>ML058537.1:2832828-3040198 GCA_003013855.2 Liriodendron chinense | reverse complement strand
AGAGTCCTTAGATCGTGATTCCATCGTTAGGTTAAGCACATACATGAGTAACAAGTAAGATGAATGAGTGATAATCTTGATTAGATATATGCATAGACATATATCAAGATCTCATAGTTGATTTACTATAATTTGGTGGTCCAAAATCGATGTGGATGATCAGATACTTTATTTAGCAATGTTAAGTTGATTTAATGGTTGATTTCTTCTATGAGGACTCAGAGTCCAACATAATGTGTATGTGGGTTTAAGGGTGCGTACATGTGTGTTTATTCAAGCATCTTTACTAAAAGAGAATTTTAAGTGCCAAAATACACACATGTAAAAGCACTCATATACCTACTCGTGTGCGAAAATTCAGGTTATTACAATTAGAGCCCACACCCAATGCCAAGTAATAGGCATGAGACTTAGAGTAGGGAGCAAAGCTTAGCCACACTAGCAAAGGGTACTTGTAAGTAGAGAAGATGTGAGCTCCACAAAAGATACGTGACGCGGGAGCCGGCCACAAGAAAGGCCAGCTAGCCTAGCAACAAGGGATGTATTCGTGCAGCAATAATGCGAGCTTGCCCACTATAGAGAGTCAGGTAGTGGGCACCAGAGTGCATGAAGAGACGTATGGGCTAGAAAGACAAATCCAAGCAAGAAAGCATAATGGAAGACTTTTCATTTTAGACCTCAATAGAAAATTCTTCCATAACAGAATTAAATAATCTAGCAAGATCAAAGTAAACAACATGCAAGCATTTGTCTCTAGGCCCCTAGGCATCATCCACAAAAATCACACCCTAAATAACTCTAGAGGGAGAGGAGAAGTAAAGTAGGCTAACTATGGTAGGGCTAATTTCAACGCAAGCATCCACCCATCCTCAGAGTTTGTAGGTCTGTTTGCTTGAAAGGTGGGCCAATGGAATGGAAAGTAAGAGGTTGGGAGATCTCAAGCAGCTGAAATTAGCCTTGAAGCGTGAAGCATGACGTTTTGAACTAGGAGAAAGATAATTCTGGCTCTAATGTTCTCTAAGACGAATATGAGGATGCATACTTAGAAGCGAACTTATGATTAAAAGTATGATTATTTCTTCCTTCTAAATGTGCAAAGCTTGCTAATTAGTGTACTAAGTGGATCTTTGGGACTTTTGACTGACCAATAGACAAATTGTAAAAGGGATAGACTAGGGGAATAGGGGCAATTCATCTTATGATGAAGTTGTTGTAAGACTCTATTAGGTGGGCCACACATGATCATCGGTTTAGATCATGACTGTTGGATTATTCAGATTGAGCGATTCAGTGGGCCCCACTATAGTTGTGATCATTACAAATAGGTTTGGGGCGGGACGCTTGAACCGTGGTCCCTATTCACGGTTATTAAGCCAGATATGGAAACCTACGGTGTGGAGACCCTAGAGGAGAGAAGTGTGATGGGTAAGCTTCTTTGGCCCTCTTTCCTATAAATATATGTCTTGGTCCCCTCACCAACACACAAGAGAAAACCCTAGTCCCATTGAGTGATTCTCCTAAAGGTGTAAGGTGTGGAAGACCAAGAGTTCTTCTCGGCAACACGGTGGCATTGGGAATGTCTTCCCAATCAGGTATGGCTTTAGGATTACAGTATGGAATCTCCATTATTCGATGTATAGACGATTCGATTATTTCGCATTAAGTTCAAGTTTCTACAGTTGGTATCAAAGCATACTATGCATCAATCGTGGTGGATTCATAAAACCTTCATCTTAGAGATGAGAGATGATTTCGTTTTGACACAATCAGCTATGGCCGTCCAACCTCATTCAGCACGGCTGCTGCCCTGCAATCAGATGTATATGGCGGCTGTTATTCATGTCCTATAACGGATGATCTCGAGGACCTAATCTGGACAATCAGATCTGTCCATTGAATCAGAGACCTAGACTCCGGCAGCCACTCACTGCCAGTCCTTGAGATCCAGTCGTCGGCGGCTGGCATACAGTTTAAAAAAAAAAATTTACTGCAATCATCGACAGCCATGGCCGACGACTGTGAAGCCCAAAACCTGTGGCTGATGGTGCCGTGGGTGCATTAGGGCGTCACCGGCTGTTGCCGCCTCTGTGCGACCCTGCCACCATAGCTGATGGCAGCCGTCCTCTTTCTTCTTCCTTTCCCCTATTGTGGCCACGGCAATGGACCGCGATTCTCACTGATCAATCAGCGGCAGAGACCGTCGATCATCCTGGCCCGATTCCGACGATCATGGCCTGTCTCAGACGATCAGAAACAAGATCGTAGCCACGATTCCCCACGCTGATCATGGCCCCAAACCCACCTCCAGTCCAGTATAAGCCCCAAACCGCCGCAGACCGACCGCCCATCCATTGCTCGCGACCGGTATCAATGGTGAAGGATGGCTGCTGTCATTGGCGCGGAAGGAGATGGTATTGGCAGCAATAGAGAAGGCAGGGCCGGCGTTGGTGGTGGAGGTGTTGATGGCAGTTGGGTTTTGCTCTACAGGGGAGAAGATGGGATGTGGCTAGGGTTTCGACCTATTTTTTTTGGAATGCTGCTGTTTTAGGCGGCCGCGTTTTTTTTAGAAAGAAAAAAAAATGTGAGCAGGCTGGAGTTTTGGGTGTTCGGCCCATTGCTGCTTTTGTTATGGGGATTGGGCTATGGGCTGGGCCTTGGTCCAGTCCAGTGGACAGGCCCGGCAGGCCTAGTCCAGTAGGACAGGCCTGATAGGCCCAGTCAAATGGATTAAGCCCACCAGCCGGGCCCAAGCCCAATTTTAGGTGGCCCTTTAATGCCCATTTTGGGCCCAACCTTGGGCCGATTGCAGATTTTATCTTTGGACATTGTACGGCCCACTTCAGTTAGCTTGGGCTTGTTAATCTTAACCATTTAAATTGTGTATACTTGGGTCATCTTTCCAGTACAAGTAAAATACATATATATATTATTGATGGTTGATATGGATGGGCCAAGTAAATCACATAAGGTGGTTATTCATGGTTGAGATTTGATTTGGCCCAAAATAAGGCCATTACCCATATCTTTTGATTGATATTCAGAGTTGACAATTAAATGATTTAAGCCAACCATCACCGTAGTAAATATTTGAGATTTTAGGCGATCAACATCAATCATATTTTGGCCAACTTAGGACTTTTGTAGTATGGTTCGTTGTGGCAGAACCATGTAGCAATTTTTGGGTCTGGAAGTGGGATTGAAGCTTATTGTGTTAGCCACCAAAGTGACCTCAATTGGCAATGATTTGTACTTCTAGACTTCTATACTTGGAATTCAGTAACCCTCCATTATAGGATTGCATTTAGTTGCGTTCATATCCAGGGAGCGGTGGTCAGAACAAAGAAGTATCATCGTTTGGCTGGATGTGAGCGGAATGAAGTGATTGATGATAATGATATAGGTTTGAGAGACTCATTTCATCTAAAGATGATGGGCGTCTTAGATTTATTTCACTAGCATTGATCAGCTTCATGTTCAGTAAAGCCTCTTGTATGTTACAATTTCGCCCAAAGGAGGAATCGTGATGATACACTGAGCTCTTGCCAGATTTTGATGATTACGGCCCATCAACATTCTGGGTCATTTGATTGAAGGCCCAAATCAATCGAATGAACATACATGCATGATATTTGTGGTTTATGTTTATGCACTGTTATATGGGACTTGTTTATTAATGTGAGTTTTTATGCTTTGTATGTCCAGCTATGACTGTTTCCAATATTCCAACTCAATTTAATTCCATACATTTGCTTACTGGGTCCAACTATTCCAAATGGAAGTCGTCCGTTGAAATAGTCCTAGGTTGCATGGACTTGGACCTGGCTCTGGAGGAAGTAGAGCCTCCCATTCCAACTGACTCTAGTACGAAATTAGCAAAGGCTCACTTTAAGGCCTGGACCAAGTCAAATAAGATGTGTCTCAAGATCATAAGGAACTCGATTTCTGAGACCATGTAGGGTGTCATGCCCGATACTGAGAAAGCTAAAGATTTCTTGACTAAAATAGGAAAACGATTTTAGAAATTGGATAAAGCTGAGCTGAGTTCACTTTTACATAAACTGACTCAAGCCACCTATAACGGTCAAGGAAATATCAGGGAGTACATTGGTGGATTGTCTGATGTGGTGGCTAAAATTCGAGCATTAGACCTTAAGATTGAGGATGAACTCCTGATTTTCTTGGTTCTGAACTCCCTCCCTCCACAGTTCAGTCAATTCCAAATTAGCTATAATACTCAAAAGGAAAAGTAGACATTGAACGAACTGATATCTCAGTGCGTTCAGGAGGAAGAGAGACTCAGAAGGTCGAGCAAGACACAAAGTGCGCACCTAGTGACATCTGGTCAAGGACGAAAAGGAAATAAGAAAAGAAAGCAAACTTTAGGGAAAAGTTCTACGGGTCCTGCGGGTGGCAATCAGCCTAAGTCTGGAAAGACATTTAAGAAGAAAAGGAAGGGTCCTAATGATGGCTGCTTCTTCTGCCATAAGCTTGATCATCAGAAGAAGGATTGTGAAGGATTTAAAGCATGGCTCGTTTCTAAGGGTAAAAATCATATTTTAGTCTTGTAGACACCCCACCTTCGGCTACACTGTTGGTAGAGATAGCTGGATGAATGGAGGACCATACCCCCAAACTCCAAGTCCAAACTCAGCCAAACTCACCCTTGTAAGCCCCAATCCATAGCCCAATTCAAGCCTGAACCCAGTCAACCCAGTCTTAAACATCAGCCTGAAAAACCACCCATAAGAAAAGCCAGTCAAAAAATTCTAAAAAAAGTCAAACTCACTGAGTCAACCCGCTGAGTCAACTCGTCGAGTCAAAACACTGAGTCAACCCGTTGAGTCAACCCGCTGAGTCAAATCACCGAGTCGACCCGCTGAGTCAACTCACTGAGTCAACCCACCGAGCCAAACAGCAGCCCCGAGGGAACGACCGTACCTCGCTGGAAATCGAGGAGTGACCGTATGGGCGGCCCACAGCGGGCCCCCCAAAAATAATTACGGGCTCTGCCATTGCCTGCTGCTATAAATACCCCCCTCCCCTTCTCATTTCAACACAACAATCCGCCCAGTCCAGCGACCGTCCGTCTGAGTTCCTCTCCACCCTTTAGCCCATTCCTCCACCAGGGAGAGCCCGAGTGAGGAGAGCCTAGCCCTGGTCCAGCCCAGCCTAACCACTGGTCCAAGTCTCCCAATCCATCCAAGTCTTGATCCAGCCACTCGAAGCCAACCCTTGCGACACCTACGTCCATCCAGCTACTCTTTTTCTAGCATCATCTCATTTGCATCTATCATAAGTGCAACATTTACTTTTCTTCCAAGCCCCCTGCTTCACTGCAAGCACCTTGATTATTCAAGCACACTGCATACGTCTTATATTAAGCACCTGTCAGTTCGAGCGTATGCTCTGGGCTTGCCCGTTGTTGGAACCTGCCCATCAGAAACTCTTACTGTTCAGACCTGCATTCATGCTTCACTATAAAGCACCTTGATTATTCAAGCACACTGCATACGTCTTATATTAAGCACCTGTCAGTTCGAGCGTATGCTCTGGGCTTGCTCGTTGTTGGAACCTGCCCATCAGAAACTCTTACTATTCAGACCCGCATTCATGCATCATGTCATCTATGAGAATGTATGAGGATTAAAACAGACTTTCAAGTATTAGTTCGATTCTGTGAAGTAGAGACCGTACTTCGGTACGGGCAGTGTGTGGGGTGCTTAACCTCTTCCCACCCTGTAACCGTGATCCCTTACCTCGAATCTCTGGCCGCAGATCAAAAGGAGTCATTTTAGAGGATGGAATCTTCGGATCCCCTTCTCTAACGTTTTTACAGGGTCTAGCCGACTGTAGATTTAAAATAACTGGCTAGTGGCGACTCTGGTCTTATATAAACTCATTTAAACACATCCAGCTTAACACGACAATCAAACAAAGCCCTGGAGAACGAGGCAAGCTAGTGGCACAAACGGCGATTCGCACTCACGCATCCTCTCCTTCTTTTCCCGAAAGGAAAGGGACAAGAACGTCGTGCGGGAGCGGGGAAACGGCGAGGGTCCACAAGTCTATTTTGAATCAAATTTAGCTGATATGTCCACAGACTCCTAGTGGATAGATTCTGGTGCAACTATTCACATTTGTAATTCCATGCAGGATATGCCCTAAAGCCGGACGCCAACTGATGCAGAGAGATCAGTCTATATGGGGAACGGCATTAGAGCAAATGTGGAAGCTATTGGAGTTTGTAGGCTTAGGTTATCGTCAGGATACTTTCTTGATCTAGTAAATACTGTTTGTATGCCTTCTATAAGGCGCAATTTGATTTTCATTGCTCGTTTGGACACATTTGGTTATGAGTTTAAATTTGCAAATGGAAAATTAAGTATTTGCTATGATTCGGTTGTGATTGGTTCTGGCACTTTAGTTAATAACCTTTATCAGTTAGATTTGGATGTTTCACATGTATACAGCATTAACTCCTCACATGAAAACACTAAAGGCATCAAACGGAGTTTAGATTGTGAGAATTCCTCCATGCTATGGCACAGGCGATTAGGCCACATCTCTCGTGAGAGATTGGAAAGGCTTGTACGTGAAGGAATTCTTCACTCTCTGGACTTCTCAGACTTTGGGGTTTGTATTGATTGCATTAAAGATAAACAGACTAGAATAAGGAAAAAATGGTGCCACTAGGAGCGTAGGACTCTTAGAAGTAATTCATACAGACATCTGCGGACCATTCCCTACAACATCCTGGAATGAGCAGAAGTATTTTATCACTTTTATAGATGACTACTCTTGTTATGGGTACTTATACCTTATTAACGAAAAATCAGACGTCCTGGATACATTTAAGATCTATAAGGCTGAAATCGAGAATCAACTCGACAGGAAGATCAAAGTCGTTAGATCCCACCGTGGTGGTGAGTACTACGGAAGGTATGACGAATCTGGGTGTAATCCAGGTCCATTCGTTAGATACCTACAAGATTGTGGCATCGTCGCCCAGTACACCATGCCTAGTACTCCAGAGCAGAATGGTGTAGCGGAAAGGCGTAATCGCACCCTAAAGGACATGGTGCGATCTATAATTAGTAATTCTACGTTGCCAGAATCTTTGTGGGGTGATGCGTTGAAAACGGCCGTGCATATCCTTAATAGGGTCCCAAGTAAGGCTGTAATGAAAACTCCATATGAATTGTGGACAGGGCGAAAGCCTAGTCTACGATATTTTCATGTATGGGGTTGTCCTGCAGAAGCCAAACCATATAACCCGCATGAAAGAAAACTTGACCCTAGAACTGTTAGTTGTTTTTTTATTGGATACCTAGAGAGATCAAAATGATTCAGATTTTATTGTCCATCATATTCCATGAGAGTCATTGAGATTGGGAATGCTAGGTTTATTGAGAACACTGAAGATAGTGGGAGCACAAATCTAAGAGATATTGTATTTGAGGAAGAGCGGATTGTGATTCCCACCACAATCATTCAGAGTAGCATGGTTGTCCATCCAGCAGTGGACCCTGAGATCCCTATGGACGACCATGTACAACCTCAAATACAACCCACTGATGAGGAAATGGAAAACCCAATTCAAAATAATGAGCCATTAAGACGATCACATAGAGAGAGAAGATTTGCAATACTAGATGATTACATCATTTATTTGCAGGAGCATGAGTTTGACATTGGGATTGAAAAGGATCCTGTATCCCTTTCACAGGTCGAACAAAGTGTAAATTCTTCTCATTGGTTCGATGCCATGAAGGATGAATTGAAATCCATGAAGGACAACAAAGTTTGGGACCTTGTTGAATTGCCTGAAGGGATTAGGCCGATTGGTTGCAAATGGGTATTTAAAACCAAACGGGACTCTAAAGGCAATATCGAAAGGTATAAAGCCAGGCTAGTTGTAAAGGGTTTCACTCAGCGTGAGGGCATTGACTTTAAGAAGACTTTCTCACCGGTATCCAAGAAAGACTCCTTTAGGATCATTATGGCTCTTGTGGCTCATATGGATTTGGAGCTACATCAAATGGACGTGAAAACTGTGTTTCTCAATGGAGACCTAATGGAGAACGTATATATGTTGCAGCCAGAAGGTTTTAAAGCTAAAGGCTTAGAACATCTGGTCTGCAAACTTAAGAAGTCCATTTATGGGTTGAAACAGGCATCACGACAGTGGTACCTAAAGTTTCATGAAGTTGTTTTCTCATATGGTTTCATTGAAAACACTGCGGTTGAGTACATATATGTGAAAATCAGTGGGAGTAAGTTTATCATTTTGGTCTTGTATGTTGACAACATTTTATTGGCCAGTAGTGATATTGGATTGTTGCGTGAGCCTAAGAAATTTCTATCTCAAATTTTAAGATGAAAGATCTTGGTGATGCCTCCTTTGTCATCGGCATTCAGAGTAGCCGGGACAGATCATGTGGATTACTTGGCCTGTCGCAGAGGGCCTATATTGATAGGGTTCTCGAAAGGTTTAGCATGCAAGGTTGTGCTCCTGGCCAAGCACCTATTGTAAAAGGTGACAAATTTGGTCAATTTCAGTGTCGTAAGAATGACCTAGAGAAGGACAAGATGAAAGCTATACCGTATACGTCAGCAGTAGGGAGCATCATGTATGCTCAGGTCTATACGCATCCAGATATTGCTTTTGTGGTTAGAATGTTAGGCAGGTACCTTAGCAATCCAGGAATGAATCAATGGATAGCTGTAAAGAAAGTGTTGCGCTACCTGCAAAGGACAAAGGACTTCGAACTCACATACAGGAGATCTGACCATTTGGAGTTGGTAGGATATACAGATGCAGATTTTGTTGGTTGTCTCGACAGCAAGAAGTCCACCTCGGGCTATGTATTCATGATGGTTGGTGGAGCCGTATCATGAAAGAGCGTGAAACAGTCGATTATGACATCATCTACCATGGAAGCAGAGTATGTAGCTTGTCATGAAGCCACGAATCAGGCGGTCTGGCTTTAGAGCTTTTTCTCTGGTTTACGGGTTGTGCAGATGATCCCGAAACCATTGAAAATCTATTGTGATAGTTCAGGTGCAGTTAACTTCTCCAACAACAACAAGCATTCATTGAGGTCAAAGCACATTGACATCAAATATCTTGTTGTGAATGAGAGAGTTCAGAATCGTCAAGTGTCTGTGGAACTCATCGGCACAAGGCTGATGATAGCGGATCCTCTCACTAAAGGCCTTCCCATCAAGCTCTTTAAGGAGCATGTGACGTCTATGGGAGTTGTTGATCCCAAGGATGTATTTCAGTAGTGGGCGTTTTCATGTATGATCCGATTATGTCCAGACATTATTTAGAGATATCTTTTATGCATTGATGATTCTGTTTTTTAGTTTATATCTTGCTTCTCCTTCAATGTGCACATTTAGTTTTGAGTAAGCAAGACTTTGGTTTGTGTCTTGGAGACACGTTCAGTAGGACCACTTGAAGATAAACACGTATGATCACTTTAGACGTGTAATCTTCATACCACACCCCATATCATTGATCCATGTCGTTAAGGCTATTGGTATTTGTGATCGTGATTCATCACACTTCGAAAATATTAAATGTTGTGCTGACTACCACGGTTCAATATCAGTGGTCTTGATGGACCGGATCTGACAAGCGTTGCTCATAATTATCCAACGGTATTGTTTTGAAATCAGTAGGGCGCCCATTAGGAACTTTTTGAAACAAATGCGTTTTATAAAATTATTTTTCACAAAATAAAATAAAATATTTTTTTTTCTTTCAGAGATCAGTGTAACCCAAGTGGGAGAATGTAATACTCCATTAGGTGGGCCACACATGATCATCGGTTTAGATCATGACCGTTGGATTATTCAGATTGAGCGATTCAGTGGGCCCCACTATAGTCGTGATCATTACAAATAGGTTTGGGGTGGGACGCTTGAACCGTAGTCCCTATTCACGGTTATTAAGCCAGATATGGAAACCTACGGTGTGGAGAACCTAGAGGAGAGAAGTGTGATGGGTAAGCTTCTCTGGCCCTCTTTCCTATAAATATATGTCTCGGTCCCCTCACCAACACACAAGAGAAAACCCTAGTCCCATTGAGTGATTCTCCTAAAGGTGTAAGGTGCGAAAGACCAAGAGTTCTTCTCGGCAACACGGCGGCATTGGGAATGTCTTCCCAATCAGGTATGGCTTTAAGATTACGGTATGGAATCTCCATTATTCGATGCATAGACGATCCGATTATTCCGCATTAAGTTCAAGTTTCTACAGTTGTTTCCATATCCAAGAAGAATAAGGACATTAAAAAAAGGTGGTCACTAGTCTCAATAAAAGATGTGCAAAAAGAGCATGAGCCAGTTAAAATAATTCCAAGTTTGAGCATCATATCTAAGGTTTTTAATTTGCTGAAAAAAGTCATATAAGTCATGCAAAAGTGCTTCGACATATTACCTCTAAACCAAACAAGATCAGCCCAAGGCGCAACTAAAAAAATAAATCTAGTGGCTTGGATGACAGAGAAGAGGGATAGATGACCTTTTAGGCAAAGAGTTCAAACAATCTCATCATCTAAGGGGGTGAGGAGAATATTATTTAATTCACTAAAAAATTTCACTAAGGTAAATGATGTGGGAGAAGGGGTGTGCCACTTGTCATTATGAATGAAAACACAGACCTTAATGTTTGTACCCATGCCAAGATCATAGATGGGTCCCTAGTTGAACTAGTAAAAAAGGCTTGAGCCTCCCAATCATGGATCGTAGTAGAAGTTAGTTGACCTACCATTTCTAACCAAATATCTAGTGTGAGGTTTAGCAACAGGGCGAACATTAAGGATGCTATGCCACGCACAAGAGGTTGAGGTGGTGATCCTAATCTCCTAAATGGATCTCCCTTTAATGTATTTTTTATGAACCCAATTTTACCCAAAGGTTATCATCATTTTAAAGAAGCTTCCAAAGTTGCTTAATGAGACAAACCTTAGTAGAGGTATCTAGAGGCACAATTTTGAGCCCACCTTTGCTTTTAGCACTACAAATATGGGTCTAAGAAATGAAGTGGACTTGGAGTTGCCGCAAAGAGAGCCACTGATGTGCTTTTTAAGTATTTTGTAACAAGATTTTGGGAGAAGAAAGGCATGCGACTAGAAGAGATGAAATGATAAGAGCATTGATATGATCAATTCCAACTTGTTGTCGAAGGATAAAATGATAGCTTTTTATCCATTTAGTTGTTTATCCAACTTATTAAGGAATGGCTAACAGTTTTGAATGTGGAGGTAGAAGGAGTAAAGTGGAAGCCCCAAATGTCTTAGAGGAAGACTCCCTTCCTCGCATTCAAGATGGCTTTTATAATATCATTTGTTTAGTAGGACCTAGAGAAGATAACCAAACTCTTATGAACATTGATTTCAGGGCCTGAAAGGTGCTGAAATTAGTGAAAATGTATTTTAAGCTCATGGCCATTTATGAGTTAGGGACCACAAAAAGCAACAGAGATCATTTGCAAATAATAGGTGAGAAATGGTTGGCTTGCCTCGAGAGAAAAGCGAGGGAACAAAACCATTTTCACAACATTTGCTCATGAGGGCCAAGAATATCTCTATAATAATAGAAAAAAGAAGTAGAGATAGAGAGTCCCTTTAACACAGGCTCTTATTACTTTCAAACAACCCACAAACCTCCCCATTGTAGCTAATGGAAAAAGCAGGAGTAGAAATGCGGGTAAAAATCCAATTTATCCATTTTTTTGAAGAATTTTAAAGCTCGGAGTGCCTCTAGAAGGAAGTTCGAAATGACAGAGTTAAAGGCCTTCTTAGGGTTGGCCTTGAGGCACATTGTAGAGGACTCGAGTCTAAATGAATCCCATGAAGGAAGTCGTGACTAACTAGAATATTGTTTCAAGTATTCCTCCCCAAGATAAAAGTAGATTAAGCATGATTAATGATGTGGAGAATCAGTACTTTCATCATATTAACCATAATTCTAGAGATGATTTTGTAAATCTCATTTGTGAGCAAGATGGGTCTCAAGTCATTAAGAGGAGACATTCTCGATTTTTTGATTTAAAGCAAAATGGGCATTGAATACATTTGGTCCTGGAGCTTTGTTTAGACAGGTGCTACAGACTGCATTTTCAATCTCAAGAATAGTGATAGGAAGATAAAGTGCATCACCCTGTTCCTAAGACAGTCGATTGATGTTGTCAATTAGGCTCAAGTTGATTTAAGGGCAATTATGCTCACTAGAGATAAGAATACTCTTAATATGGTCAATCAAGATATCTTTCATTTCTATAGGATCAATATTGGTTGTGTCGTTTCTATCTTTAAGGAGGCTTACCTAGCCTTAATTGAGGAGTAAAACGATTTTGAGTTTGTAACCTTAAGATTAAAACTGATCATCTTGGTTTTTTTGTCTAAGCATGGACATTTCAAGGCTTTGAAGATGTTTGAGATTAGTCTTTGCCTCCCTCTCCCTCTTAACATTGGCCCTTGAGGGGTCAAGTAGGACAATTGATTGAATCTGATCCAAATCAGCTTTGGTAGCCTGAATGTGAGAAGATGGCTTTGGTTTGTGACAATGCCATTCTCTAAGCACAATATGATCCAAATCATCGAGAACATTGAACACTAGATTACCAGCGTCTGCTTGTGATAAGAGGTTCTCGTGCTCAAAAGTTAGATGGGGCTCACTGTGATGTTTGTGAGAAATCCATCCTATCCATCCATTTTTTCTAAATGATATTAGGTGATGAGATAAAAAATGAGGTAGATACAAAACTCAAGTAGGCCACATGATAGGAAAAAGTGAGTAAGGAAATGCTTACTGTTGAAACCTCCCTTGGTCCACAGCAATGTTTATATGCCATCGATACATTTCATAAGGTCATTCCCACTATAATGAACTGCAAATGGAAAAAAAAAATTAGCATGATCCAAAACTTCCATGGCTCCATGAATGTTTCAGTGGTGGACACTCAATCCTTAGGGGGTGTTTGGGGCATGGTATTAGATGGGATTAGGTGGGATGGAATTGCATTTGGTTTCATGCAAATTCCATATGATGTTTGTGGAGGATGAGAGGCTTGGGATTAGGTGGGATGGAATTGCACTTGATCCCATGTGAGATTTCATGTGGCATTTCAAAATCCCACACATGTGGGCCCCACATTGATGCATGTGTTTTATCTATGCCGTCCATCCATATAAGTCCTTTATACATGACACTATGGTTATGTACATGTTTAAGTGACGGACATCCGTTGTGAATTTGGTCCGTTGATTGCAATTCCATGGTCCACCAAACGGGATTTTGCTTAATCCAATGGTTTTCCCATGGTAAGTATTCGATCCCAAACATGGGATTGGGTATGAAAATATCATGGGATTACCAGACATGTAATCATAGTGCAATAAATGATGTTAATCCCACCTAATACCATTCCATCCCTTCTAATATCATTCTGATTTTGGAATCCTGACCTCTTAGGGCATGTTTGGCGCATGGTATTAGAAGGGATGGAATGGTTTTAGGTGGGATTAACACCATTTATTGCACAATGATTACATGTCTGGTAGTCCCATGGTATTTTCATATCCAATCCCATGTTTGGGATCAAATACTTACCATGGGAAAACCATTGGATTAAGGAAAATCCCATTTGGTGGACCATGGAATTGCAATCAATGGACCAAATTCACAACGTAGGTCCTTCACTTGAACATGTACATAACCATAGTGTCATGTATAAAGGACTTATATGGATGGATGGCATAGATAAAACACATGCATCAATGTGGGGCCCACATGTGTGGGATTTTGAAATCCCACATCAAATTCCACATGGGATCAAGTGCAATTCCATTCCACCTAATCCCAAGCCTCTAATCCTCCCCCAAACATCATATGGAATTTGGACCGAACCAAATGTAATTCAATCCCACCTAATCTCATCTAATACCATGCCCCAAACACTCCCTTAATGTTTTTTTTTTGTCGTGCAGCCCACTTGAGTTTTAATCTGTCTCATTTTTTGGCTCATGTCATAACATGATCCGGCAAACCAAATGGACAGGGTGAATTTCTCGTAAACATCATGGTGGGTCCCACCTAGCTTCTAAGCATAGGATGCGATAGTGTGTCGTAGTCAATTCACCTTCTGAACAATGAGGATGGGATGCAGACCATAGGTTTATGTGTGGGACCACCATGGTGTGCATCTTTCATCAAACCTACCTATCAAGTGTAACTCACAAGGATGAGAAGAAGATACATAATCAACCTAAATCAAAGCTTAGGCAGGCCACATCATGCGTTTTCCCCATTGAAAGTTTTTTAATCAGGCTTATCTTTATTATGTATGGTCCAAATATGGGTTCTCACATGATGGACAGTGTGGATTTTACATTACAATACAGTGGACCTCACAAAGCTTGGATGATTCCAGTGCATTAGGTAAAAGGCCCACGCCTATTCACTATTTTGACCTACTAAATAAATGGTTACGATCAAATCCATGTACGCTACGTCTATATCAATTATTAGGGCTATCAATGGATCGGGCTAGCTTGATGGGCTTCGAGGCTTGGCCTTCCCGGGCCGGGCCCGGCTTGGGCTGGAATATCAGGCACTCGGGCCGGGTTCGAGCCTAAAAGTTGAGCCAGTTTTTCAAGCGGGCCAGGCTTAGACTTAGCCGTCTAACAGCTCATCAGCCTGGTATGGCACGTTAGGGTTTTCCTATCAACTTTCATACTCCTCTCTCTCACCTCCATGCTCCAACAAGCTGATGTCGCCCTTCTCTCTCCTTCTCTATCCACTTCCGACCCTCCTCCCATCTCTCTCTCTCTCTCTCATTTTCCCAAAATCTGAGCCGAAATCCAAACCAATCTCACTTATTCCCCCAATATCCGAATTGAAATCAAAACCATCTTTCTCATTCCCCCAAAATCCGAATAAAAATTGGAACCCATCCCTCTTATTTTTCCCAAAATCTAAACTGAAATCGGAACCCATCTCTCTCATTTCCCTCAAAATTGAACGACATTCGAACCCCACGTCGGCAGCTGTTGCCGACCACGAAATACTTATGAATTTCTCCATTTCTTCTTCAGTAGGTACATGTAAAAAAAGTCATTTCTTTTGTAGTTCTTTTTTGAGAGGGTCGGGCTCGGGCCGGGCTGACCTCGGGCTAGACTATTTTGGCCCATCTCTAGGCCAAGTTTGAGAATATGTTGAAAAGGGCGAGCCAGGCTTGGACAGAAGTTAGTCGGGCCCTAACCGGCTTGTTGACACCTAGTGTTGTACACAAGCCGATTCAAGTCGAGTATTACCCTGCTCAGTGCTTGACTCGATCACACCTATCCTTGCTCGTTACTCGACTCTACTTGGTCGACTCGAGCATGGCTCTGCTCGATCAGACCGAGCGAGTTTGAGTCCAACTCGAGTATGAGTTTTCGAGCTGAGTTCGAGTTCGAGTGACCAGCCTTGATAGCACCCAGTCGGTCGTCCGAAAATTCAAGAAAAAAATGGAGGGGGAAAGGGGATTACCGTACAGGCGGTGGAGGATAGGGCGAGCGAATAGGCAGTTGGTGAGGCGGCAACGTTGTGCATGGTGACGACAGGCTGCGGGCAAGGGGGCAGCGCGGTGCAAGGCGATGGATAGCTGGATGAGTAACAGGGGTGATTGGACGTCGAGCTAAGAGAGAGAGGAAGGGAGGGAATGTGATGGCCGGTGGGTGGTCGAACGTCGAGCTCAGAGAGAGGAGGGAGGGAATGTGGTGGGTTGGGTGGCCGGAGGTCGAGCTCAGAGAGAGAGAGATGGAGAATGTTAGGGTTAAGGAGGGGGGTAATCAGGTGGGATTAGAGTTAGGTTTTTTTTTAAAGGTATTTATACTCTTGAGTTATCTGAGCGAGTCAAGTGAGCGAGTTGAGCTTAGTACTAGTCAATGTTCGAGTTGAGCTGAGTCGAGTAGGGCCATGCTCGGTGCTTGACTCGAACTCATTCGAGCATCCAAAAAATGACTCGACTCGGTTCAAACTCACTTTTGATCTAAGCTGATTTGAGCATTTTCGAACTAAGCCTTGCCAATTTTTCAAGCATGCTCAACTCGTGTACAGCTCTATTGACACCTCAGTCAATGACGGACATGGATTAGGTGGTATTGCCAACACAACTCCCAATGGCAGTGATGTGTCAGCTGTTGTGGGGCCAATTTGTATTGTTTTATATCCACGCCGTCCGCCCATTTTGTCAGCTCATTTTTAGGGCATGGACAAGAAAATAAGCAGATCCGAAGCTCAAGTGGACTACACCACAACAAATAGTGGTGATGTTGATACCCACTGTTGAAACCTTTCTAGGACCCACCCTAATGTTCATTTGCCATCCTAATCTGTTGATAAGGTCGTACAGACGTGGACAAAGCAAAAAAACAAGTATCAGCTTAATTTAAAACGAAGATATTTTTAATGGTGGGCATGCCCTACAATCAGCTGGCAAAAAGATGGATGGCATGGATATAAAACAAAAATATGACGGTGGGCCCACATCGCCCATCACATCACACAATGCCACTGATCCGCGTCCATCAATGACACAGGGGAATGTACTTCCCATGCCTCCCTTGGAAGTAATATGTTTTTTAATTTTTATTTTTCTCACTATACGTCCTGATTGGAAATAGCTCCACATGGGACAGAGAGCCATTCATAGACTAGCCGTCGGCTACCTTCGTATATGGTCCCCACCCTGTATGTGCCATACACTGACGATCAGACCGGTCGGAGCATTAGGTGGTCTAAAAAGCTGCAGAGTGTTGACCGTTTACTCGTAACAATAAATCCTCGATCGCGATTTCACCGTCTGTTTGGAGGGAAATGATTGCATGACCTGAATCATCAGAAACTAGCCCAACGGTCTAGATTCATATAACTCGTGCCATTTGCATGATGGAGACATGGACCCGCATTATTCACCTTATTCCATTTCACTAGCTCCATCTTACAATTTCCCTTATCTATCAATTAGCTAAACTCAACTGTTCATGTAGGCCCCGCCTTTCTGGTCTTCCGGTCAGCTCATGCGGTGGGACCGGAAAGTCTACAACACCTCTTTTCTGCAGCCCGTAAACCACCCCAGCTCTTGGATGGACCGGAATCGTCTAGAGCATCTCCTTTCTGCAACCCGTAAAACACCAAAGCTATTGGGATCCATCTTATGCTAAAAATCCACTCTAACTATCAGGTGGTAACCCATATATTCATCCTATATACAGAATATTGTTGGAGGAGCTTTCAATCTGTGTAGAAACAGGAGTGATCGATCCATCAACCAGTATAGTTGACTAATCGAGCATACCCAGAATTACACAGACAGAGGTCTCTGGACATTTTTTGGGGGTTTCAACCTCGACAGTTATTGAGCCTCCAATTTATACATTTGCCAACCCATTACATCACATTATATGCATGGTTTTCATGTTTAAAAGACTCATATAATACATGTTTTTGTGATTGAAGGAATGAGAAGGAGACTTCACCAATTCATGGTTAAAAGAGTCACTTTGGACATCTTGAGGATCAAAGGAAGAAAGCCCAAGAATGGAAGAAAGAAGCTATGGAAGATGGAGTTGAAAAATAAAGAAAAACAAAGAAGAAATCATGTTAAAAGACCTGGCAGGGCCAGAAAAACCAAAGTGCATGCTGCAGGGCCATAAAAGTAAAATGCAGAAAGTTTCAGTTTCTGAAGATTGATCCAGAGATTGATCCGTCGATTGATCGATCAGCCTGAGCAATTGATCGACAGACTTGAGCGATTGATCGCTCACAGCAGAAATTGACAAAATTGTTGCTGAACTGAAGGCATAATTGTGATTGATCGCCCAAATTGAGCGATTGATTGCCCATCCCGTAGATCAATCGCCAGAATGCAGATTTTTAAGAAATTTAGAAAAACTCTCTGGACACTTTTTGCACCCTTCGATTGATCGCTGGACACTGATCGATTGATCGACAGAAGTGACCAATTGATCTCTCAGCCAGTCGATTAATCGACAGATCCGAAAAAGGCAGTTTTTACAATTATTTGAACTAGCGATTGATCGCCCAGTCTGAGCGATCAATCGACAATGCGCCCAGTTTAGAAATTTTCAAGTCTGGCTCCGATTTTCTTTGCGTAGTGCGTAAATTCTTCGTAAATTCTCGAAGATTCTTTGTTTGTGGGGTATGAAAGCTATAAAAGGAGACCTCCACCTCATTCCTAGGGCATCTAGCAACGTGGGGAGCAAAGAGATCAAGACTTAGGAGGCTGCCTAGCATCCTACAACTAGTTTTCTTCTTCTTCTAGTTCTAGTTTCTAGTTTTTAATAATTTCTTCTAGTTAACCTCTTAGCTAGAGCTAAGAGGTGAAGTTTGTAGTTTGTAGTTTGTTTCAATGCTTTAATTCGTTCCTTCAAGTACCCTTTACTTTAATTATGGATTTTCAAGTTCTAGTTTGAATAAAGTTTAGTTTTTTTAGAAGTTTTGTGAGAGTTTATGTGCTCTGGACATGAGTTCCTTGCAATTCTCTGAGATTACCATGATTGAGTTGTTTGAATTCAAATTGTAGTAACCCTTGATCATGTTATAGTCTCTTGGCATGGCTGTTACTCCGAAGGCTACAAGTTCAAGTTCTAGGTGCTTCATTAGAACTAGAAATCTGATTTCCATATTTAAGTGGGATTGTTTGTACTTGAATGTTATATCCTCTAATTAGATGAGAGATAGGACTTTGATTCTAATTGTGTTGTGCTTGGATGAATGAATTGGCATTGGACTACTACAAGTAGATCCTTAATGCTCTAGTTCTTCTTATTTTCAGATTTTTCTATTTTATGTGAAAAATTATTTTCCTAAACTTCTTAGATTCTAGTTATTAGAGTAGTTGGAATTGTTTACCTCTTTCCCTGTGGATCGACCTCTGTCTTACCGAGAATTATTAGTACATCGCAGCCTTGCACTTAGGTGAGCGAACAACAGTATTTGGAAATATTGACAAAACTCTCTAGACAATTTTTAGCGTGTTCAACTAGTCGAACATGAGCCATCAAGCAGTCGAAAAAGGTGTCAATCCATCTTGACCAGTTGAGTCGATAGATCGATGGTTTGCGTAGTTTTGCAATTTTGTTTCTAATTTTGTATTAGTGCTATATAAACACTTGTAATTATGGGATTAGGGAGGCTAAGGTGTGTATTAGGGTTTGAGAGGGTTTTGGAGAGAGAAAAGCTTGGGTTTTCTCTTGGGAGCATTAATCCGGATAAGTTCATCTCTTGTAACTTTGTTATTCATAGTGCATTGATCACTTTGTGTTGTAGTTTTTTTCCCACAAGGGTTTTTCTATGTAAATTTGAAATATTCTCTTTTATTGATTTACTTATGCGATTGTGAGATCGTTGCTTAAATCTACTTTGTGTGATTTCACGGGTCCCAACAAATATTAGTCCTATAAAAATACTCCATGGGCTATACAAAAACACAAAAGTGCATGTTGAACCTTTAATTACAGCAACATGCCTGATTTTGTTAGTACATGTGTTTATATCGGATTTGGTGACAGGATCCTCCAGACGTTCACATTCCCTCAAGCTAACTTCCCTCAAGACCTGAAAAAACACAAGAGAAAACTAAGGGTGGCCGGCGTCCAGCCGTTGGCCCTCCGAAGCTGAAGTCAGATGGGACATGGTTGTAAAGGGAAGCAGCGGGATATGAGCTTAGAAATTGTGTACCTATGGACCCTCGTCGTTTCCGCGCTCCCACGAATGTCGTTCTCCCTTTCCTTTCGAAAAAAGAAGAAGAGGTGCGTGCGCGCGAATCGCCGTTTGTGCCACTGGCTTGCCTCGTTCTCGAGGGCTTTGTTTGGTTGTCGTGTTAAGCTGGATGTGTTTAGATGAGTTTATATAAGACCAGACTCGCCACTAGCCAGTTACTTCGAATCTATAGTCGGCTAGACCCCGTAGAAACGTTAGAGAAGGGGATCCGAAGATTCCTTTCTCTAAAATGACTCCTTTTGATCTGCGGCCAAAGACTCGAGGTAAGGGATCACGGTTACAGGGTGGGAAGAGGTTAAGCACCCCACACACTGCCCGTACCAAAGTACGGTCTCTACTTCACAGAATCAAACTAATACTTGAAAGTCTGTTTTAATCCTCGTATATTCTCATAGATGACATGATGCATGAAGGCAGGTCTGAACAGTAAGAGTTTCTGATGGGCAGGTTTCCATTAACAGGCAAGCCCAGAGCATACGCTCGAACTGACAGGTGCTTTATGCGAGATGCATGCTGTGTGTTTGAATAATCAATGTGCTTGTAGTGACTAATGTATGAATGCAGGTCTGAACAGTAAGAGTTTCTGATGGGCAGGTTTCCATTAACAGGCAAGCCCAGAGCATACGCTCGAACTGACAGGTGCTTTATGCGGGATGCATGTCGTGTGCTTGAATAATCAAAGTGCTTGTAGTGAAGCAGGGGGGTTGGGAGAAAAGTAAATGTTGCACTTATGCTAGATGCAAATGAGACGATGCTGGAAAAAGAGTAGCTAGATGGACGGAGTTGTCGCAAGGGTTGGCTTCGAGTGGCTGGATCAAGACTTGGATGGCTTAGGAGACTTGGACCAGTGGTCAGGCTGGGCTGGACCAGGGCTAGGCTCTCCTCACTCGGGCTCTCCTTGGTGGAGGAATGGGCTAAAGGGTGGAGAGACGGATTGCACTCGGGCTGGCTTCGGAGGGCTTGGCTTGGGTTGGATGCTGAAATGAGAAGGGGAGGGGGGTATTTATAGCAGCGGGCAGTGGCAGAACCCGTAAATAATTTTAGGCGGCCCACGGATGCTCCTCGAGTTCCAGCGTGTGGTGCGGCCATGTCTCTGGGCTGTTGCTTTGGACTCAGTGAGTTGACTCGGTGGGTCGACTCAGCGGGTTGACTCGGTGATTTGACTTAGTGGGTTGACTCGGCGATTTGACTCGGTGATTTAACTCGACGGGTTGACTTAGCGGATTGACTCGGTGATTTGACTCAGCAGGTTGACTTAGTGAGTTTGACTTTTTAAAGATTTTTTGACTGGTTTTTCTTATGGGGGGTTTTTCATGCTGATGTTTAGGGACGGGTTGACTGGGTTCAGGCTTGAGTTAGGCTATGAATTGGGGCTTACAAGGGTGAGTTTGGCTAAGTTTGGACATGGGATTTAGGGGTGTGGTCCTCCATTCATCTAGCTATCTCTACCAACAGTGTAGCCGAAGGTGGGGTGTCTACAGATGCCCCTCTTTGGCAGAGGTTGTGAGCAACCGAATGCCAAAGCGAGTGAACACCCCACTTCTGACCCGGTCATTCATTGATAATGGTCTGAAATCTTTGCTTACCTTTGCATCTGTGCCAGTTGATCGTCTGGAAATCGATCACTCGCATATACCGCGGAAGTTTGGAGAAAATGTTGCGATTGTCCCTGCATGCGCTACAGCCTGGGTACCCAATCGCAACCCTTCCATTGCTGATCGGTACTAACATCAGAAGGGTACAACGGAGCCTCTGCGTCGTAGTCTTACGAGGTTGTCGACCCTGAGATTGATTGTGATGTTTGATGTTTTCCCGAATCACTCCAGGAGTACTTGTTTCGCTTGACTGTCAAAGTGGTTAGATGCCCTACGTCATGTAGTCTTACGGGATTCTACTACGCCGACTTGGACTTAGTCAAGGTACTTCAGGCATCCACGCCCAGGTATGTGCGGGTGGACTTTTTCCACCCAATCTGCTGGTTTTGATGCTTGGTTTGCAATTCATTCTTTCCTAGATTGTGGTCTGAAATCTTTGTTGTCCTTTGTATCTAAGTCAGTTGATTGTTTGGAGATTGATAACTCGCACATACCGCGGGAGTTTGGAGAAAACATTACGATTGTCCCTGCAGTTTGCTGCAACCTGGGTACCCAATCGCAACCCTTCCATTCCCGATCGGTACTAACATCAGAAAGGTACAGCAGAGCCTCTGCGTCGTAGTCTTACGAGGTTGTTGACCTTGAGATTGATTGTGTGATGTTTGATGTTTTCCCGGATCACTCCAGGAGTACTTGTTTCGCTTGACTGTCAAAGTGGTTAGATGCCCTGCGTCATGTAGTCTTATGGGATTCTACTACGCCGACTTGGACTCAGTCAAGGTACTTCAGGCATCCACGCCTAGGTATGTGCGGGTGAACTCTTTCCACCTAATCTGCTGATTTTGATACTTGGGTTACAATTCATCGTTTCCACCTGTTCAAATGGTTTCTTTGACCGAGCCTTTTGGCTTTCATCTTTTCGTATCTTGGCAACGACCGTACTGACACTGGAGTTCAGTTCGACCGTACTTTGAGTGCATTGGATCCGATAGTCTCCGGGGAAACCGCGAGACATCGGATCTTATTTGATTTTTGCGTCGGCTCCTACCCAGAGATATGGAAGATCTCCTGGTGTTTTGGAGGCAGAAAGCTCTATTAGGAAAATATTTTTGGATTTTTGAAAAGATACCCACTCTGGGGAGTGATACTCCATGGGGTTTTTATTTGCAAATAGAAATATTTTTTGTCTTTTTGAAATGGAAATCTGGTTTGCATTCGCCTCCACTAGGGATGCTTGTGGGGTCTTTAGCTAGCCAACTTTTATTTTGAAAACAGGTAAACATGATGATTGATGCGATGGATGCTGATGCATGGAGATATATGATGAATGCATGGTTTGGCTCATTCTCTTTTCATTTGATGATTTTGCTTTTGCTGGAGATGCAGAGAACTTTGAGCTTATTGCTTGCAGGGTTGTGCTTCCCTGGGGTTTTTCTTTTTTTATACGGGTGTTTGGTCAGCGGGTTGGTCAAGATCCCGACCCGTGGTCGATCAGGTCCATCGTCCCAAGATGCTGTTTCTTTGCTAATGAGAATATACAAGGATGTTATCCAACTTCAAGATGTTCTTCTGGGCATAAATGCGATTGAGACGATGCTTGGTCGCTAGTTTTGGTCAAGATTCCAATTTGCGGGCGATCGGATCCATCATCCCAAACTGTGAAGTGAGCGGAGTTCGAGACTCCTGAAGTGTAGTGCTGGGGATAGTGACAATTTTCGTGATTTTTATAAATTTTGGGTCCGAATCTTTACCTGAGTGGTCAGGATAGAGATTGGTTATTGAAAACAAAGGAAATTTTTTTGTGATTTTGATAATATTTGGCTTGAAAGCAAAGGAAATATTTTTTGTGATTTTGTAAATATTTGATTTGAATGCAAGGGAAATATTTTTTTGTAATTTTTGAAAAGGTGATTTTACAATGTTTTGGTATTTTGTGATTTTTCTGAAATACAGGGAAAAGTGTGGAATTTTCATCCGCTTCCAGCTTCTACTGCTGGTAAGGCACCCGATCCATTTTATGTCAGCGAGCAAGACGAGTCTCATACAGTTAAGTGCCGTAGTTTTACATCTTCGGATGAGGAGATTTTGAGGGTTTTCAGTCAACACACACACAAAGTTGCCTGTTACTCATGTGTAATGCACATAGACCACGTATCGTCCGACGGACTCCTTCGGCCACAAAATGAGCCACATCCTCACATTTCTCTTAGTCAATCCAGTTTGAGGCCTTACGTCGCTCACAATTTCGTGAGGGTGCGCTCCACCTCCCAACAGCCTTAATCTCCTTCATGAGTTTTAGGAACAGGAAACATCCGTCAGATTCAACAGCGACTTCCAAATCAAGGTTGTCTATCACGATGCGTTCAATATGAACAGGATTGCGGGGTTCTGCCCGCCTCAGCCTTTACCTGTTTTAAAAGATTCCGGACACCCGTACGATCAAGTTTCAGCTACGTCCGGAACAGGTTGGGAAAGAAAGCCCCCGAGAAGTTAATCCCAATGTAGTTTTAGGTCTTCGGACCGTTGGAGATAAATTTGTGCAGTTGAAATTGATCGTGAAAATTTTTCTTTGCATTTTTTTTTTGAAAAGTTCTAGACTTCAACTTGGGTAATCGAGGTTGATGCTGGTTTTTATGGAAAGCTTGAAATCTTTTTGGTATTTTTGAAAATGATCCGGATTATCGAACCTTGATCCCAACAGTTGAGGCCGATGCCGGTTTTTAGTTGAAAGCAGGAAAAGGTCCCCCGAGAAATTAATCCCAGTGTCGTTTAAGGTCTTCGGACCAAGAATATGTACATGCTGAAAATACATTCTTTTTGTGATTTTTTAAAATGTTCCAGGCTGTTAAATCTCAATTTGAGCGATCAAGATTAACACTGGTTTTTATTGAAAATCTCTCGGGATTTTGATCCCGACGTAGTTTAAGGTTTTCGGACCGAAATTATATACAAGCGATGCTGGAAATCACATTTTTTTTTGTTTTTTTTAGAAAATGTCCGGAGTCATCAGATCTTGATGAAAACCGATGCCGATTTTTATTGACAATCGCTCGGGATGTTTATCCCGACGTAGTTTAAGGTCTTCGGACCACAAAACTGTACAAAACAAGGCGAACACATTTTTTTTATTTTTGAAAAATATCCGGAGTCATCTGATCTTGTGAGCAAACAAGACCGACACCGGTTTTTATTGAAAATCTCTCGGGATGTCAATCCCGACGTAGTTTAAGGTCTTCGGACCGAAAATATGTACATGCGATATATATATATATATATATATATATATATATATATATATATATATATATATATATATATATATATATATATATATATATTTGGTTTTCAGAAAATGTCCGGGGTCGCCGGATCTTGATTCGATCCAGACTGATGCCGGTTTTTATTGAAAGTCCCTCGGGATCTTGATCCCGACGTAGTTTAAGGTCTTCGGACCACAAACTGTACAAGCAAGGCAAACACATTTTTTTTGTTTTTGGAAAATGTCCGGTGTCAGCGGATCTTGATTCGAACGATCCAGACTACTAGCGATTTTTATTTAAAAAGTCCCTCGGGATCTTGATCCCGACGTAGTTTAAGGTCTTCGGACCCAAAAGTACAAGCAAGCAGCAATTAAGGTTGGAGATTCCGGGGATTCTTCTTAGAATGGTTCAAATCATCAGGTTATGACTTTGGATGGTTGAGATCACTGTTTGACCAAGTCAATTCTTTTTCTTTTTCTTGAGAAATTCCATGGAACTTTTTCCACATCATCAAGCCAATTTCTCACCAATTTCTCACAAGATGAGATTTTGGTGAGATTCCTTACTTTTTTTCATCATTCTCTTCCATCACTTCATTCTTACAAGGAGGTATAAGATTCACTTGCAACCACCCTTCCCAAGGAGGAGTTCTTCCCAAGGAGAGAGGGTGAGGGGTCGTTTCAAGTAGATGGGAGGGAGGACGGCCCCCTGGGGGCCGCCTGGACCATCTCCGCCCACTGGTTTTTCCAGTGGGTCGGGTAAAGGGGTGCACTCCCCTTTTCTATATAACATGGAGCTCCCTTAGCCCCTCCAACGTGCAATCTCTCTTTTCTCTCTCTCTCATACTCTCTCTTTCTTCAACTTTTTCTCTCTATCTTGGTGGTTCTTTGTTCTTTTCAAGTGGTAGGCCTTAGTGAAGCTTTGGGACAGCAAGGCGGTCCCCCTTTGGTGAGTGGTAAAGGTATGGACCACTCCCTTTCTTTCTTGTCTTTTTCCTTCTTCCTTGTCTCTTCTCATGACTCTTTCTTTTTCCATGTAGCTATTCCAAAAGGAGTGAAGGTGGTCCTAAGTATTTTTGGCCTTTTTCTAGATCTCAAATCTCTTCTAAAGGTGGTGCATGGAGAAGGACATTGCAAGCTTCCATTTCATTCTTTCTTTTCTTCTTTCACACTCCCTTCATGTGTATGTAAAGGGTGATTTTGCCATGTCCATCAAGTGTGCATGGCAAAATATCCTATCCTTTTTCATGGGAGTTGGACCTCTTTTCATGTGTATCAAATGGGCTCAAAGTGAAGTCATGGCCCTTGGTGTATTTGATGGGCCCAACACTTCATTTTGGGCTCCCTCATGCTTTCTTGCCCTTGTCATTTTTCCTTAGAGCTTTTCCTTTCTTTTCCATCTTCTTTTCAAGGTTTGGGCCCATGGGAATGGTAAGGCCTACCTCAAGTTTTGGGCTCATGGGGCTCACTTTGGGTGGCCCCATCTTTCTTCACATGTGTATGGACAAAGGTGACTAGCCCATTCTTCATTGGGATCTTCAAGTGGGCTCGATCTCTTAATTGGGCCTTTATGGACAAGTGGCCCAAATCTTCCACCATCTCTTGATTATGATGTACATCCTTATGTACAAAGTGTGGTGGGCCCCTTAGGATTTTCCATATGGATGGGCTTTTGGGCCTTCATTGAAACTTGGATTTCTTTGGACCATGTGTGCACCACTACACTTTGTTCATGTAAGATTTTTCTTTCATGCCTTTTCTTTTGATGGATGGAGGACTTGAGTTACTTGACCATCTACAAGTCATAAGTGAGTTGTCTCAACAATCTCACTAGGTTCAAATGGTTTTTTCTTGTGGTAGGAAAGTGGTTTCCAAGAGTTTGCTTTAATGTCATCAATCTCAAATGGATGATTCCTCTTCAAGTGAGCTATCCATGCAACCATAGCTCCTTGAACTTCCTTTGGGGTGCTTGGTGGGTCATCCACCATCATTCTCAAATATGAGTGATTTTTCTTTCAATTTGTGAGAAAGAATGACACCCATAAGTTGCCCAATTTTGTCCCATGCTTTGGGGCATTTTGGATTTTGATCTTCAAGTGGGCTATGTATGTCATTCTTAGCCATTTTCATGATGGTTGGGTGATTCATCAAGCCATGCCCTCTTGTGCTCAAATGGTCCCCCTTTTTTATGAAGAAATTGGTGCACATAAGTTGCCCAAACTTGTCCTTACATGGGCATTTCCAACTTTGATTCTTCATGTGGGCTATGTGCATCCAATTTTTACCATTAGCTTCTTTGATTCATATGTTTGTGGGTAGACCGCCATGTTGTACTTTCATAGTCAAAACTTTCATCAAGATGATGCACATAGGGGTGCCCATGGTTAACCCATTGAATGGGTCCTCATGTTCTTCAAGTGGCCTATGTGCTCCCTTCAGTCCTTTAAGGTGAGGCATTTGGGTTGCTCTTGGGGGCCCACTTCCTTTCTATTCCCCACTTGTCCATGTACATGTGTAAAAAGATGAAAACATCTTAAGTGAGGATCATGGCCTTGGTATAAAAAGTGGATCAATCCTTGGCCACATATGGACTTTGAAGAGGGACTTCTCATGTGAAGCAGGATTCTTATCTCTTGTTGATCTCATGGCACTTGAGTGCATTTGTTGTCCAAAGTGTGTCCTTGGATGATGGACTTTCCTTGCCTAAGACATGACATGCAACCTTCTTTAAGGTGGGCCTTGCTTTCTTCAATGGGCCCAACACATATCCTAGGTAACACATGGAGTCGGACTTTGGATTTTGCATTTGAATGTGAATCCAATCCCATGGGTTTCCTAGATAATAATTTGGATTTTAACGGGTAAAGGATAGGGACTTACCTTGCCAAGCTTGTAAGATTCAATGGCGGATGGTACAAGAGGACGTCGGGTGATTGATGAGGATGATCCCGCCTTCATCATCCGCCGAGGGGCCCATATGTGTTCTTTGGCTCAAGAGCACCAACCTCTTCCCTTCATCAAGGGTCGAGGTACCAGAGATCATTGGGATAACTGGGTGAAACACACACAGCCTTTACTTGAACGAGTTCTGGCTGACACTCCTTTTGTTGGCCTCCTTACCTTACACTTCCATAATAACAGTGCCAACCGCATGTTGCTTGCGGCTCTTTGCAAGAGGTGGCGGGATGAGACCCACACCTTTCAACTCCCTTGTGGCGAATGGGGAATAACTCCCCTGGATATTTATATGCAAATCGGCTTTCCATTTCATGGGGCAGTTGTTCCCCAAGTCAGCTCTCTTGCTCCCATCACTTCCACTGACTGGCTACGGCTTGTTGGTGATGTCCCGCCTGAAGATGAATTCCAAGGCCATCAAGTAAAGATGCGATGGTTTTACAACACCTTTGCTACCGTCACCCCCACTACCGAGTTAGAGGCCCTCCACAAAGCACGGGCCATGATTACTTATGCCTTCGGGTCCTTCCTTTTCTGCCATGCTAATGAGAGGGTTGATCCTAAATTTCTTCGCTTGGTTGAGGATCTTCATCATCCCTACAATTGGAATGGGGCTATCTTGACTCATGTTTTCCAAGGTTTGGATAAGACCTCTCGGAATAGCCGACCTTCACAGGTTTCTGGCCTGTTGTTGAGGTACTTCTTCTTTAACCTTCCTTGGAGACATTTGTCTTCTTTCTTTCTCTGATCGTTAGGTGTACCCTTGCCTAGACTTGCTTTTATGACCATTTTGCCCACCTCGCGCCGAGGATGCGGGACGACATTGAGCCATCTTTGTATCGTCACATATATTGGCATCAACAGAATCATCAGCGGAACTCCCGAGTCTCTGGGGATAACTGGCGTGCTGACATAGACAGATTGACCGTTGAAGATGTAAGTATCTCGCTTTCCTTATCCCTCATGCTGCACTGTAACTGATCTTGATGACCCCCTTTGCTGTAGCTTGCTCGGATGATATACGCCAACTTTCCTCTCTACTACACCCCTCAGCGTGTGGAGACCTATGATGCTTCATGCCTCCGGATCATGCTCTCTGACGCTGAATCATTTCAGTGGTATTTGGGTGAGAGGCTGCTTCAACAGATTACCGGGGTGGCTAGAGTTCCTTGTTCTGCACCTCCTCCAGTTGCTCAGATCTCAGCTGATGAGATAGCTGATGCTCTTGTGGGCCAGCTCGGGTTTCGTTTCACGATCCCGGATCGCGACTATGATGAGTGGTACTTGTTGTATGGCCAGGGGCCTCTGCTTTCTCCGCTCTATGTTGCTGGGGGCCGTCACAGATATGATGGAGGCTCAATGATAGCTCCTTTGATGGATCTTCATCGTCGAGAACGGGACGAGAGGAGGGATGACGACGATTATGTTGGTGACCTATAGCCTGCTTTTGTGTTCAGCTTACTTGATGTATGACCTTCTTCTTTTTGCTTTTACCCTCTTCTGTATCAAAATCTTCTGAATGAATATACAACCTTTGACTTGTCTCAAATTTCTTAATGATGTCTGGATGCTTTGACTTCTGACTCATTTCTTAACTGCATGGATGATGACTTGAATGGTTCAGATGGCTTGATTTGGCCCTGTGGGCCCACTAGAGACTTCGGTTTTACTTTAGAGCACCTTTTCTTGATGTTTTGTGGGCTAAGAAGGCTTCTCCTGGTGTGGATGATGACTTGAACGGCTCAGATCGCTTGATTGGCCTTGTGGGCCCACTTGATGGTCAGATCTTGGATTCTGGCCCTTCTTTTGATGATCAAACCCTGTTAGAACTTAGAGAATGAACATTCCCCGAAATGTGGTGTTTTGCTGATCTGGGGTTCTGAATATAGAAACATTCGTAGATAATCACAAGCATTCACAAAAGTACACTAAAGAAGAGATATCGCAAGGCGAATTTTATTCCAGAGATCCTGAGATCTTGTACATTCCAGGCCATGATCTGGCACGAGCCCTTAATTACATCGAATGATCGATGACCCTTGATTAAAAGGCAAAAGACTAGTCAGCGGGGACTATGGTCTCAGAGTTCATTGGTCACGGAGACCTGTGTTTTGGTGGTCGCGGAGACCTGTATTTGTATGGTCGCGGAGACCTGTGTTTGTTATAGACTGATCCACCTTTGTACGAGTCGGATGTCTATGTCCCATGTTTTGACCGGAGATCCGGGCTGAGACTGTCAGGGTTTATGACTGAGATGGACGACTCTGGGCCCGCGCCTGTCAATGTAGGGACAGGTGACCTCGGGAAGTCCATTCTACAGTTGTGTGTACCTGCGCAGCTCAACCAGCGGATGCCGTTTGGATGGGTAGGGCATCGACTGTTCTTGGAATATCAGTTTTTAACAGATTGTGTGTGATAGTTCAGAACTCTCCTGGTGTGGTTTATCGTGTTAACTATAGTCCCCTTTGCTTAGTCCAGGCTTGAATTCGGGTCATATTATGATAGTATACGTAATGATGATGCATCAGTATGATTCTGGGCGCCGGCGGCCTCTTTTCGGGAGAATTGTTCCATTCAGCTCGTTGGGTCGGATCGGACTCCGAAGGCTTGCGTTCTGCTCATTGGGTGGCCCGGATGGGTCGTTTGACTGCTCCATCGCGTCCGGAACGTTCGGAATACCCAAAATAGGCTCAAACGGGGCTTAAAAATGTTATAAAATGAGGATTTAGGGGTGCTGGAACGAATGCGCAAAGTGCTGATTTTTACGATCCGCTGACCTGATTTTATTGACGCGCTGGGGCCAGTGCGTCCTTAAATGATTTTCATGATGCGCCGGGTAATTTTATGACGCGCTGGAGCCAGTGCGTCCTTAAAATCTAATTTTTCGATCCGCTGGCCAATTTTGCGACGCGCTGGGGCCAGTGCGTCCTTAAATTGTAATTCCCTGATGCGCTGGGCTACTTTGCAACGCGCTGGGGCCAGTGCGTCCATAAAATAGCTTCGACTCGAAAAACTTATATTTTTATGATCCGCTGGCCTATTTTATGACGCGTTGGAGCCAGTGCGTCCTTAAAATGCCCCAATTGATGGTTTGTGTAATCCACCAAGGACTTTCCTGATGCGCTGGGTCACTTTTATGATGCGCTGGGACTGGCGCATCGAAAAAAGATGACTTAGTCATTCCTCCGGACCTGGTGTGATCGGAGGTGCGATTTCCGGCGAGGGGTTCCGACGGTCGGAGAAGGATTCCGGCGGTCGGCAAAGGTTTTCCGGCGACGAGGTCCTCTCTCTCTCTCGCTGAATGATGCAAATGAGGTGGTGGGCGGGGTATTTATAGGTAAAGTCGCCCAATAGGCGGTCGACACGTGTAGCGCGTCGAGAAAATGGGTCTGCGCGTCGATTAAAGCCACTCGGCGCGTCTCGAAATGACCGAGTTCGGAAGCTGATTCTCAGGGCGCGCTAGCTGTCAGCGCGGCCTGAAATTGGCTGATTTTTGGATGCGCTGGACGTATTTTGGGACGCGCTGGGGCCAGTGCGTCCTGAATTTCGAAATGGTTGAATTACACGATGCGCTGAGTGAATTTGTAGACGCGCTGGGGGCAGTGCGTCCTGTAATTCAAAATCACTGAATTACATGATGCGCCGGGTGAATTTGTAGACGCGCTAGAGGCAGTGCGTCCTATAATTCAATCAGTCCGAATTTCGTGATGCGCTGGAGGATTTTTGTGATGCGCTGGGGGATTTTTGTGATGCGCTGGGGGCAGTGCGTCCTAAAATTAATTCCTGGATGCGCTGGACGTACTCATGCCCTTCCAATTTTGGGTTTTGCAAATTGAGGAATTTGTGGGGCCCGCCTTGTGATGAATACCGATGCACTGCTCCTATCTCTTGGTAATTGAGGTAATCCTCCTATATTTTGACAGTTTTGGTCACGGTGTCCGGTGGGGTCCACTACCGACTCAATTTCCTGTTCTTTTGGTTAAATGCGTGTTGCGATTTTCGACGCGGTCTTCGATGCACTGGCCCTTAATTCAATAAAGTGATGATTGGGGTACCCATAATCATTATTTTGAAGATCTTCACTTTTGGGACCCCAACAAACCCTTGATCTTGCTATTTGATGACCCATGTGATCTCTCTCATGGTTTAGATCATAATGATCTAGTCTTTGAATGGCTCAGATTGCTTATGGGCCTCTCTTGATCAACTTTCTCTCCCTTTGACTTGATCGGACCCATTCTGGCCACAGTACTTCATGATTGGACAGGTGGGGTACCTTCCAAATGATTCTGATCATCCTCAATCGAAATCTGGAATGGATTGGAGCCTTGGGTGGCCCTCAGGGTGCCATCTGCTGATGTGGACTGTCAGCCTCACCTACCAACGACCATGGAGCCAATCCCGCGGAGAGAGAGGGAGCGCGTCCGTACGGGCTGCCCACAGCGGGCCGCCCAAGACTCACCTCTTGTGCGGTCTGGGCTGGCTCTGGTTCGGACATTCCCTTCTGTCCACTGCCCTTGTCCCCACCTTCCTTGTACGTCCAGGTTTGATTTCGACCATGATTCTTCCTTTTGTCTCCTCTTTCCTCCTCCTTTTGTCCTCTTCTTGGTTTGTCTTTTCTCAAGCAATGGACGGTGGAGATTTAGGGGCTGTGGGGGCTATCCATGATGGGTCCCACACTTTAGGAGGTGGTGAAGGCTTTAATGATGGTGGAATCTCTTTAATGGATGGTAGAGATGGAGCATTGAATGGGGGTATTGATGGTGGATTAGGGGTGTTTGTTGGTGGAGCTTTGAATGGCCCCATTAATGGCAGCCATGCTGTAATTTCATATTTGAATGGCAATTGATTATGGGAGAAATGGATGGTATGGATGGGATGATGAGATGGGACATAGGTGAGGGTATGCATCCCTTGAGTGTGGGCCGCATGGATGATATGGTTGATGGTGGTGATGGGGGTATGATGGACACAGATGGGCTGATCTCATGTTTGGATGGTATGGATGGTTTAGATGATACCTTTGATGGTTTGGATGCTCTTGATGATGGCCGAGATGTGCGACATACTTGTTTGGGTGGACTTGATGTGATCATTGATGATGTCCCCCTGATGATGGACGGTGTGGATACCTCGATGATCCCTTTGATTGGCCAGGATGATGACTAGATTCATGATTTCCTGTTGGAGAGGGCCGTAGGTCCAGATCTGACCGTTGATTCTTCGATCGGGGTTGCCGGGACCCTTCTTGACGGTTCAGATGCATTCTTTGACAGTCAGATTGGCCAGGATGCCACGATGTGTGGTGTGATCTTTGCTAATAGCCCTTTTGATGGAGAGTATCGTCCTTCTCCTGATCGTCGGTCTTTTGCGCACTCTGTTCATGAGGTGGGTGAGTCTTCTCATGCGGCTGAGGTCGTGACAGTTTCAGACAGTGATGCGACTATATCAGACATAGCCGTTACTGGGGGCAGGTCAGGGGCTGTCGAGTCTGCAGAGGTTCCAACTTTTCCTTCTGCTTCGCCCGTTGATCTTCCGATCCTCGATGAGCTGTCATTAATTTCTGGGCCTTTTGTTCTAGAGGGGGTACCCGTGAGGACTTGTCAGCTGCTTCCTCATCCTTCTTGCTCGCCACGACTGCTTGCTTGGCTTGACGGCTTATCGGCTTATGAGATTCGAGATTTGGAGTCCTATGGCTTTCGCAGTCTGATCCATATGGCTAGAGTTGACATTGACTGGAGGATGCTCGGAGCTGCATTGATTGACTGGGTCCCCTCGTTAAACTTGTTCGTGTTCAACGACATGGAGATGGGACCCTCTTTGGAGGAGCTTGCACACTTGAGAGGCCTACCTTGGGATTATACTCAGTATTTTTCGCCGAAGACATTGCCGAGGACTGCCACACCGCAGAACTGGTTTGGGATCCCCTATCTAGTTCAGCCTGCAGCCGCCGTCCAGGATGCTGTAGTGTTCTCCTTGGACTTGCTGTATGATCTTTTTTCGGGTCCTCGGAGTGTGAGCGGATCTGTTCTTGCTCGGAACGCACTGATGTTCTGCTTGATCGCTAAGGTGCTATTCTCGGGATGGCGCAGGTCCCAGACTCCTTTGCTTTTTGAGGTGATGGGCCGAGCTACCAGACGGCAGGGGATCATTTCTCTCATCCTGGCCGAGTTGTTTAATGGGCTGACTGACTGTGCCCTGGGCCGCACTAGTGTCCTTCGCGGCTGCTGTGCCTTTCTTCAGGTATCTTTTCTGCACCTTTCTCTTCTTGCTTTTTAGGAATTGCTTTACTCTAGCTGAACTTCTTTTCCTTCTTATGATCAGGTCTGGCTATGGAAGCGTCTTTCGCTGACTGTTCCTGTACCCTTTCCTGACACTCGTCGCCCAGACCTTATGCGACACATCATGGAATTTCTTCCTCATACGGTTAGGATGAGTGAGCCCTTGTATCGCAGGATGTTCGCTGATCTTCGTGACTGGAATGTTCGTTGGGAGTCATCTTGGCTTTCACTTCCTCCAGTGCTTTGTGATGTGCACCGCCTTGCTTTGATGCTGGTTGGCTTTCGATCTTACTTTTCTTACCACCCAATCAGGTTCCTGCGGCAGTTTGGGTACGAGCAGGATGTTCCTCTTTTTGTTTTCGCGGGTATCGAGCATTGAGCGCTTCCATCTAGAGCTTTTGACTTTAGGACTCGGGTCGATGGATCTTGGGTGAGTTACTTGACTGCCGATTTGCTTGGTTTTGAGCTGCGGGCTTTTTCGATGGCGACCGCCCCATATCAGTACTGGGTTGCTGAGCAGTCTCTGTATCGACGTATCCCTTGCTAGCACCAGACTGCTGATGAGGATGAGCGGGATATCCTTAGAGATGCCGGCTCTTCATCTGGTTCGTATGAGCCTTTTGAAGAGCGCCCGTTCATCGATCCTGGTTTCCTTTTGGCCACTCATAGCCACTTGCTGTCTGAGATCTCTGCACTTCGGTATCATTGTGAGATGATGTCGAGGAGATTGGTTGCCGATCAGAGGTTATCTGATGAGGAGGCCGTGATCCGTACCCTTGAGCGCGATGAGGTGCATTACCTGCATATGGAGGTAAGCAGGTTGAGAGCGAGGCTACTTCATTATGAGTCAGAGGACTTACCTGATGTGGCCAAGGAGGAGGGTAGAGATTGATTGTGTTGACCACCTGTACATTCCTTTTTGCATGGTATATGATTGATGATGATGCATTTTTTGTATTTTTTGAAAAAGATGACATGATATGTGTAAAAGAAATATGATGCTTTTAATGAAAAAGAAGAAACTTTTTTGAGAATTTATTGTACCATGAGTTGTCTTGTGAGTGTGTCTGGATTTTGTGTCGGGATATAGGAATTAGAACTGGGGCTCGGCCAATGCTTTGACCGATGTCTCGAGATTTAACTTGTGTGCTCCTTTGGTTCCCTAAAGGTGTAGGTAATGGAAACTGTTGCTTCCTGAGATTGTCAAAGTTTACAGAGCTCTTCGCTCCTAACTGCACTTCTTCTTGTTTTTGAACTGTGACTGCTTGAACCGATATGGACTGTCTGATTTCTTGGTACCTGCACTTTTCATTTTTTTTTCTTTTTCCATTTGAGCCATTTTTGCCTACAGCGCTCTTTCGAGTTTTCACCACAGCTGGCATTTTCCCATCATTTTTGCCCATAGCGCCCTTTCGAATTTTTACCACGTCTCGGGTGTTTGATCTTACCTGTCCCTTGGCAGCTATGCTGTTTTTACCCTCGATGCCCTTTCGAGTTTTCACCAAGTCCGCCGTATGCCCACTGTTTTTACTCGGAGCGCCCTTTCGGGTTTTCACTCCGCCCTCTTTGTTTAGGCACATATTTTTTTTTTCTTTTTTTCTTTTTTTGGATCTTTGGATAGCTGCGGCGGCTAGAGGTTGGGAATCCGTCGTTGCCGTCCGATGACAGTCTTTCAGCCCTTATCCTAAGTTACGATGATAGAGCTGTTAGTCTTAGCTAAAGACCCTTCTGAGATGAATGGATGGATGACTGCGTTTCTTCTTGGGTTGATTTTTCTCGGGTGCCTTGCTTTGGCTTCCCTTTTTTTTTCTCTTTTTTTCTTTTGTATTCTTTTTTCTCTTTTTTTTGTATTCTTTTTTCTTTTTCCTTTTGAAACCCCTTATTTGAAACACTTGTTGGTGGACGGAAATGATTTCTCAGAGGTTTTAGCTTCGACCTCATGACTTCAGCTCTATTAAAGTAACTCTTGATAAAGTCAGAATGACTTACCCGTGAAAGATCTTCACTTTGTCGGCGTTGATTGGCTCAGGAAGATCTACCCCTTTCATGCTGGTGAGTCTGAGGGCGCCTCTGGGAAGTACTTCTTTGATGATCAGCAGCCCGTCCCACGAGGTTTTGAACTTTCCTTTGGGATCCGGATGGTGCGACGGTAGAATCTTCTTCATGACCATGTTGCCTACCTTGAAACTTCTTTTTCGGACTCTCTTGTTGTAAGCTCGAGCGATCCTTTTCTGATAACACTGAGAATGATTTAGCGCACGCATACGCTTTTCATCTGCTAGCTACAACTGATCAAATCTGGCCCGTTGCCATTCTCCTTCTTCAATTCCGCTTTCGAGTAACACTCGAAATGATGGTATTTCTACCTCGATTGGTAGAACTGCTTCCATTCCATAAGTAAGCTCGAAAGGAGTAACGCCCGTAGCAGACCGTACAGACATTCGATAAGCCCAAAGTGCATATGGGAGCATATCTGACCAATCTTGATAAGTCACGACCATCTTCTCGAGTATCCTGACGATTGTCTTGTTTGCAGCTTCCACCCCACCATTCATCTGAGGACGGTAGGGGCTTGATCGATGACGTTGAATCTTGAATTTGCTAAGTCATCCATCTTCTTGTTGACAAACGGGGTCCCATTATCTGTGATGATAGCATTGGGGATTTCATACCGGCATATGATGTTGTTCTTCATGAATTTGATCACCTGAGATGCTGCAATCATGGTGTAGGAGGCTGCCTCTACCCACTTGGTGAAGTAGTCGACTGCCACAAGTATGTACTCATGACCATTTGATGCTTTGGGACTAATCTTGCCGATGATGTTGAGTCCTCACATGGAGAAGGGCCAGGGGGTGGTCAGGTTGTATAATTCTGATGAGGGAGCATGTACTTGATTCGCATGCTCCTGACACTTGAAGCATTTTCTTACGTGCTGGCACAGTCTGTCTTCATGGTGAGCCAATAGTAGCCGAGTCGTAGGATCTTCTTTGCCATCATGGCCCGTTCATGTGTGGGCCACAGATTCCTTCGTGTATTTCTTTCATGATCTTTGTAGCTTATGTTTCATCTACACATCGAAGGAGGATGTGATTATAGGATAGCTTGTAAAGAACTTCGCCACTGATGGTGAACTGGCCGGCCAAATGCTGGATGGTTCGGCGATCTGTTGCTGTTGCTATTTTCGGATACTCCTGGGTTTTGAGATATTGCTTGATGTCGGCATACCAGGGTTTGTCAAGGACAGCTTCGGCTTCTTCTATTTGCAGGCAAAAAGTAGGTTCATCTTGAATTTCGACAGTGAGCTCCCATTCTGAAGCTCCTTTCGGGATCTCGAGCATTGACGTGAGTGTGGCAAGAGCATCTGCAAACTGATTCTTGGCTCTGGGCATGTATGAGAAGGTGATTTCTTTGAATTCTTCGATCAGATTTTCAAGATACACATGATATGGTATCAACTTCTCGTCCTTAGTTTTCCATTCGCCATTGGTCTGATTGATGATAAGCCGTGAGTCTCTAAATACTTATAGCTTCTTGACACCCAAGATTATGGCTTCCCTTAAGCCAGTGATGCATGCTTCGTACTCTGCCATGTTGTTGGTTCACTCGAATGATATGCGCCTTGAGACCGGAATAGGGATATCATTTGGAGAGTAGAGGATCGCTCCAATACCACTCCCTTTAGAATTTGCTGCGCCGTCAAAGAATAATGTCCACTCATCTTTTTCTTCTTTTCTTCACCTTCGATAAGTAAGAGATCTTCATCAGGGAAGAATGTCTTGAGTGGTTGATAATCCAGGAGGGAGTGGGCCGCAAGATGATCGGCGAGGGCCTGTCCCTTAATTGCCTTCTAAGTGACATAGGTGATGTCGAATTCAGATAGTAGTAGCTGCCATTTAGCTATCCTTCCAGTGAGTGCCGGTTTCTCGAATAGGTACTTGAGCGGATCCATGTGAGTGAGGAGGAGAATAGGGAATGCAATCATGTATTGATGGAGTCGCTGAGTTGCCCAGACTAGGGCGAGCAAGTCTTCTCGATCGGGGAATACCTGGTCTCGTAGTCGGTGAACTTTCGGCTCAAATAATATATTGCTTGTTCCTTCTTCCCGGTCTCGTCGTGCTGGCCGAGGACACAGCCAATGGCTTCTGCTGCTACTGAGATGTATAACAATAGTGGTCGTCCGGGAGTGGGTGGCACTAGAACTGGAGGATTCATGAGATATTTCTTGATGCGGTCGAAGGCGACTTGGCAATCATCATTCCATTCTTTTGGAACGTTCTTCCGAAGGAGCTTGAAAATGGGCTCATAAATAGGTGTGAGCTGTGCGATGAAGCGACTGATGTATTGAATTCTGCCGAGGAAGCCACGAATTTCTTTCTCTATTCTAGGAGGGGGCATCTCGATGATTGCTCTGGTTTTGGTCTTGTCGACCCTGATGCCATCCTCGCTCACCATAAAACCGAGGAGCTTACCTCCCATTGCACCGAAGACACATTTCTGAGGGTTGAGACGGAGCTTGTACTTTTCTAATCTGTTGAATAACTTCTTCAGATCTTCAAAGTGTCCTTCAATTGTGCAAGATTTGACGATCATATCATCCACATATACTTCAAGCTCTTTATTCATCATGTCGTGGAATAGTGCTGTCATTGCTCGCTGATATGTTGCTCCTGCATTCTTCAGACTGAACGGCATTACCCTGTAACAGAAAGTTCCCCAAGGAGTGATAAACGATGTCTTCTCGTGATCTTCGACGGCCATCTTGATCTGATTGTAACCTGAGAACCCGTCCATGAATGAGAAGACCTTGTACCCAGCAGTGTTGTCGACCAGAGTGTTGATATGTGGTAAAGGGAAGTCGTCTTTAGGACTGGCTTTATTGAGATCTCGGAAGTCGATGCACATTCGAACCTTGCCATCCTTTTTTGGTACTGGTACGATGTTGGCGAGCCATTCACAGTAGTTGGAGACTACCAAGAATCCCGCATTATACTGCTTGATGACTTCATCTCGGACTTTCAGAGCCCATTCTGGCTTCATTCTTCGAAGTTTCTGCTTCACTGGCTTCATATCTGCCTTGGTTGGCAGATGGTGTACAACGAGCTCTTCATCGAGCCCTGGCATGTCTTCATATGAGAACGCGAAGTTAGACAATCTTGGAGCTACGAACTCTATCATTCTTTGCTTCATCTCTGGTGGTAACGATTTTCCAATGCGTATTTCCCTAGGGATCTCAGGTGTCCCCAAGTTTACTATCTCAAAATTATCGGCTACAACATTGGCTTTGGATTAGAACTTTTTGAGGAGATCCTCTAGTTCGGGAGTTGGATCATCATCTTCCTCATCCCGAGCTTCGTCCATGCCCATGGGCTCAAAGTCTAATTCGATGTCAAAGTCATATGATTCGACTTCAAACTCATGCAACTCTTTAGACAAACTTGGCACACTATTGAATGTAGGAAAAGAAATGTTTTTTGGTTTTTAAGAATTTTCTGAAATGGAAATGCTAGATGTTTTTGGCTTTTGAAAGTTTTCAATTTTTTTGAATTTTTGAAATTCAAGGGACCTTGAACAAGTGGGCATTGCAGACCATGATTGATCCCAGCTTGTTCCAAAGTTCCAATTGCTGCTTAAACAGGCGTTTTTTTTTTGGAAGCCAGAGCCCTCAGATGACTCTTTGGCTTATTCAAAGGTTAGGGGAACGGATGACCATTCAGGACCCCACACTTCCTCCCCTGAAGAGGTGGGGGTTGATGATTCGAGCGAAGAATCACAGTCTGACCCAATGACCATGATTTCTCGCTGGTCGGGTTCGAGATCTAAGTCATACTCAGTCCCTCCCGGATCACTTACCCCGCACTGCAGTTCGTCTGGTTCCACAGTGAGATACAAGTTCAGAATCTGGACATCGGACCAATCCAGGGCTGGCCACTTCCCTTTCTTGGTCCAATGGATGGGTTGCTTCTGCCCCTGACTGATGATTGTCGATGTTGATTCTGCAGAGATGGGTGGGTTGTGCCCTTTGTTGATTGATGCTGAGATGGGCAAGTTGTGCCCCTGGTTGATTGATGCTGGAGTGGGCAGGTTGTGCCCCTGGTTGGGAGCAGGTATCAGAGTACCTTGGTCCTGGAGCTGTTGTATTTGACTTTCTTCTTCATCTTCATCCTTTCCTTTTTTTTCTGGAGGCTTGGATGGTTCGAGAATTTGATCCCATCGAATGGCGGGCCACGTGGCCCAAGCTAGGCTCATTGAGAGGCCTTTGTGTAGTGTAGTCGGTTGATTCCCTCCTGGATCTTTGCAAGGTTCTCCTGACTTGATAAATTGGATGGGTGAACACCGAATTTTCTTCCTTCTTTTGTCCATGAAGATTACCCTGTATCCGAGTCCCCATTTGCATTGTTTATATACCAGCGGTATCTTTCTGGACTTGAAATGATTCTTCATTCGGTATTTGAGGCTTAGACGTTCTGTTGGTGAAAAGATACGGTCCACCGTTACCGGTTCCGGATTGGCGATAGAGTTCACAGTCTCGAATTCGAAACAATGAAACGGGACGTCTTCTTCAGAATGCTGGATATCGATGACCGGGATGTCTGGTTCAGTGGCAGCAGCATTGGAAGGAATGATGAGCTCTTTCTCTGCATGGATAGAGATCACTTGATTTTCACAGATGTATTTCACTCGTTGATGCAGGGTTGATGGCACAGCCCCCACCTTGTGCAGCCATGGTCGTCCGAGCAACATGTTGAAAGAGGCTGATATATCTAGGATTTGGAATGTGATAGTGGAGATTTTCGGACCTATCTGTACATCTATGTCGACCTCCCCTTCCACTGATCGGCGGGTGTTGTCGAATGCTCTGACGCATATGGTGCTAGGTCGGAATGAAGAAGGACTGATTCCCAGACGTTCCGCAGTCTTGAGTGGGCAGACGTTTAAGCTTGAGCCATTATCGATAAGGACCAGCGGGACACAGAGGTCTTTGTATCGTAAGGCTATGTTGAGGGATCGCCCATGATCGCGCCCTTCTGGTGGCAACTCATTATCGGTGAAGGTGATAGCGCATGGAGCCAGGAGTTGTCCAATCATCAATGTTATCATCTCTGGTGTCGTATTGGAGGAGATGTGAGCATCGCTCAAGGTTTTGACAAACATTTCTCGGTGTATGCGAGATGTGCAGAGTAGCTCCCATATTGAGATTTGAGCAGGGATTGACTTGAGCTGAGTCTCCACATCGTATGTGGCTTCATTTTTGTTGCCAAGGCCTGAGAGAGCGCCTTTGGGATTTCCTCTGTTCTGATTATCTGTAATGCCCCGAAAATTTGAGCGCACGAGTAAGTACACGAGTGCATGTCCACACGTGAGAGCTTAAATTCTAGGCCGTGTTACACACACGTATGTACTTTTATACGCGTTCCAACATTTTTTTAAGACCTTTGAAAACTCAGTATACTTAGCTAAGTCAACAAACTCACCGTTAGAAGGATCTATCATTGCTAGACCGGAAGATCTAACCTTCCACTTTGATTTCGAATTACGCGATCAATGTAAACTCATCGTACGATCTTCACATCGTCCTGTACACATGTCTGTCCATAAATCTGATCCTTACATATGGTCCGTCACTAAGCATTTACTTAAATCATTGATTTTCCAACCCTATGAACCTTCTCAGGCGTGTTTATAACACTCTAGGATTTTAGAATCATTTAAATTATAATTTAGTTAATTATTTAATAAATTAAATAACTTTAATATTGGTAAATTAATATTAAATAATCCGTAAGGAATTTTAGTATGGTCCCTTTATTAAAGTTGCTCAAAATAAACCCTAAAATAGTGTAAAAGTGTTAGATTACACAAAACTTGTAAATTTACAATAATTACGAAAATGCCATCAGTCAAACTTAAGTTACACCACCATTTTTAAGTATTATAATTTCTAACGTTCACTTTCACACGTAACTTTATACACTAGTTCTAGTACATAATTTAACCGTACACGTCAAATTTCAGCCATCCAATCATCCTACAAATGTCCTAATCAGAAATCAGGCCATAAGTGGCCCACCTTAATTCGGATCTATCCCATCTTTCATGTCAATGGCTAAATATATGTTGCTGACCTGTTGAATGGATCGGATGGTCCCGATCCACCGAAATGGACCCCACTTGTGAGGGAAGCGGTAGTCTAGGTGTATACGGTGCGATCGCACGTAATATAAAGAAAAAAAAGGAAGAAGTCTTCCTTGCTGACGTTCGTTGCTGACAATCCACGCAGCTCACACCGTTCATTTTTAGGCCCCACCTTGCTGATCCAAGCTGTCCATCCGTCTTCTCCTCCTCATAAACTTATTCCTTTCAAACCTTGATCCTAACAGTTGATCGTGTGACCCACTTCAATCAACCGTTTAAAACCAAGAACACCAAGATCCACATCATCTGCATCTCCACCTCAACTCGGATCTGCCTCATTTTTCTCATCGACGGCTAACTTTATGTTGGCCATTAATTGGACGGAAGAAACGAGCTAAATTCACTACAAGTAGACCCCATTTACAAGTGGAGCATAAAAGTTATATTACACGTGCATGTTACGTAAAAAAAGAAAAAAAAAAAGAAAAAAAGAAAAAGAAACCAAGCACGATTCTTCTTCTTCATCTTTTACGTAACAGCGTCCGTCCGCTGGAAGCTTTGGACCACCTTACGTTCATCAGGGTGGGCCCCAATAGTCAATCCAAGCCGTCCATCCGACCTCCCCTTGACAGTAGACAGCCCCTTTGAATTTTTGTTTTATCTTTTACTTCGTGTATAGCGTACGCCGGTCCATGATTTACAATCAACGCTAGCTAAAAACCGCCAAGATCTCGCATTCCGCCTTGCATGGGCGTACAAGAACGGTTGTACTAGGGTCGTGTGGACCCCACCTATCTTCCCAACGGTCCCAAACGTGTAGGATACGTGATACAAGGAATTGAATCCTTCTTGGAATAGGAAAGCTTGTCAACCCCATGTCCGATCGTGGGACTGTTTACACGGCTATAAAAGCCCATCCTCTATCTCTTCCTCTCTTCAGAAAACGTCAGAGAGAGAGAGAGAGAGAGAGAGAGAGAGAGAGAGAGAGATCCGTTAGAGAGAGAGAGACGTTGGAGAGAGAGAGAGTGAGATGTTAGGAGAGAGAGAGAGAGAGAGAGAGAGAGAGAGAGAGAGAGAGAGAGAGTGCTGCTGCTGTTGATGCTGGGGCAGTGTCCCAGGCCAAAAGAAAGAAGAAAGAAGAAAGAAAAAGGAAGGAGAAAGAAGGAAGAAAGAAGGAGAAGTGTCTTCCTCCAACCGAGTCGACTCACTGAGCCGACTCAGACTCGATTTGGAGCTCAGGACCTGCCATATGTGAGTGATTCATCATAGAAATTTCTAGTTAATGCCTCTTCCATTTAATTTGTTTTCTTCCCAAGTATGATGTTCAATGTCCATGTTATCCCTCAACATGGTTCGTAGGTAACGATCCATCCATCGATCTCTTTTTAACTTTAACGTATAGTCATAAACTTAATCCTAGGTAAGGGATCCAATTTTAGTTCCTATTTTTAAGAATCTCCTGCGGTATTTGCTTTCTTGTCAATTCTTTCTTAATTTTAATCCTTGTCGCACAAAATTGAAATCTTAGAATACATTCGACTTAGATTCCCTATCTTTAATGTCAACGGCGTACAGCCCTAAGTAGATGAAGTTATTCAAATTCTATGTAGTATTGACATCACACTTCCTAGTAGACACTTACTTAGGGTTTAGATAAAGAGATCCCTAACAAAATTAATGCATGCATGGTGTGAATTGGTTGAATTGTGATATGCATTGTATGCTTGAAGAGTGCTTCCATAACTCATGACATACACATTCATTATACACTACGACAGAACAGGAGTATGGTTGATTTGACTCCTGGCGTGCATGGTTGATTTGTCGCATGCTGTACTGGTTAGGTGAGCATGGTTGATTTGCGACAGGTTCCTAATGTTCAGTGGCAGCGAGTTCTGGTCGTTTCACTTGTTGAGCATGGTTGATTTGCTCGGTTGGATCAGTGGTGCATGGTTGATTTGCTCGGTTGGATCAGTGGTGCATGGTTGATTTGCCTACTGGCGTGCATCGTTGATTTGCCGCCTCGCTGTACCGGTTAGGTGAGCATGGTTGATTTGCAACAGGTTCCTAATGTTCAGTGGCAGCGAGTTCCTAGACGTTTATTGCTCTCACACGTATCATAACATACATGACATCATGATAATCATGTTCCATTATAATAAATCATAAAATGTATTAATCATCACGTCATCCTCATATATTTCATACAATTCTATCCATTAATGATTCCCATCCTATCTATTATTAACTGGAATATTACCTGTGATGGAAATGACCTCATTGGGCTTTTAGCTCACCAAAATCACCACAGTTCTTGCAGGTTCACAGGAAGAAAAATACATAGACGGAGCAGAGTACTCAGAGGGTTACATATCACACGAGCGTCGAATGTAATCGATTTGTTTTAGTTTTGTAAAATTCAATGTAATAAGACATTTGTGAAAAAAATTTATATTTGGGATTTATTTTAGATATGTGATGTGTAGAATAGAATCTCAAGGAATCTACGCTCGAATTCTATATTCACACCCTGGAACTCGGGCTTTGGGTCGTTGTACTCGGGTTCCGAATTTCGGGGCCTGACATTATCTCTTCGGATGCAACGTCCATTGGGATTCATGTTTCCCACTTCCGCACATTCTGGATAATGCCATGGGACCTCTTTATAGTTTTCCTCACCTTTGCCTTCTAGGACCACCGGTTCTTGCAACGGTGCTGGTGTGGGTACCAGATCTTCCTCGTACGGAGCTTTTGCCTTGAGAACTACATTGTTGCCTGTACTGAAGGGGTAATATCGAGGCTTGTCTTCATAGATCACATAAGGTCGCGGTCCTGGCTTGACCATTCCTGGAGCAGGAGGCTCCCATGGAATGAATACTGGTCCTCTTGATATAGCAGGGGGTTTCTCTGTTCGTCCCAGTTGTCGTAGTGTGATTGACATGCCTCCAGGGTTTGCCCCTTGCAATATGACTGGCTCATCTGAAGGAACTCCTTCCAAGACAATGGGCTCTTGCTGCTGATGAGTATGGTTCCTCCATTGCGAATTGTATTGTTCCTGTGCTGAAATTGCCCCTTGCAAGATGACAGGTTCGTATGTGGGCTCGATGTATGATTGTGCTCCTTCCAGAATGACTGGTTCCCAACATGAAGGGCTGCAAGATGCCCCTTGCACAACTGGCACATCATATGGAAGTGTTCCTTCGAGTACTACTGGCTCGGAGACTGAAGGAGGAAAGGGACTTGCCCCTTGCATGATCGGAGGAAGATTTGTTGGCCCATAAGTGTAGGCATGAATGGACTGGATAAGGGAGAAGAAGCGATCGAGGCGCTCTCTTTCTTCTATGCTGTTGACGATGGGGCCTCGAGATGAACTGGGATCCGTCGGATGTTGAGGCAGAGGATTCTGAAGAATGTTGGTGGAAGCTGCTGCAGGAGTTCCGGGGACTGAGATGACGATTTTTCGGTCGTCGATCAGATCTTGTATGGCATTCTTCAAAGTAAAGCATCGATCAGTGGTGTGGCCACGTCCTTGATGGTAGGCACAATACTCATTTTCTCGGTAGTTTGGAGGTAGAAGATTTGGAGGAGGCCTAGGTGTCATCAGAGTGAGTAACTGCTTTTGTACCAGCATAGTCATGACTTGACTAAGTGATTGAGTGAGTGGAGTGAACTTCCTGAGCTCCCTGTAATTCTGCCTATTTTGGTATGAGTATTGACCGTTCCCTCTAAACTGCTGCTGCTGTCAAGGTGGTTGTGGCAGTGGTTGCGGATTTGGTCGTGGTTGATACCTCTGAGGTTGGTGCTGAACCTGATTCTGCTGATGCTGTTGATGCCCCTGTGGGGGAGCATATTGATTACCCTGAGCAGTGGTGCTGATATTGTTTACCTCTGTCGAGCGGGGAGGAGAACCGCTTCGGTTTCTGTTCCCATATTCGATGGGTCTTCCCTCCACTCTGTTCCTCTTGACTGGAGTGGCTTGATGAGGCCATGGGGAGATCGTCCCGGCACGGATTCCTACTTTTACTTGCTCTTCAGCACGGATCAACTGTGAGAAATTCGCATATGGATGCGAGATGAGATATCCAGATATGCCCAGATATGTTGAATGAATAATCATGGAGATTTGTTCTTCGTCGTCGATAAGTGTCCGCATTCTGGCTGCCATAGCTCGCCAACGTCCCACATAAGCTGATAATGTTTCATCACTCCTTTGCCTGAGAGCCACGAGGTCGGCTCTTCTGGGTGCCATGTTGAGATTGTACGCGAATCTGCCGATGAAAGCCTGGGAAAGTTGTTCCCACGTCCTGATGCAGTGGCGGTCCAATGAGGTGTACCAATCTAGGGCATCGCCCTTCAGAGATTTTTGGAACAAACGAATGAGGGCCCCTTCATTTCTGGAGATTGTACTCAGCTCTCCACAAAAAGCCTTGAGATGTGCTGTGGGACAACCACTGCCATCGTATCTTTTGAATTTTGGTACCTCAAAGTTTTGAGGTACTTGAGCATCTGGGAAAGGACACAAGTCTCTGAACTTGGTCGAAGGTAGATCTATTCCTTGTTGCCGCTGAAGCTGATTTTACAAGATCTGGAATTGCTCCCGCAACTCGTCCAGACCTGAGTGATCTGTTCGAGCGACTGGTGCCTCTTGGAGTAAGGCACTTTCTTCTTCGGCATAGTGGTCGATGTCTTCGACCCTATGGGCTTGCTGAAAAGCAACCGCGGGTTGCTGAAATTGATTTGATGACTGAACTGGATTCTGATGAACTTGTGCTTGAAAGGAATGTAACTGAACTGGAGACTGTACTGAAGGTTGAACTGGAACTTGCTGGAAATTAACTGGAGATTGCTGAATTGAAGATTGCTGGAAATTAACTGGAATCCCATCGGTGGGGATGTGCTGGAATTGAAAAGTGCTCCTGTTTGCAGGAGGCTGAGATGCTGGGAAGTGACTCCCTTGTTGGGTATTCGCCACTGTCCGTTGATTGATGTGGGCTTGACACTGACCCCCATTGTGGGCATTCGCCAGTGCTGTCCCTGTTGCTGGAAATTGAATTGAAATCCCATCGGCGAGGATGTGCTAAAATTGAAAAGGGGTCCCATCGGCGGGGACATGCTGAGATCTATTGAGACTGTTGTTTGCAAGATTGACTAGAAGCTGACTGGAAGTTCCTGCAACGGGAGTGCTCTGAGACGGCCTTGTCATCGCAAGAAGGTATTGAGGAGGATGCCCCATGGCGAAGGGATGAGATGGCTGCTGTCGGTAGTCTTGGGCAGACTCCGACGGTTGTGCTTGATTTGAATTGGAGGCCGGAAGGACCCGGCATGGCTGCTGAGATTGCTGAACTGGGCCAACCTGATTGATGGCTGCTGTGGTGGCTTGTGCTTGCATGAATTGCAAGAACATTTCTTACATTGCTCTCATTCCTTGTGCCAATTCTTGCATGATTGGCGTATTCTCAATTGGCTGTTGCGCTGGAGGTTGCGCTTCGGTCATTTCAAGAGCAGGAAAGAGATGAATTTCTTCTTCATGGTCGGACATGGCTTGCTGAACCTGAGTGCGGATTATGCTGCGGAAGGGAAGTTGTTTCCGAATACGTTGAGCCCGAGGAGGCGCAATGGTGAAGACTATACTCTACTCTTTTTCTTTTTTTTTTAGGACTTTTTTTTTTGGTTTTGGATAGAATGCTATCCAGATGAGATTGTATGAGGACTAATGACTTTCAAGTACGAGAAGGATTCTATTTTTCAAGTCGGATCACGACTAGTGGGACTAGCTTATCCCTAGTGGAGTCACCATTTTGTGAACCCTCGCCGTTTCCGCGCTCCCACGAATGTCGTTCTCCCTTTCCTTTTGGAAAAAGAAGAAGAGGTGCGTGCGCGCGAATCGCCATTTGTGCTACTGGCTTGCCTCGTTCTAGAGGGCTTTGTTTGGTTGTCGTGTTAAGCTGGATGTGTTTAGATGAGTTTATATAAGACCAGACTCGCCACTAGCCAGTTACTTCAAATCTACAGTCGGCTAGACCCCGTAGAAACGTTAAAGAAGGGGATCCGAAGATTCCTTTCAAATCTACAAACGGCTAGACCCCCAGACGCGCCTCTGGCAACTGGGAGTCTAATGTGGGCTCCGACCCCCAGGGCCACAATGTTAACCGCTTCTTCGGTGAAGGTGGGTTTGATTCCCTACCCCTTTTCCCGGAGAAAATTAAGTCTTGTGTTGCTTCGGCTAACTTGCCTTCCTCTTCTTCTCGCAGGTATTACGATTGGGGCTAGGCCGAACTTGCAAGGAGTGCTCAATGAGAAGCTCATTAAGGTTTTCAAGCTCTTAGTAGCTGCCCGCAACATTAACGCTGCCTTGGACCCTCGTTGCCTCTCTGCCGCGGGTCTAATCTCCCAAGAAGAGATGGTGAACGTCGAAGACAAAAGGGGTGCGTTGGGGGTGCTTCCACGTTTAAAGGGCACGGCCTCGAAGAGGCTAAAGAAGTCAATGGCTGGTTCTTCAGCTGCGCCCGCTCGACTAGAGGGGCCTGCTCGCGGCTCACAACCGCGTAATGTTCCTCAAGAAGAGGTTGCTGTGACCCCTCCTACTGCTGCGACCCCTCCGGCGGGCTCCCGGGGTCAGCCAATAATCGAGGTCATCGATAACTTGCCAAAAGGCGATCGGACGGAGCTAAGTCTTCCTCCGAAAGAGGTATCATGCGAGCCTAATGCTGCTCGTGAGTCAACCACACCTGCCTCGGGGCCCGAGAATTCTCGCGAGGCAGGCTCTTGCGAGATGGTCGTAGCCCAACCTTTAGGGTCGGGAGTCTACGTCATCCCACCACACTTCCATCCAATATGCAAGTTTATATTCGAAAACATTGCCCCCAACTCGTTCGGGAGCCTCCCTGAACCAAGTCCAAAGGCTCTCTCCACCGACATTGGAGTGAGATTAATTCAGGTGACAACCTTTTCTCCATCTTTCTTTCTTCTTTGGATAGTTCATCTGATAGACTGCCTCTGATTTTTCTTTCTTTTCGAGCAAAGTCTGGACCTTACGCTGCGAATAAGGCATGACATCGATGCTGCCCGTTGCATCGTCGATGATGGGGAGAAGAAGAAGAAGGCGATGGAGGGCGAGATCCAGGGAAGGGACTGTATAATAAAATCCCAGGAAGCCCAAATCGCGAAGATAAATGAGGAGAAGCAAATCCTCATCGCCAAGGTTCAAGCTCTAACTGATCGTTATCAGTCATTGGACCTTAATTTCGTGAGGCTTCAAGAAGTTCATACGAAGAGCGAGAAGGAGAAGGAGATATTTCGTCAGGATAAGATCTCCCTCGAGGAGCGGCTCAAGGAATGTCGGACTCGGCTTGAAGATGTTGAGAAGACTCTTGCTCAGTTGAAGGACGATTCCATTCACTGGGAGAAGGAAAGAGTGGCCCTAGTCAAGATGATATCTGAAGAAGGTCCTCGTGCGGTTCTGGAGTTCTGAATCTCTCAACTCTACGACGAGGAGCATTATGAGGCGTATATCGCTGGTTACGACTTCGCGGTCAGGTTTATGCAACAAATTGCTCCCTCATTCAACGTCGAGGAGTTCGAGAGAGTGGCCTTCAAGGTCGCAGCTAGAGAGCGAACTGCATCCAAGAATGAGGCCATAGGGGCTACGGACGCTGCACATGCTCCCGAGGCAGGCCCTGAGGCAGAAAGTCGAGAACCTCCCCCAGACGAGGAGTGACTGATCTACAAGTTGCCCCCCTTCTCCTCTTTTTCTTTTTGAATATAAATGTATCTTTCCTCCTTTTGTAAAGGATTCGACTGTTTTAGTTAAATGAAATGAAAATCTTTTTTAATACTATGGCTCGCACCTCCTTTCCATTTCCTCCCCTTTTTTTGTTGATCGCATGTCGAATGTTTGGATACTTAACTCATGAAAGAATGAGTTAGGCTCAATCCGGGGGTCGTGATGACCATGTCCGCGTTGAGATAGACTAGTCTATCGATTGAGGCTTTGACTCTGCCGGAAGTAGAGGGTTTGGTTAAGGGAATGCGTATATTCCCTTCGGGGCTATTCGGGTCCAACTAGTGGAATAGCAACCAAAGAATCCATCTTTATTTGAATGTCGTTGGGATTTACATCAAATTTATGAAAAATATTTGAGTAGATGCTCTACGTGTCAAGGGCGACATAAAGGCCTTCCTTGCATGTCTTCGAGATAATATGTGCCTGGTCGCACAATTTTGATAACTCAGTAGGGGCCTTCCCAGTTTGGATCCAATGAGCAAGCAGGAATTCCGAAGTGCTGTCTAAGGACCAAATTACCGACCTGAAAAGCTCTAGGTCGGACCTTAGCGTTACGATAACGAGCGATACGCTGTTGATAAGCTGCTGCTCAAAGTTGGGATGCGTTCCTTCGCTCTTCCAAGAGGTCGAGATGAAGCCTCAAACCTTCTTGATTACCAGTGGGGTTATACTACTCGATCCGAAACGAGGGCACCTGAACTTCGACTGGGACTATTGCGTCGGTGCCGAAAGCCAATGAGAAAGGAGTTTCCTCGGTCGACGTGCGAGTTGTAGTTCTATAGGCCCATAAGACTTTCGGCAAGAGTTTTGTCCACATGCCTTTACATTCTTCGAGCTTGGTTTTTAAATGAAGTTCGATGATCTTATTCACCGCTTCAACTTGCCCATTAGCCTGAGGATGATACGGGGAGGTGAGAACACTTTGTATCTTCCATTTTTTGTAAAATTCTGAGAACGCAGCGTCGTCGAATTGCTTTCCATTGTCGGTGATTATAGTATGGGGAAGCACATAACGGCATATGATATTTCTCCACACTAACCTAGTGGTCTGATTTTCAGTGATTCTGGTTAATGGTTCTGCCTCGACCCATTTGGTGAAATAATCGACTGCTACGATTACAAATCTGTTCTGACATTTTTCGGTGGGTAAGGGCCCAATGATATCGACCCCCCATTGGGCGAAGGGCCAGGGGCCATCCATTGGCATCATTTGCTCGGACGGTACATGAAGTATAAGAGAATATCGCTGGCACTTGTCACATCTTTTGGAGAATTCGATTGCATCCGCCTTCATAGTGGGCCAGTAATACCCTTGCCTCATTGCTTTATATGCTAAAGACCGTCCCTTAGGATGGTTACCACATGGCCCCTGGTGTATTTCATCTAGAACGCGATGCGCTTCTTCTGGATGAAGGCACCTCAAGTATGGTAAAGTAAAACTCTTGTGTAATAGCGTTTCGTTTTGTAAGGTATACCTGGCAGCGCGATGACGGATTCGCAGTGCGGATTTTTTTATCATTCGCGAGTTGTCCATCTCTGAGATAAAGGACGATGAGGTCTATCTAACATGGAGAGGAATATATCGTGACCACTTGCTCGGAGGTTGTTTGGCTAATACTTGGAGCATAAAGATGCTCGATGGGAATAGATTGCAATAATTCAGATTCCGGTGCGGATGCTAGCTTTGCCAAAGAATCTGCGAGTTTGTTCTTCTCACGAGGGATGTGAATTATTTCATATTTCTTTAGCTTTGCGAGCAGGATGAGCACTCGGGATTTGTATAAAGCCATCCGCTCTTCTTTCGCCTCGAATTCGCCGAGTACTTGATTGACTATGACCTGAGAATCACTATGAATAAGTAAACTCTGAATCGAGAGAACGTTTGCTAGTTCGAGGCCAATGATCAAAGCCTCATATTCTGCTTCATTGTTTGAGACGCGAGTGTCAAATCATAAAGCATATTGAAAACGCAACCCGTCAGGAGCAACTAAAATTAATCCCGCTCCGCTACCGGTGGCCCGTGGAGACCCATCCACAAAGAGCGACCAGGGGGTCTGGTCGCTGGTCGTAGAGTTATCATTGGAGGAGGAATATGTGAATTCGGCAATGAAATCAGCCACGGCTTGACCCTTAATGGCGGTTCTTGGGCAGAACGAAATATCATGCTCGTTGATCTAAATCGCCCATTTAGTTAATCGCCCAGAAACTTCAGGTTTTTGAAGGACCTGTCTTAACGGATGATTCGTTGGCACCAATATAGCGTGGGCTTGGAAATAGGGTCGCAGTTTTCGAGCAGCCGTAGCTAAGGCGAGGGCTAATTTCTCCATATCAGAATATCGAGTTTCGGCATCCACCATTGCTCGACTAATATAATAAATGGGCCTTTGTACCCCGGAATCTTCTTTTAATAATGCGGCACTAACGGCCGTAGAAGACACATAAATAAAGAAGAAGTTGCTCGTGTGCAATTGGTTTCGATAAGATTGGGGGTGCACTCATGTATTGCTTCAGTTGTTGAAATGCTTCTTCACACTGCGGGGTCCACGCCCAGTCGGCTTTGGCGGTAGCTCGAAGGAGCTTAAATAAAGGTAGGCACTTATCAGAGGCATGCGAAATAAACCTGTTCAATGATGCAATACGACCAGCTAGACGTTGGACGTCTTTGAGAGTGGACGGAGACTTCATTTCAATTAAAGCCTTTATTTTCTCGGGATTTGCCTCGATTCCTCGTTGGCTGACCATAAAGCCAAGAAACTTCCCAGCGGACACCCCGAATGCACATTTTTCTGGATTTAGCTTCATCTGATACTTCCTCATTAAGTCGAAGGCTTCTCGAAGATCTGCAAGGTGGTCGTTTTCTACGACGCTTTTCACGAGCATGTCGTCGACATAAACTTCCATATTCCTACCGATTTGCACGGCGAATATTTTATTGACCAGGCGTTGATAGGTGGCTCCTGCGTTCTTAACACCAAAAGGCATTACCTTGTAACAATACAAGCCGCAATCAGTGATGAAGGCAGTGTGTTGACTATCGGGCGGGTGCATCATGATTTGGTTATAACCAGAATATGTGTCCATAAAACTGAGCAGGGCATGCCCTGCCGTTGAATCAACCAACTGGTCGATACGCGGAGTCGGGAAACTATCTTTCGGGCATGCTTTGTTCAAATCAGAGTAGTCCACACACATTCTCCACTTGCCATTAGCTTTTCGAACGAGGACCACGTTCGTGACCCATTCCGGGTAGTCAACTTCCTCTATGAAATTGACGGTCAGCAACTTCTCGACTTCGGTTTTAATTACCATTTGCCTTTCTGCAGTGAAGGCACGTCGACGCTGGTGAACAGGTTTGTGCTTCGGATCAACATTCAAGCGATGCACTATGACACTGGGGTTGATACCTGGCATATCACTATGGGACCAAGCAAATACATCTTGGTATTCGGTGAGAAAACGAACCAGATTTTCGCGAAAGGCATCGTTTAAAGAAGATCCAACGTAGACCCTCTTGGACGAATTTTCTTCAGATAGGTGGATTGCGACTGTCTCTTCCCCAGGGGTGCCTGATTGAAGAGCACTCTCTCTTGGGACCAACGTTGTAGCTATCGGAGGGTCCGATAAATCTCTTGTAATCATCATAACCAGCGTTGCCTGAGCCTTCTTTCGATCTTGTACAGCGATCTTGTAACATGCTCGAGCTTCCTTTTGGTTTCCCCGTACAACTCTGACTCCATTTAGAGTAGGGAATTTGATGCATATGTACAGGGGGTGTAAGGCCGCCCTTGTCTTGTTGAGCGAAGGTCGGCCCAAAATGGCGTTATATGCTGATCTCCGATCCACCATGAGGAAATTAACGAAGATAGTAGTTTTTGCTGGGCTTTCTCTGAAGGTGAGTGGAAGGTCGATGCTTCCTTCTGGTGTTACAACTTTGCCCCCGAAGCTGACGAGAGGAGTTGAGACCAGTTTGAGGAGGCTCCTGGCGAATGCCATTTTATTGAAGGCTTCCAGGTAGAGAATGTCAGCAGAGCTACCTGTATCCAACATAATACGATGAGTCAAATAATTTAATACCTTTAATGCGACCACAATGGAATCTTCATGAGGGCAATAAATCCCTTCTGCATCTTCAAGAGAAAAGGAGATCGGATGATGGCTGGGATTTGATACATCGAGCGTCTTTTCCAACCAATAAATATGCTGGGGCTTCTGAGACGCCTTGCGAGTGTATGCTTTTCTTGATGCTTGAGAATCTCCCCCGCAAGCCGGTTCCTCCGGCATTTGTCCGAATCACACCAATGGGTTCAACGTCTTCTTGTGAAGTATGATGTTGAGGTGACTTCTTCTGGTGTGATGAGGCTTTTGTCCTTTTTGGTGACCGACCTTGTTGGGCTATGTAATTCCGAAGATGACCATTCCGAATAAGAGCTTCGATGTGATCTCTCAGAGATATACAATCTTAGGTGTTGTGCCCATAATCTTTGTGGAAATAGCAAAATTTACTCTTATCTCTTTTTTTAGGGTCAGATTTTATCTTTGAAGGCCACTTCACGTAAGGCTTGTGTTTAATCTCCATTAATACTTTCTCAGGAGATTGGATAAGAGGAGTATAATTATGATATTTACCAGAATAAGGCTTCTTAGGGGAGCGGTCCCGTCGATCACGCCGGTATTTCTTGTCAGGAGGAGAGATCTCCTCAGGCTTACTCTTCTTGCCCTGTACACCGTGACGTGCCAAAGCGACTTCTTCCGCATTGATGTATTTCTGGGGCTTTGCCTGAAACTCCGCCATAGTTTTAGGAGGGTTCTTATCCAAGGCGAATCGGAATTTTTCACTTGTAATTCCAGCTATAAGGGTAGTGAGGCCTTTATCTTCGGCATAACCTTCAGTTTGGACAGCTTCTGCAGTGAATCGAACTGTAAACTCCTTTATCGTCTCCCCATGCTATTGCTTCAAGTCCATTAAGTGAGATGCTGGCTTTTTTGTACGAATGCTTCCCATGAACTGAGAAAGGAAGAGCTCCGATAGTTGGGAGAAGGATCCGATGGATTGGGGTTTTAGCCCTCGAAACCATGTTCGTGCTGCATCCTTTAGGGTTAGGGAAAAAGCCCTACACATAATTTTTGAACCATGTCCCTCCAGCTCCACAAGAGACTTTTACGTCTCCAGATGTTCGAGAGGATCGCCAGTGCCTGTATACGGAGTGATGAGAGGCGTCCGATATTTCTTAGGTAATGGTGCCTCTATGACCTCGCGGGTGAAGGGAGATTTGGATCGATGGATTAATGCAACAGCAATAGGTGGTCGATCTATCTGATATCGCTGTTCCATATCGTCGAAGCGATCATGGATTCTTTTGAGATCTCCTTCCCATGGTAAAGTGTAGCTTGAAGTTTGGATGACAGATCCCTGAGATTGCTGTTGCCGGGAGGTACTGGAGTGTATAGAATGTGGAGGGGGTACTGGCACTTGATTGCTGAGTGGCATTCGATTTAAAGGAGGAGGATTTGGCTAGGTTTGTGGCTCACCCGCAGAATGTCTGGAAACCACTGGTATAGGTTGCACCGGCGGCCCTTCTGGAGGTTGCTGCTGTGGTTCCGGAAAGTGCTAATCAAACCAATTAGATAAGGCTTGAAACCTGGCTTTGAGAGTTAGAAGTGTGTTTCTGAGGAAACGCATAACGTCTTCTTGACTGCTGGATACATCGAACAATGGGCTTTGGTATGGCACGTTAAATTCCCCCTGGGGGATGCCCATCGAAGCAGTCTAGGGGAGATTTGACGCTGGTTCAGTAATGTCAGGCGGAGGTAACGTCTGCCTTGAAGTGGAAGGATGAACCATCTTTTTAGGAGGCATGGTGAGAGATCTCAATCAGTGATTAGAATGGCTAATCCTGACAATCTGTTCCCACAGACGGCACCAATCTGTTTACGTCGGATTTGGTAATAGGATCCTCCAGACGTTCACCTTCCCTCAAGCCAACTTCCCTCCAGACCTGAAAAAACACAAGAGAAAACTAAGGGTGGCCGGCGTCCAGCCGTTGGCCCTCTGAAGCTTAAGTCAGATGGGACACGGTTGTAAAGGAAAGCAGCGGGTTATGAGCTTAGAAATTGTGTACCTTTAATCCTTTGTGGAGTCATCCATTTATACAGATCCGGGTGATCCAGTCTGTTACGCAAGACGTTAAGATCACTGTTGATTTTCGAGGATAAGGAGTTTATCCCGTTAATCCTTAGATAATGGGATGGCCTAATCCAGTTAGACATCTAGTTGATTATGTTCCCTGATGGTACTCCCCTGAGGTTCGGAGCTACGAACAGAGAGAAGCCCAAGATTGGCCTATACGGGCTGCTGGTACTAGAAAAGCGGGGGATGCTTAGGCTCGGGGATAACTGCTCACATGTTGAGACGCGACCCCTTTCAACGACCACGAGCCGAGCTGCTTGCATGTTGAGACGCGACCCCTTTTAACGACCACGAGTCGAGCTGCTCGCATATTGAGATGCGACCCCTTTTAACTACCACAAGCCAAGCTGCTCGCATTCGATCGGGTGACATTGCTTGGGGATCTGAGATGAACTATAAACGGAGAAGGTTCACTGTTGAACAGACTGATCGCGACTTCTCTTAATCACTTTCTGACCGATCTTTCGACGACCAACTTTATCCTACAACAACATGTCTGCATATTGTGATTTGAAATGCGGAATAAAGGATCGATCTATGCATCGATTGTAGGAATCGAAATAATATGATAAGAAGTTGCGTACCTATTTGAGAAGCCATATGATGAGATGGACGGACTGGATCTTCCGCACCTTACACCTTTAGAGGATGTTAAGGGATGGGGAAGTTTGTGTCCACGATCGATGTGTAAGCTTGGGGATCCAGTCAATATTTATAATAAATCAAATACATGAGTTTTTGTTTTTTATTTATTAAAAACTCATCGAAACTCTTTATATTAAAGGCTCCACACTTAATATCCATGCCCATCAATGTGGTGTAAGGAAGTTTCCCACCCCTAGCACGTTTTTAATGTGACCACAACTTAAGTGGGGTCCACCGGTGTGCTCAATCTAAATTATCCATCTTTAGATAGATCCAAACCATTGATCATGTAGGCTTACCTTAAGAAGTCTTACATTCTCCCACTTGGGCCACATTGATCAATGTCCAAAATTTATTTTGAAAATATTTTGCAAAATATGTTTTATCATTTTTTTTAAAAGAAAAAACATCTGAATGCTTAACCAATGTATTTGTTGGATAATACGAGCAACGCTTCTACAATCTGGTCCATCAAGATTAGCACCATTCGATCGTGCTAATCATCACAACATTTAATCTTTATGAAGTGAGACAAATCACAGTTATAAATACTACCACCCTTAACGACATAGATGAAGGATATGGAAGTGTGGTATGAAGATTACACATACAAAGTGATCAAATGTGCCTATCTTCAAGAGGTCCTGGAGCTTTATATGTCTCAATGAGACATACTTAAATTCTACTCATACTAAATTGCGCATACTTAATGAGAAGCAGAAACAAATTTAATAAATAGAATCATCAAAGTCATATAAATGAGATCTCTGTAAATTTTTTTGTATAATGGATCAAACTAAACTCCCACTAACTAAATATATTTCTGGGATCTGTAATACCCATAAAAGTTACATGCTCCTGAAATAGCATGATAGGGAGTCCTTTATTGAGTGGATCTGCTATCATCTGGTTAGTGCCGATGAGCTCCACAGACACTAGATGATTTTGAACTTTTCTTCACAACAAGATACTTAATGTCGATGTGCTTTGACTTTGATGAATGCGTGTTGTTGATTGAGAAGTTTACCACAGCTGAGTTGTTACAAAAGATTCTCAATGGTTTCGGGATATGCTCCAATACCCTCATACCTGAGAAGAAGCTCTGTAGCCATATTGCCTGATTTGTAGCTTCGTGACATGCAATATACTCAGCTTCCATAGTGGATGAGGCCGTTATTATCTGTTTTACACTCTTCCAAGACATAGCCCCACCAACCATCATAAAAATATAGCCAGAAGTGGACTTCTTGATGTCGATGCAACAAGCAAAATCTGAATCTGAGTATCCAACCAACTCCAAATGGTCAAACCTTTTATATGTAAGTGCAAAGTCCTTTGTCCGCTTCAAGTAGCGTAACACCTTATTTACGGCTATCCAATGTTGCATCCCTAGGTTGGAGAAATACCTGCCCAACATTCCAACTGCAAAAGCGATATCTGGTAATGTACAGACTTGAGCATACATAATTCTCCCTATAGCTGACTCATATGGAACATTTTTCATACAATTTTTTTCTAGATCATTCTTTGGACACTGAAATTGACCAAATTTATCACCCTTCACAATGAGTGATTTGCCAGGAGCACAATTGTGTATGTTGTACCTTTCGAGTACCCTATCGATATATGCCCTCTATGACAAGCTAAGCAGTCAATGTGATCTGTCACGACATATCTCAATGCCGATGACAAAAGAGGCGTTACTAAGATCCTTCATCTCAAATCTTTGAGATAAAAATTTATTGGTATCGTGTAATAACTCAATGTCACTGCTAGTTAACAGAATGTCGTCAATATATAAAATCAATATAATGAACTTTCTCCCACTAATCTTAACATAGATACACTCATCCGCAGTGTTCTCTACAAAGCCATATGAGGAAATCGCTTCATGAATGAAATATTTCTTAAGTTTACAAACCATATGTTCTGAGCCATCGACTGCGAAACCTTCTGGTTGCATTATATATATGTTCTCTTCCAAATCTCTATTGAGAAACGCAGTTTTGACATCCATTTGGTGTAGCTCTAAATCCATATGAGCCACAAGAGCCATTATGATTCTGAATGAGTCTTTTTTGGATACTGGTGAAAAAGTCTCCTTAAAGTCAATGCCTTCATGTTGATTAAAACCCTTGGCAATAAAAATTCTGGCTTTATATCTTTCGATATTATCTTTAAAGTCTAATTTGGTTTTAAACATCAATTTACAACCAATCGGCTTAAATCCTTTAGGTAATTCTACAAGATCCCAGACTTTATTGTCATTAATGAATTTTAATTCATCTCTTATGATATCCAACTATTGAGAAGAGTTAACACTTTATTTGATTTGTGTAAAGGATTCAGGATCCCTTTCCACCCATAGTCAAACTCGTGCTCCTACTAATAAAAGATGTAATTGTCAAGAATTGCAGGCCTCCTCTCTCTCTCTGATCTTCTTAATGGCTCATTTTCTTGAATTGGGTTTTGATTTCCTTCTTTAGTGGGTTGTATAAGAGGCTCATCGTGGTGATCGGCAGTGATTAAAGGCTCAACTATAAGATGTATATCCACATTACCAGGAATGACCGTGATAGGGATCATGGTTCGGTCTTCCTCGAATACAACATTTCTATTGTTTAAGCTTCCACTATTATCAGTGTCCTCCAGGAACCTGGCATTCCTAATCTCTATAATCCTCATAGAGTGGGAAGGACAATAGAATCTATAATCTTTTGACATTTCTGGGTATCCAATGAAGAAACAACTTATTGTTTTGGGGTCGAGTTTTCTTTCATGCGGGTTATAGGGTTTGGCCTCTGTTGGATAACCCCAAACGTGGAAGTATCAGAGACTTGGTTTTCTCTCATTCCATAACTCAAAAAGGGTTTTTTTTATACAGCCTTGTTAGGGACCTGATTAAGGATATGAACAGCGATTTTGATCGCATCGCCCCATAGAGATTCTAGCAATGTCGAATTACTAATCATGTTACGCACCATGTCCATTAGGGTGCGATTGTGCCTTTCAGCTACATCATTTTGCTCTGGAGTTTCAGACATTGTGTATTGGCCGATAATGCTACAATCTTGTAAGTACTTGGCGAACGGTCCTGGATTACGACTTGATTCGTCATATCTGCCTTAGTACTCACCACCACACTCAGATCTGACGACTTTAATCTTTCTGTTAAATTGATTTTTAACTTCACCTTTATATATTTTAAAAGTATCCAGGGCCTCCAATCTTTCATTTATAAGATAAAGGTACCCGTAACGAGATTAGTCATCTATGAAAGTGATAAAGTATTTATGTCCACTCCACGATGCAATAGAGAATGGTCCAAAAAAGTCTGTATGTATCACCTCTAAGAGTCTTACACTCCTAATTGTACCATTCTTCCTGATTCTAGTCTGTTTAACTTTTATCCAATTGGTGCAGACTTTGAAGTCGGAGAAGTCTAGAGAATGAAGAATTTCTTCCCGCACCAACCTTTCCAATCTCTCATGAGAGATATGGCCTAATCGTCAGTGCCACAACATGGATGAATTTTCACAATCCAGTCTCCTCTTAGTTCCTGACTTATTTCCATGGAAAGAATCTACATTATAGACGTGAGTGGCATTTAAGTCCAACTGGTATAGGTTATTAACCATAGTGCTAGTGTCCATAACATTTGAATCGTAGTAAATACTAAACCATTTATTCTCAAATTTAAACAAATAATCCAATTTTTCTAAACGATAAATTGAAATTAAATTGCGCCTTATGAAAGGCACACAAAATGTATCCACTAGATTCAATGTTTGACCTGACTTTAACCTAAGCCTACAAACTCTAATTGCCTCTACGTCCACTTTAATGTCGTTGCCCATATGGACTGATCACTCTGCATCAGTTGGTGGCCGGCTCTGTGACATATCTTGCATAGAATTACAAATGTGAATAGTTGTACCGAAATCTATCCACCAGGAATCTATCGATACGTCAGCCAGATTAGATTCAAAACAGACGAAGACATAATCTTTACCCTTCTTTACGAGCCACTACTTGAACTTAATGTAGTCATTTTTCTGATGGCCCGACTTTTTATAAAAGAAACAATTATTCTTCTTTGCCCGCCTTTTACTTTACTAATTTTCAAGTTGATGTTGATTGCCTGAAGAACCTGAAGGTTGCTTATCAGAACCTTGTTTTCTTTTCTTTTTCCCATTAAGTCCCTGTCCCGAGGTTACAAGATGAAAACTATGTGCCTTGTCTTGTTTACTAAGCTTTTCCTCTTCTTGAACGCACTGAGAAATCAGTTCATTCAACGTCCATTTGTCCTTTTGGGTGTTATAGTTAACTTGAAACATACTGAATTGAGGAGGCAAGGAGTTCAAGACCAAGTATAGCAAGAGTTCATCATCTATTTTAAGACCGAATGAGCGAATCTTAGAGACCACATTAGTCAGTTCTACAATGTACTCTCAAATATTTCCATAATCATTATAGGATACGCGAGTTAATCGGCCCAGAAATAAACTCACATCAACTTTATCTGATCTCTTGAATCGATTTCCTATTTAAGTCATGAAAACTTTGGCCTTCTCAGTTTCAGGCATGACACCCTTCATTGTCTCAGAAACTGAGTGCTTCATGATTTTGAGACACAATTTTTGTGGATTTAACCCATGCCTTATGGTGTACAATTTCTAATTCAGTACTCTCGTTAAATGGTTTGGAAGGTTCCTCCTCTTCCAAGGCAAGATCTATATTCATGCACCCCAGGACTATCTCTATGGACTCTTTCCATTTGGGATAATTAGACCCAATCAAAAGGGGTACCAAATTGTATTGAGTTGGAATATTAGCTGATTACAAATACACTCACATTAGAAAGTGTTTAATTATTCATGAATATCAACTAAGTATCAGGCAAAATTCATGATTACCATTCAATTGATTGGGGCCTTCAATTGAATTATCTAGGATGATAATTGGCCCAATCATACAATCCTGGCGAGAGTCCGACGTATCATCATGACTCCTCCTATGGGATGAAGTCACAACATACAAGTGACTCTCCTGAACATGAAGCTAATTGACGCTAGTCATGAAAATCTGAGACACACAACACCTATGGGTGAAATGGGTCTCTCAGCCTTACACCACCATTATCATTTACTCCATACCGCTTATGTCCTGTCAAACGACGATCGTCTATGTTTTCGTCCTTACTCACATTGAACCTAAATGCAACTCTATGCAATCCTAATACTGAATCCCAAAACACGAGCCAAAATTTATAAAATTTTCACTGATTGAGGTCACTGTGGTGGCAAACACGACAAGTTCAAATTGTACAAAATTAGACTCAGGATTGCCTATATAATCCTACCATCAATGGATCATATAAAAGTGGTATGATTTGGCCTAAAATGTGGCTGATGTTAACCATCTAAAGGTTGGGAGAAATCTTTTCTAAATTAACGATTGAATCAATGATTTAAAAGTCAACAACTAAAATCAACCATGTAGGATGGGTAATGGCCTTATTTCAGACCAAATCATAACTTGATAACATGAATACTTAATTACTGGGGTCATCCATCAAGTAAAACCCACCAATCGTCTATTCATAAAATATGGCCCACTTGTACAAAATGATAACCTAAGTATAATTCGTTGAAACGGTAAAGAACAACATATAATAACTAGTTTGATCAAAACTCTAAAATTGGGCTATCTATAGGTCAATCTGAGCTGTTAGATATGTTCAGAACATACTAATTACGCTAAAAAACAAGTTTCAGCCTAATCCGATTCAAAATGAAGCAGGTCCATCCAAAACACCATTTAAATGGTCACAATCAATTTGACTAGATCTAAATAGATTCTAAAACATTTGACTGGTCTATGTTGAAGATCATATCATTTTAGTTACTTAGACCAAATTTGACTCAAAGCTGACCATTGAAACATCATATGTGGCTTACTTAATGAGTAATTAATATTGTTCATCTAATATTTCCATCATCCAAAATTTGATTGGGGTGAGTGACTAATCTATTCGAAGTCCTCGACGAGGAGAAGAAGATTATTGGATCAGATGATCCAAAGGGGTCCAAATTGTGAGTCAAAATGGGTCACAATCGGCTAACCATATGAAAATCCATTAAATGCATGGTTTTTAAGACAAAATTAAACATGGCTTTAAGTAAAGTCTCATTAAATGTAGGCTTTAAGGAAAGATCCATTAAAAGGCTTTAAGGCCCCATGTTAAAGTGGTCAGATGCTCGATAGACTTAAGGATAATAAAAATAAATAAACAAATAAAATAAAAAAAAATAAAACAATTGGTTCAAATGCCCAAAGTGGACCAACAAAAATTCCAAAGAAAATATGAACATATTATGCCTAAGATTTAGGCCTTTAGATCTGATTATTGAAATGTAGAAATCGATGGCACAAATCTGACTATGAAAATTAACGAATGGATATCTCAGATCTGACCAATAAGATCCGTGATCGGATTCATCAACCTGCATTGATCCGCCACAATTGATGCATAGTTGCTCTGATACCAAATGTGATCTGAAATGCGGAATAAAGGATTGATCTATGCATCGATTGTAGGAATCAAAATAATCTGATATGAAGTTGCCTACCTATTTGAGAAGCCATAAGATGAGATGGACGGACTGGATCTTCCGCACCTTACACCTTTAGAATACGCTAAGGGATGGGGAAGTTTGTGTCCACGATTAATGTGTAAGCTTGGGGACCCAGTCAATATTTATAATAAATCAAATACAGGAGTTTTTGTTTTTTATTTATTAAAAACTCATCGAAACTCCCTATATTAAAGACTCCACACTTAATATCCATGCCCATCAATGTGGTGTAATGAAGCATCCCACCCCTAGCACGTTTTTAATGTGACCACAACTTAAGTGGGGTCCACTGGTGTGCTCGATCTAAATTATCCATCCTTAGATAGATCCAAACCATTGATCATGTTGGCCCACCTTAAGAAGTCTTACGCATACATGTAGCTAATATAACCTTAGAAGTACTCATGGTTGCAACTTATCACCCAAGAGCATCTGGCTGTATAAACATTCAACAAATCATCGTGCAACCGAATTTTGGAGATATGAGAACTGTTTTTCCTACCATGAAATGGATAAAATCCAAATGTCAAGGGTATAACCAAAATATAGTATAACAAAATACATCTATACATTTATTCAAGATCCCGCAGCCGTCGATCTATAGCCTAACAATGTCGCCCTCTGCCTCATCTCTACCCTGATTCATCGGGGGCGTAGTCAGCAGCCCTACGTTAGGGGTGTTTATCATGCATTATGCCGCACCATGAGCAGACGTGATAATCTTCAGATTTGTGTATATTCCCCTTTATCTTGGTGATCCAAACCTGGTGAACAGGTTTGAATAAAGATACACACCATGGTGACCCTAGACACAAACCGCTTGGCTTGGCATACAATCTGCACTGTTCCCTGTGGTGTGGCCCACTTGAGTTATAGATCTGCGTAATTTTTGGCCTACAGGCCCTAACATCCAAGACAGAAGTGGGCCCAAAGATCTTGGGTTGCTCATGTGCTGCTAAACTTGTGTGGAAGATTAATGACCAAAAAGGAGATCGCACATGTATTGTTTGTTGGATACTGTAAACTGCATCATCAAACATGGGATCTTTTCTCCGTTTGAAAAATCAGCGAAATTTATGTGTAATCGCAACTGATTGGAGATGCGCTAAAGAGTGGTCCACACCACAGAAAGCAATGGTGACAATGATGACCACTGTTGAAACCTTCCTAGGGCTCACCATGATGTTTATTTGCCATACAACCTGTTCATAAGATCATTAAGACCTGTATGAAGGGAAAACATGAATATCAGCTTGATCCAAAACTTCTGTGGCCCAATGAGGTTTTCCACGGTAGGCCTTCCATCCCTACTGTTTCCTGTGTGTGGTCCACTTGAGCATTAGATCTGCCTCTGTTCTGGGCTTACGCCTTGAAATGATCTTTCAAAATGGATGGACGGCATGGGAAAGTACATAAATCAAGGTGAGCCCGACATAGCCCCTGCCAAGGCCGTCCATCTCTAGCTAGGACATGATGGGGTATACCCAATCCGCGCTCGTCATATAAATATCTTCTTTAGTTATCTGCTGATGGATGGTATCTATTGACTGTATAGATAGCAGATGCATAATTGTGATCCATTGATATGGCACAAGTGGACAAGATCATGTGGATCATTCATTAAACGGGGTCGTACCTTTGTGGGGCCATATTCAAAATCACATTGACTAGAAAATGCAAATCTGGGAGATTTTTAAGGCAGTGTCCATTCATGATAAGGTCCATCAAATCAATACTATAGATCACATGGTTGTAACTTAAATTATACATTGCACGAGGATATGCATAGTATCAAGTGGTCCCACTATTCATTGATCCATATGATTAATGTGAAATGCATGATAACAAACGTAAGAGCGTGTTTGGAATTGCAGGTGAAACTTTCATGTTTTCTGCACCCTGTCGGTTTCTTTCCGAGTCCTAGTGGAGTAAGCTTATTACACATTCTACAAGTGCTCATTTAGATTACCGGTGTCTACGTATGTCATCCAACTTGCCTCCAAGAGGAATGTTGGTGTTTACACCCATTTTTAATGCCCTGATGTGGGCCCATGAGAAGATACCATTTGGAGATACTACGTGTTTGGCACGATCAAAATTGTACTCACACCTGAAGAAATTCGCATTTGATCTTCCTTTGACATTACGCATTTTATCATTATTGTGATAGTATAAACTTTTATCAGGCTCTTCTGTCACGCCCTAAATTCGATTCTCGACGTCCATTTGCCGTAATCCGAATTCAGAGGTGGCAGCCTCCATAATACCCCGATTTCGGATCCTAACCCCATATGCCAGGTTCCGATCCTGTGATATCGCAAGGAGGATTTTAGGGTCTGAAATTTTTTTTTGAAACATGAGCATCACCATATGAGTACCATAAAAGGCAAACACAATATTTCCACTAAGTCATTTCGTTTACATATGGTATTGAAAGGTAAATACACAATGCGTAAATATAAAAAACTGTGCACAATCCGGCACCTCCTGCTATTGCACTCCCAACTCCAACTCAACGTTGTTGATACACTCTGGTATAACTTGTAGCGTAACAAACGCGCATAAGCTTCGAACGAAGCGTTGTGAGTGCGTGTGTGCGTGCGCAATGCGTATGACAAGCATGATAAATATCAGAGTAAACAGTAAAGCATGATGAGAAATTTAAACCAAAACTTAGCCTAATTAGGCTACACGATCATGTGATGTGAATAACCAGTCTACCACGGCTATGCAAGCATGCAATACATATAACTAGCCTACCATGGCGATGTAAGCGTGCAATACAGGTAACCAGCCTACCAAGGCTATATACTGATACTATGCAATGACCTACAGGGCCTAATGTCACATACAATGATCCAATGCATGTATGCAAATCACCACCTCTTAATACAGTGGTCCAGATACGAACAGTCATAACGCAATCGCCTAAGCAATGCAGGACTCGGAACTGGTAGCTCGTCTAGTGTGGTAGCTCGCCCAGGCTTACAGCCCCGCCCACATCACACCCGCCCACGTCAAGACTGTCCAATACCATACAGTGATACCAATACCATCTTTGAAACGGAACATCGCCAAGGTCTCACAGACCTCACTACTCACCAGTAAAATGCAAAAGCCTATCTAGTGCAATAGTGGACCTACTCACAGCTGGTCAAACTCAACCAACTTTGCCAACACTCTTCCGGCAGGTTAGGTTAGACCTCCTTCCAAACTGACCACGTGCAGTGGAAAACATCGCCGTTTGATATTCGGCATACTGGTGCATGATTAAACCACCCGCTCCTTGAATGGAGCACCCACATTGGGACCAACGGGATCAGGGACTTTCACCTAGGGACATCTTTGGCATCGAGTTTAAATATCACATATTTTCGGTGTTCTACAAACCACGATGGAGCTATGGTTGCAACGTAACAACCATGCTATGTGCGGCACAAGCAGACGGTGCGAAATGCAACCATGCATAGAAACGTGGGATGACGTGCCCGTGCAAGTCTCCAAAAAGCACCATAAAACTGTAGGGTCTCAAATACAATGTCACCGTCAACTGGTAATGAACTGCATGACAATTGTGACCGCTATGGCCGGTTGATACAAGACAATCAGATTAGCCAAGCATACAATATGAGTGCCAACAAGTAGTCAATCTACCACGATGGCAATAAAGCAATCTAGTCCAACCTATTTGAGATATGATTAAGATGAGGGGACACCTATGAATGATCGAGTCATAGTGCGGGATGTCTCTAGCTAGGGAATCTCGCACCAAGGGCTACAAGGTATGCTAAGCTATTCCTACCATACAGTGTAAGTCAGGATGATAGACTCCTATCCTCGAATAGTCCCATACCTATTGGAGAGGTTTGCGATAGAAAGCACGTGAATTACATTTGCGCGACTACATCTCGAATGCTTTATGAATGCGTTTATGCCCTAGTGGTCACCAACTAACAATGGTGATTCAGGATGCATACTCATTACACATGCATGGTGGTCGTCGAAGCATATAGTATATAGATCACATATGAGTATTCCAAACAACACTACGTGTGGCAACAGACATACTAAAAACATCATAAAAAGATAATTCACTTATAACACAAGCAAACACAAAGAGATAGGACCCTAAATGGATGGTATACAATAACACAAATGGTCCAACAATTGAACAGTGTCGATTAACCTTCAACATTCAGATAACCCAAATGGAAAGAAAATGATTGAATACACTACCGACACATCAAAGGTAGAACCTACTTGAGCGGGAAGAGTAGAATACTCAAAATTATGCCGAGACCCATAGTGCAGTAGTACAGTTGAGATCAACACAATAATGGTCCGTAAAAGAAATGTCATAGAACGGGTTGCAAGACAGATAGGTCATGACAGAGAATTATAAATGGTAGGGTAATCTGAGATAGATGATCAATACGATGAGGTCCAAAAAGGGACGACAGATCTAACCTCGTACTGCAAGATAGGCTCCATGTAATGGATGGCCTATATGACATACTAACGTCGAAGATGAGCCCCACACTCGTCCTAAAGGTAAACGGACGGTGTAGATGGGATATACACGATATGGTGGTCTTTAATAGTTGGGTACAAGGGTAGGAGGGGTGAGTCATATGAGTATACAACAAGCTGAGTTACTAGGATCAATCAACATGGTGAGTCAATAAGGCAGGTTGACAAGGCGGGTCATCATGGTGAGTTAACAAAGTGAATTGACAAGACAGTTCAACAGGGTGAGTTTAAGAAAGTAGCCCTATGACTTGGATCAAGCGAACTTTAGGGATTCCCATGCATCCATATCTATATGACCTTTCAATAAGGGTTTACACAACTAATCATCAAGGTGGATCCACGGGATGAACAACGTGGTCATTTGAACACGCACACTAAGGTGGTCCCAAGGCCATCATGTACATAACATGCTAGGGTCCATTCATTTGGATGGTTTGGATCAAGCACAAATTTAAGGTGGTCTTAATCAATGGGCAACATACATATCGCACCATAGTGGCCAATGGCTGACGTGGATAGAACACATGCATAACAAGGTGGACCCGTGGTTGGGGATAACCGCACAAAGGAGTGGGGAAGCCACATACATCAATGGGCCCCAACAGTTTGGGATCAACTCGATATTTGTGCTTTCCCACTAATCAAGTGAGATGGCAACCAAACACCATGGTGGGGCCCACACACCACATGTGTGGAACCCCACCAATGGCTGGGTGACTTATGAACAGGAAGAATGGAAAATAAACATAACAGATGGGTCCTGTAAAGTTTCCAATGGTAAGCGTTCAACCACCCTTATTTTCTACGTGTGGCCCACCCAAAACTGGGCCCCACGCCCTGGCCAAGGTGGACAACAATGTATACAACACATCTCTCAAGGTGGGAGCCCAAGATGGGCCCCATGGCCTTTCGTTGGATGGAAAAATAAATAACATAGTAGCCTTAAGAGGAGTTTCAATGGTGGGCATCAATGGCCACTGTTTCCTACGGTGTGGTCCACTTGAGGTTTGTATTTACCTCATTATGCTGGCCCACGGCCCTAAAATAATATGGAAAAATAGATGGTCGGCATAAATAACACAGATGCATAGTGGTGGGACCCACAGGGTAGGCCACCTGCTGGGCAGTGTGCCAAAGCACACTGCTTGGAGCGTGGCACCCAAATGGGCCCCAAGAGTTTTGAATCAAACTGATATTTTTGTTTTCTCCTTCATCCATATCCATGTGATCTTATGAACAGGTTGAATGACAAATAAACATCACTGTAGGGCTTGAGAAGGTTTCAACGGTGGAAATCATTATTCCCATTGTTTCCCGTGGCATGGTCCACTTGACATTTGGATATGCTTAAATTTTGGGCTCAGCCACTAAAATGAGCTGGAACAACATATGGATGGAATAGATAAAGCACATACATTCTAGGTGGGTCCCACGACTAGGCCACCTGCTGGGCAGCCCAACCAGCGGGGCACAACCAACCCAACGAGTGGGCTCAACCACTTCTTTTTTTCATCCAATGGGGCCCACCGAAGTTTTTGGTCAAGCTGATAGTTTTTGCTTTCCCTTCTCCACACGTGTGTGGACTTATGAACAGGTTGGATCTCAAATAAATGTCATGGCGGGCCGTAGGAAGGTTTCAACGGTAGGGTCACTGTCCCTACTATTTTCTTACAAGTGGGGTCCACTTGAGATTTGGATCTGTCTCATTCTTCGGATCATGCCCTAAAATGATCTCTCCAAATGGATGGACGGTGTGGATATCACACGTACAACACGGTGGGGCCCATTGAAGTTGGTGACGTCATGGCAATAGGGAGATAGCTACTTGACCTGTCAGCACTCCCGGCGTCTTTGATGCTGGGAGCCTTCTTCCCTTCATTTTATCATTATTTTATTTATTTATTTATTTTCTCTTGATTTTCGTACAGTGGGGCCCACAAGAGGACTATCCACTCCGTTCATAATTAAGACGAGATGCTATAAAAAAAGATAGCTCGGTCATTGATGTGCTGAGGAACAATAAGACCCGGCTTATCATTATGAGTTTGTGGTCGACGTTGACGTAGGAACATCCTCCCAGCACACTTTGTGCTACTTTGTTGCATTCCTCTAACCAATGACGAAGTGCATGCAACAGATCGCTAGGGATATTAAGTCACGAATAAAAAAGATAAAGCGAAAGAAACACTAAGAGTCATTTACAGAGACTTAAAGCGCTTAAAAGACGTTCTCCCATTCTCCATCCTAGTGGACAAGCGGCAGAACCATTGGCTGAGCTCTCAAATAGAGCCAGCCAAAATGAGCCACAAGGTTGATCTCTACCACCCTACTTAGCTGTAGAGGAAGAGTAAAACGTAGCCTTAACCAGTCAGAAAGCCTTAATTGACAGAGTTATAACATTTCTGGCAGTTACACCCTAGTTGGATCAAGTTACCTTGTTGATCAAACGGCTAAAGTGTCATTATTGCATGGCCGGACAGCCGAGTCGTGTTAAGCCATGAATATTACATATTTCATCCCCAATTCATCACATATATTGCATGTTTTCTATGGTTAAAGACTTTATTAATGCACATTTTTGTGATTGTAGGAATGAGAGTGTGATTGTATAAATCGCTGCTTAAAAGACACCTTTCTAACATCATTGAAGAATGAAGGATGGAAGGACAAGAGAGGGAGTGAAGATTCAAGAGAGAAGAGAGAAATCAGCAACATTGGAGGGTCCGACCAGTCATGACCGATCGACTAGGCAGGCCAGACCGGTCAAGATCGGTCAAGACCGGTCGGCCACTATGACTGCCACCTACAAAGCTTGCTGGACCAACCCACTGACGAGTCAGACCGGTCGGCCAGCCCAGTCCGACTAGTTAAGACCGGTCGACCATGCATTGTCAGCAAGTGCAGATTTTCTGCATTTAAAAATCAGGTTTCCTAGTGCGCGAAGGACACGCGGTTTCACAATTTTTCTCACACGGTGACGCCTTAAAGCTATAAAAGGACACCTAGGGCTCGTTCCTAAGGCATCATAGAAGGTTTGGTAAGTCGTGGGAGATGAAGGAGATCGCTGTGGAGCGTCTGCAACTCCTCCAAACTTGGTTTTTCTATATTTTTATTAGTTTTTCTTTCGAGTTTTAATTTAACCTGTTGATGGTTAGGTAAACCTCTTAGATAGGGCTAAGAGGTGAAGCTTTTGGTTGTTTACAATGCTTAATTTGAATTAGTTAAGTACTTTTGGTTTAATGAAGAACACTTCTAGTTTTAGTTTGAAATAACGATAGTATTTTTAGTTAATCTTCTATCTCTTGTGATTTCTCTTACATGGGATGTCTTGATTACTGAGATTGCTTGATGGGGTGTTGATTGATAGGATTTTGGGTTATAGAGATCTTAGATCCATCATGATATGTTGGATGCTAGGGGATCTTACAAACTATGGTTCCTAAAAGCTTATCTAGAACTAAACTAGAATGGGTTCTTATCTTTTGATTGGATCTGAGATAGGTGTTTATGTATTGATTTTGGTTTAATAGAAGTTTAATTTATGCTTCTAAATCAAGTCTAGTCACAAGGCTTGAGGAAGAATCATGAATGTGATCTTAATTGTTTTGTAAAGGATTGGGCTGTGTGATTGAATAGACCCAATGCCTTAGTTGATTATGAGAGAACCACGTTAATAGATGATCCATCTATGTTAGACATGTTGTGATGATTTCATTGCTTTATATGCCAATTGGATAGGGATAGAGCTCCGATTTCGATTGAGGTATTGGCTTGAATGGTTTGAATTGACATTGTGAATGATTACAAGTGGATCATTGACGCTCTAGTGTTTTATTTTCCTGATTTAGTTATAAAATAAATAGTTTAATGTTATTAAATTTCATCTATTAATACAAATCCGAATTTAGCCCATCCTAGTTATAACGCATAGAATTGTTACGACAATCCCTGAGGATTGACCTCGGTCTTACTGAGAATTATTACTACATCGCAGTCTTGCACTTAAGGGGAGTTAACAAGGTTTTAACGTCGTTTTCGGGGATTAGGTTAATGGTTTTAAATTTTGTAATTAGGGTATAGTTAGGTTAGATAGGTTAAGTTAAGATTTATTGCTTTAGTAGGTTTTTTTCAAAATTTTCTACTGCTAATAGATTTTGTTTATTTTATAAGATGTTCTTCACTAACCTAGCTTTTTAATCCGGTAACACCATTCTAACTTAGACTGTTTTATTTCTTAGTTTCTATTTTTATCTTCAGATTTTTAGATTTTAGGTTTAGGTTTAGTTTTTGTGTAGTTTATGCCCCATTAGGAGAGTGATCATACATCGCAACTTCTAAGTAAGGGAGATTTAGTTAGAGAATTAATTAATCACATATGAATTAGAAAACGTCTAGGAAATCTTGAATCCTGTGAAATCATGGCTAAGAATGAACTACACAACGTTGAGAATGTGTTCGCTCGTCTCAAGTGCAAGGCTGCGATGTAGTAATAAATCTCAGTAAGACCGAGGTCGATCCACAGGGAATTAATTAGAAAACAACTTCTAAGCTATTCCAGCAACTAGGATTACAATAATTAAGAGATTCAATTGAGAGAATTGTGTTAAAACAGTAACTTAAGAAAAACAGTAATTAAGGAACTAAGGCTTTCAAGGATCCACTTGTAACAATCCCATGTCAATCCAATCAATCCAAGCATAATACACAACTAGATTTGAAGTTCCATCTCTCATCTAATTAGAAGATAAAGCATTAAACACATTCAATCCCACTTAAGTTGAACTTCTAAGTTCTAGACCCATTTAACCACATATAGCATTTGAAATCATAGCCTTCGGAGTAACAGCCATGCCTATGGACTATGGCATGCTAAAGGGTTACCATAATTCGAATCTAATAAAGCAAGACATGATAATCTCAGAGAATTGCAAGGAATCCATGTCCGGAGCACATGAACTCTCATAAAACTTCTAAAAATATCAACTTTATAGGAACTAGAACATTCAAAATTCAAACTTAAAGTGAAACTACTTGAATTAAATTGAATTAAACATGAAATTAGCTACAAGCTTCACCTCTCAGCCTTAGCTGAGAGATTCTAGCCAAGCATTGTCTTGCTACAACTAGAACTCAATGAAAAAGACATAAAAAGCATAAAAACCCGGAGTTGGGAGGGTTGCAAACGCTCCACGACGGCTTCCTTCACTGCCCACGAAGTTCCCCAGCTTCTATGATGCCCTAAGAAGAGACCTTAGGTGTCCTTTTATAGTGGGGAGGCTCTACTGCGTCGGAATCTTCCAGAATTTGTGTAACATTAAGCACTTGCACAGAAAATCTTGGAGTTCCAAAATAGAAAGCATTGTTTTACGCATGGTCGACTGGTCTTGACCGGTCGAACTGTTCTGTTAGGAGTCCAGTGAGTACAAAGAGGGGCCCGACCTGATGGCTGACCGGTCGAACTGTTCTGTTAGGAGTCCAGTGAGTACAAAGAGGGGCCCGACCTGATGGCTGACCGGTCAAGACCAATCCTTGCTCCATCGTCTAGAGAGGGGGATTGCAGGGTGGGCTACCGGTCAGGACCGGTTGTGGCTCCTATGGCCGACCAGTCATGACCGGTCGGACCTTTTTCTTTCTTCTTTTTTTCTTCCTTTCTTTCTTCTCTCTCCTCTCTTTGCTTTCTTCTTTCTTCGATCAACCTTGGGCCTTCATCTAAAGCTCCTAAATATGGTCTTTTAACTATCATTTGAGCAAAGTCTCTCTCTCAATCCTACATCCACAAAACATTCGTTAGATGGGCCTTTTAAACATGTAAACCATGCATATAATGTGATGTAATGGGCTAGATCATATTGAAATTGGAGGTTCAACACACCCCCCAACCAGCTTTTTGCTAGTCTCGAGCAAAACATGTGTGAAACAAGTTCAAACCTCCGAAAACCAACTCTCCTTCAAAAACTATGTTTCTATCCATTCCAAGACATACAAATGTAAAATTCAGAAAAATAAGGTGATAGAAATTGGAACCGTAAACTCTCAAAACATAATAAGTGTCCATAGGAAATTCCCACTGATTGATTAATAAATAGAAGAATTCGAACAAATTCAACCTAATGTGCATAGTGAAAGTTCATCTCATGAGTTTATGAGATTATCTTCCTTATAGATCAACTAAACTATGAATCTCAAGGTGTACAGAGCAACAACAAGTCTATGATAGGAATTCGCCTTACCGTCCTTCCGACGGCTTTCACACTACGTCTCATTTTCAGCTTTAGTTACTGGTAGACCTTCCCCCGGTTGGTAATAGGTAGCCCTTTTCGAAATTTTCCATAATGTTTTCCATCATTCCCAATTTTCATCCTTCCTTTTCCTTTTTCTTTTACATTAGATAGGATTTTTAGAACTCCATATCTTTTGTTATGTAACAACCCGGATCCTAACAATAATAATAATGTGATTTACTTGAAAGTTCTGGAATAATTTTATTGGTAGATTAATTGAGTAGTTAAGCAACTAAATAACTGTAACATTGTCAAATTACATGACTTAAGTTATAGGACCATTTGCAAGGATCATGATTTCTAGCGATCATTATCGTACAAAACTCTATATCCTAGTTCTAGGACACGATCTAACCATACACATCAAATTTCAACTCTCAGATCATCCTACAAGTACCCTAATCAGAAATCGGGCCATACGTGGGCCATCTAACGTCAGAACTGTCCCATTTTTGGTGTCATAGTCTAAAAACCCGCGGCCTACCTGATGACTAGAGTGGATCTTGCATATACATCATGGTGGGACCCAAGTGCACAGCGTGCACGTCAAGAGCTCGGTCAACGCGCGTTGACCGCGCTTCTCACGCGTTGCGGACGAAGAGTCCTCTTTGAATGCTGTTACAGCGGCAGCGGTACCGCTGCCGCCATTAACGGGTTACACCGTCCATCATAGTGGATCACATCAGCCGATCCAAGCCGTTCATCTGGTGCGGAGGGGGATTCCGACCAAGCTTGGGAAATATGCTACCGTCGTAACGCTGTTAAGAACACAAAAACTCTGGCACAAGAAACCTTGCGCGGGAAGAAATTTCAAAAAAGGAATGCGCTCTATCGCCCTTTCGACCTAGGATTCTTGGGTAGGAATTCTCCTACGAAACTGACCTTAAACATGACCACTCTTTCCGATCTCTTGGAGCACATGCAACAGTGGGTTGCTAATTCGGAGGAAACAGCGTCCGATCGCTGTCGACAAACGACCGGCGTTCGTGCACTAGGGTGGGCTTTATTGTTTGATCCAAACCGTCCATTCGATGGGCCACCCTCATGGTAGTAAACGTCTGTAAATATAGATTAATCAGACGATGGATAGTAACCTAAGGGTTGGACCGAGTCTGCGTGAGAATCTTGGTGCGCGTCTGGGTGCAAACAGTGCAGACGTTGGGCCGGTCACGGTTATGTTATAAAAACACAAGGGAGAGGGCAGACCTTACGTAAGAGAGAGAGAGAGAGAAGGAGAAATGATAGAGAGAGAGAGCAGCGGTGAGAGAGAGAGAGAGAGGGAGTTAGCTGCGCCGGGCGTTAGGCTACGGTTGCTGTGGGGATAGCATCCCAGTCAACCAGGGGAGAAAGATAGAAGAAAAAGAGAAGAAGAAAGAAAGAAGAAAAAGGAGAAAGAAAGAAGGAAGAAGAAGAAACTTCTTCTCTATTTCCAATCCGAGTCGACTCGTTGAGCAACTCACTGAGCCAACTCAGATTCTAGTTTGGGCTTGTGTGGAGCCTATAGTTCATCATACGGTGAGTGATTCTTCACATGGTTTTTTTGTTAATTTCTCCCAAATATTTCCTTTTAGCTATTTTTCAATTTGGGTTTGAGTTATTTAAATTTTAAGTTATTCTCGAGTCTTTAAATTGATCCTAGGTAAGGGATTCCACCTCTTGTTGTATTCTTCAACTCCATATTTATATTTTTTACTTTTCTTGTAGATCTCTCTCCACTTTTCTACGTAGCCCTCTACTTAGAGGTTAAACATAGGTTGAACGCACTTCCTTCGAATTCGCCTCCTAAGTTTCAAATATAAAAACCCTAGCTAAACGAGACGTAGATGCACGATACATTGTTGTTGGTACAACACTTTATGTAACTTTAGGTGACTTACCTCTTTAATAACTCTCTTAATTTATGGTGAATAATTAGATGAAGAATTATTTAATTGAAGATGACACATGAATGGTGTGATTGGGTTTGAATGATGATATGCATTGTATGCTTGAATAGTGCTTCCATAACTCATGACATGCACATACATGTATACACTGCGACAGAACAGGAGCATGGTTGATTTGACTCCTGGCGTGCATGGTTGATTTGCCGCCTCGCTGTACCGGTTAGGTGGGCATGGTTGATTTGCGACAAATTCCTAATGTTCAGTGGCAGCGAGTTCTGGTCATTTCACTTCTTGAGCATGGTTGATTTGCTCGGTTGGATCAGTGGTGCATGGTTGCTTTACCCACTGGCGTGCATGGTTGATTTGTCGCCTCGCTGTACCGGTTAGGTGAGTATGGTTGATTTGCGACAGGTTCCTAATGTTCAGTGGCAGCGAGTTCCTAGACGTTTGTTGCTCTCACACGTATCATAACATACATGACATCATGATAATCATGTTCCATTCATAATAAAATATAAAGTGTGTTAACCCTCACCTTATCCTTGTATATTCATACAATTCTAGCTGTCGATATTTTACATCTAATATCTTATTAACTGGAATATTACCTGTGATGGAAATGACCTCACTGGGCTTTAGCTCACCAAAATCACCACAGTTCCTGCAGGGCATCAGGAGGAAGGAGGAGCGGCTGAAGCAGAATATCTAGATGACTATTTTTATTAGAAGACTTATCCTAGCTTAGGTGTTGAATTTATTTCTTTTGGAAGTTGATTGAAACCAGACTTTAGTAGATTTAAATGTTCTGCAGAGTATAATGTAGTTGTTTGATTAAATTTTCATTTGAGATTTAAGTTATGGTTAATAAAGTACTTTAGTTTGGTATTATTGTGGTATGTGGAATGAAATTTATCTAAAAGTTATATTTGGATTAAATTCGAACTCTGAAACTCGGGCCTTGAGTTGTTGTACTCAAGTCTCGGATTTCAGGGCGTGACAGCTTGGTATCAGAGAGAATTTCAAGATTCCAGTGCCTAGGGTTATGGGTTAGGTTTAGATGAAGGTGAATAATCTAGTCCTTTGATGACACCAACCCCATTATGTATTAACTTATGATTCTACTTGACTCGTAGAGTAACCATGACGGGACGTAGTGAGCAAAACGGGACGCCCTCCACCCCACCCGCTACTAACAATACGACGACAGCAATTCCAGGGTTGACAGAACAAAGCCAGCTGCTACACAAAATGATGAAAGTGTTGGGGACTGTGGTCAACGTAATTGGACTTCAGAATAATCAGTGTAATTCGATACCCCCTCCAACCACTCACGGCAATTCAGGTGGGTTACTGGAAAGATTCAAACGATTACGACCCCCCTCATTCAACGGATCGCCCGACTCGAACGAAGCTGAACACTGGCGAAACGAAATGGAGAAACTCTTTGAGGGAATGGGATGCAGAGACGAAGAGAAAGTTACTTTAGCCACCTTTGTACTCGAAGGAGAAGCGTACCATTGGTGGAAATCCATGGTGACATTAGTTGCCCTAGGCACTGTGTGGACCTGGGACTCATTCTGCGATAAATTTAACAAGCAATACTTCCCAAAGACAATGCGAGATCAGAAGATAGTGGAATTCATGAGATTGGAGCAAGAAAAACTTTTCGTCAGACAGTATGAAGCCAAGTTTACGGAGTTAGCAAGGTATGCCACTTCTATGGTACGAGAAGAAGAGGATAAAGCTCGAAAATTTGAGAACGGCCTCAAACCACCTATACGCAGCAAAGTGCGGGCCTTCGAACTAACGACTTACATGGAGGTCTTTAATAAGGCCTTGGTGGTGGAGAGAGACTTTGAGGAGTTTTAGAAGGATTAGGAATAGAAAAAGTCCGACACAGGGTCGAAAAATAAGGCGATATCTGTCGCACTACCCCAACATTCGGATAAGAGACAGAGAATGATGAGAAGTTCCGCACCCCCACCTCCATCGGGCAGCAATCAATTCCAAGGGAGATGTTATAATTGTGGTGAAGTGGGTCACATGCGATCATCATGCCCTCTATTGGCCCAGGGGCCATCTCGCCCGGTATCCCAGACACGCATTCCACCATCCCAGTATGCACAGCCACAACAACGACCACCCATGCAACAACAGAGGCCTCCACAATACTCGCAACAAATCAGGCCACAACAAACACAACCTTTCTCCATTACGAGGCCTGGTAACCAACCTCTAAGACAACAAGCTCAAGGGCGGGTTTACGCAGTAGCCCCGCCAGCTGGGGAGCCTGAGACATTACCAGAGTACGAAGAAATGCCAACTGAAGAAGAACTAGCTCCTGAAGAAGCAGCAGCACAGTGCTACGCAATCACAGATGCTCCACCTGATCATAACGCAAATGAGACAGTAGTCAAAGGTACGCTTTTTATATTCACATCACCTAACAAAGCTTTGTTTGATACGGGGGCTACACACTCATTCATTTCTGCATCCCTGGTCACTTCTTTGGAATTGGTTAGCGAGATCATGGATAGGAAACTAACTATTGCCACACCCATTGGTAGATCGATAGTGTTAGATCGAATATGTAAGGATTGTCCCATCTTGATAGGCGAGGCTTGCCTGCCAGCAAATCTAATCGTCATGGATATGACGGGATTCGAGATTATCCTTGGAATGGATTGGTTAGCCGCACATCACACCACCTTAGACTGTTACGAAAAGACAGTAACCTTCTCCACCCCAAATCAACCAGTCATCATATTTCATGGGGGCAAACATGTAGATCCAATAATAAGCATGGCAGCACTATCCGAGACGGAAGACCAGGAAACCCATACTGAACAAATACACATAGTTAACGAATTTCCTGACGTGTTCCAAGAAATCCCGGGATTGCCCCCTCGGAGGGAAGTGGACTTTTCCATCGAATTGATACCAGGGACCGCCCCGATCTCCAGAGCAGCATACCGCATGGCCCCATTGGAATTAAGAGAACTAAAGAAGCAGATCCAAGAACTGTTAGATCAAGGATTTATAAGGCCCAACACCTCACCTTGGGGAGCTCCAGTCCTATTTGTGAAAAAGAAGGACGGCTTGATGAGGCTATGCATTGACTATCATCAGCTTAACAAGGTCACAATTAAAAATAAATACCCTTTGCCTCGTATCGATGACCTGTTCGATCAATTAAGGGGAGCTCGATACTTCTCCAAAATAGATTTGAGGTCAGGGTACCATCAGTTAAGAATCAAGGATCCAGACATACCTAAAACAGCCTTCAGGACACGTTACGGCCACTATGAGTTCCTGGTTATGCCTTTCGGGCTCACGAATGCTCCGGCGGTGTTTATGGACTTAATAAATAGGGTGTTCAAGCCTTACCTCGATCAGTGCGTCATAGTTTTCATTGATGATATCCTTATCTACTCCAAGACCTATGAGGAACACGAGGAACACCTTAGGACTGTGTTACAGATCCTCAAAGATAACCAACTTTATGCAAAACTCAAAAAGTGTGAGTTTTGGAAGAAGGAAGTAAAATTTCTGGGACATGTTGTGTCGGAAAGGGGAATCTCAGTAGACCCGACAAAGATCGAAGCTGTGATTAACTGGGAACAACCCACAAATGCATCTGAAGTACGAAGTTTCCTGGGTTTGGCAGGCTATTACAGGAGGTTTATCGACGAGTTTTCTAAAATTGCGAGACCGTTAACCAGTCTAACGGGGAAGAGTAAGACCTTTACATGGGACAACAGTTGCGAATTAGCATTTACAAGGCTTAAGAGGCATTTAACGTCGGCACCGATATTAACGATCCCAACGGAGGGAGAAAAATTTGTCGTCTACACGGATGCCTCTCACTAAGGGTTAGGATGTATTCTTACACAGAATGGAAGGGTGATCGCTTACGGCTCCAGGCAGTTGAAGAAACATGAGCAAAATTACCCTACTCACGATTTAGAGTTAGCTGCAGTTGTCTTCGCTCTAAAAATATGGAGACATTATCTGTATGAAGAGCAGTTTGAACTATACACCGATCATAAGAGTCTAAAATATCTATTTGACCAAAAGGAGTTGAACATGCGGCAGAGAAGGTGGCTAGAATTTCTAAAAGACTATTACTTCGACATCTGTTACCATCCGGGTAAGGCAAATGTCGTGGCCAATGCTTTGAGTAGGAAGAAACAATTACTTGCCGCAACCCTCGCCATGCAAGAATGGAAATTGTTAGAAAATGTCAAGGACTACGAGATCCAACAATGGGAAAATAGCACTATGGCTTTCCTTGGAAATTTGACGATCCAGCCAACATTGGTAACTCGAATCATAGAAGCCCAAAAGCAGGACACGTGGCTCCAGGATTGAATTTCAGTTGTAGCCGCCGATGCAGCAGTTGAATGGAAAGTAGGGGCAGATGGAGCAATCAGGTATCGAGGAAGAGTGTGCGTGCCTGACGTGGAAGAACTAAAGAAAGAAATTTTGGAAGAAGCCCATAGATCAAAGTTGACAATACATCCTGGAAGTACGAAGATGTATCGTGACGTCCGTAGGACATATTGGTGGAATAACATGAAGAAACAGATCGCAAATTTTGTATCCAAGTGTTTCACCTGTCAACAGGTTAAAGCCGAACATCAGAGACCTTCTGGACTACTACAACCATTGGAAATCGCAGAATGGAAATGGAACGTATATCCATGGATTTTGTTATGGGTCTGCCCAGGTCGGGGAAAAATCATGATGCTGTGTGGGTAATTGTAGACAGGCTAACTAAGTCAGCTCATTTTCTACCGGTGCGAATGAATAACTCCTTAGAAGAGCTGAGCAAGTTGTACATCAAGGAGATTGTGAGACTTCATGGGGTGCCTGTTTCGATTGTTTCCAATCGCGACCCTAGATTTGTTTCTCGATTCTGGAAAGGTCTTCAAGCAGCATTGGGAACTAAACTGGATTATAGTACCGCATTTCATCCACAGACCGATGGCTAGACAAAAAGAGTGAATTAGATATTAGAAGATATGCTCAGGTGTTGTGTTATCGATTTCAAGGGTAATTGGGACGACCATCTTCCTCTGATAGAGTTTGCATACAATAATAGTTATCAGTCGACTATCGGAATGGCACCGTTCGAAGCACTTTATGGTAGACCTTGTAGATCCCCTAGCTGTTGGACAGAAGTGGGCGAGAAAGCTTTATTAGGACCTGAACTTTTGCAACAGATTTCTGAGAAGATTGCAATTATAAAGGAACGTATCCGTGTCACCCAAAGCCGACAGAAGAGTTATGCAGATAACCGAAGGAAGGAATTGGAATTCTTCGTGGGTGATCATGTATTTTAGAAAGTTTCTCCGATGAAAGGAGTCATGCGATTTAGGAAAAAGGGAAAATTGGCTCCAAGATACATTGGACCATTTGAAGTATTAGCTAAAGTTGGTGCTGTGGCATACAGACTGGCCTTACCTCCTCAATTATCGAGTATTCATAATGTTTTTCATGTTTCCATGTTGCGGAAGTATGAACGAGATGTCTCCCACGTCATCGACTGGCAGCCTTTGAAAATTCGAGAAGATACTACATACATTGAGAAGCCGGTTAAAATTCTGGACAGAAAGGAACAAGTACTCCGTACCAAAATGATACCACTTGTTAAAGTACAGTGGAGTAATCACGAAGTCGAAGAAGCTTCTTGGGAACGTGAGGTTGAAATCTGAGAAAAATACTCAGAATTATTTTGAGGTACGTTTAATTTCGAGGACGAAATTTTTCTTTTAGGAGGGTATAATGTAACAACCCGGATCCTTACAATAATAATAATGTGATTTACTTGAAAGTTCTGGAATAATTTTATTGGTAGATTAATTGAGTAGTTAAGCAACTAAATAACTGTAACATTGTCAAATTACATGACTTAAGTTATAGGACCATTTGCAAGGATCATGATTTCTGGCAATCATTACCATAAAAAACTCTATATACTAGTTCTAGGACACGATCTAACCATACACGTCAAATTTTAACTCTCAGATCATCCTACAAGTACCCTAATCAGAAATCGGGCCATACGTGGGCCATCTAATGTCAGAACTGTCCCATTTTTGGTGTCATAGTCTAAAAACCCGCGGCCTACCTGATGATTGGAGTGGATCTTCCATATACATCATGGTGGGACCCATGTGCACAGTGTGCACGTCAAGAGCGCGGTTAACGCGCGTTGACCGCGCTTCTCACGCGTTGCGGACGAAGAGTCCTCTTCGAATGCTGTTACAGTGGCAGCGGTACTGCTGCCGCCATTAACGGGTTACACTGTCCATCACAGTGGATCACATCAGCCGATCTAAGCCGTTCATCTGGTGCGGAGGGGGATTCCGACCAAGCTTGGGAAATATGCTACCATCGTAACGCTGTTAAGAACACAAAAACTCTGGCACAAGAAACCTTGCGCGGGAAGAAATTTTGAAAAAGGAATGCTCTTGATCGCCCTTTCGACCTAGGATTCTTGGGTAGGAATTCTCCTACGAAACCGACCTTAAACATGACCACTCTTTCGAATCTCTTGGAGCACAAGCAACAGTGGGTTGCTAATTCGGAGGAAACAGCATCCGATCGCTGTCGACAAATGACAGACGTTCGTGCACTAGGGTGGGCTCTATTGTTTGATCCAAACCGTCCATTCGATGGGCTACCCTCATGTTAGTAAACGTCTGTAAATATAGATCAATCAGACGATGGATAGTAACCTAAGGGTTGGACCGAGTCTGCGTGAGAATCTTGGTGCGCGTCTGGGTGCAAACAGTGCAGACGTTGGGCCGGTCACGGTTATGTTATAAAAACCCCTCTCCCAGCAAGGGAGAGGGCAGACCTTACGTAAGAAAGAGAGAGAGAGAGAGAGAGAGAGAGAGAGAGAGAGAGCTGTGAGAAAGAGAGAGAAGGAGAAACGATAGAGAGAGAGAGAGAGAGCAGCGGTGAGAGAGAGAGAGAGAGGGAGGTAGCTGCGCCGGGCGCTGGGCTACGGTTGCTATGGGGATAGCATCCCAGTCAGCCAGGGGAGAAAGATAGAAGAAAAAGAGAAGAAGAAAGAAAGAAGAAAAAGGAGAAAGAAAGAAGGAAGAAGAAGAAACTTCTTCTCTATTTCCAATCCGAGTCGACTCGTTGAGCGACTCACTGAGCCAACTCAGATTCTAGTTTGGGCTTGTGTGGAGCCTATAGTTCATCATACGATGAGTGATTCTTCACATGGTTTTTCCGTTAATTTCTCCCAAATATTTCCTTTTAGCTATTTTTCAATTTGGGTTTGAGTTATTTAAATTTTAAGTTATTCTCAAGTCTTTAAATTGATCCTAGGTAAGGGATTTCACCTCTTGTTGTATTCTCCAACTCCATATTTATATTCTTTACTTTTCTTGTAGATCTCTCTCCACTTTTCTACGTAACCCTACTTAGAGGTTAAACATAGGTTGAACGCACTTCCTTCGAATTCGCCTCCTAAGTTTCAAATATAAAAACCCTAGCTAAACGAGACGTAGATGCACGATACATTGTTGTTGGTACAACACTTTATGTAACTTTAGGTGACTTACCTCTTTAATAACTCTCTTAATTTATGGTGAATAATTAGATGAAGAATTATTTAATTGAAGATGACACATGCATGGTGTGATTGGGTTTGAATGATGATATGCATTGTATGATTGAATAGTGCTTCCATAACTCATGACATGCACATACATGTATACACTGCGACAGAACAGGAGCATGGTTGATTTGACTCCTGGCGTGCATGGTTGATTTGCCATCTCGCTGTACCGGTTAGGTGGGCATGGTTGATTTGCCACCTCGCTGTACCGGTTAGGTGGGCATGGTTGATTTGCGACAGATTCCTAATGTTCAGTGGCAGCGAGTTCTGGTCGTTTCACTTCTTGAGCATGGTTGATTTGCTCGGTTGGATCAGTGGTGCATGGTTGATTTACCCACTGGCGTGCATGGTTGATTTGTCGCCTCGCTGTACCGGTTAGGTGAGCATGGTTGATTTGCGACAGGTTCCTAATGTTCAGTGGCAGCGAGTTCCTAGATGTTTGTTGCTCTCACACGTATCATAACATACATGACATCATGATAATCATGTTCCATTCATAATAAAATATAAAGTGTGTTAACCCTCACCTTATCCTTGTATATTCATACAATTCTAGCTGTCGATATTTTACATCTAATATCTTATTAACTGGAATATTACCTGTGATGGAAATGACCTCACTGGGCTTTAGCTCACCAAAATCACCACAGTTCCTGCAGGGCATCAGGAGGAAGGAGGAGCGGCTGAAGCAGAATATCTGGACGACTATTTTTATTAGAAGACTTATCCTAGCTTAGGTGTTGAATTTATTTCTTTTGGAAGTTGATTGAAACCAGACTTTAGTAGATTTAAATGTTCTGCAGAGTAGAATGTAGTTGTTTGATTAAATTTTCATTTGAAATTTAAGTTATGGTTAATAAAGTACTTTAGTTTGGTATTATTGTGGTATGTGGAATGGAATTTCTCTAAAGGTTATATTTGGATTAAATTCGCACTCTGAAACTCGGGCCTTGAGTTGTTATACTCAAGTCTCAGATTTCAGGGCGTGGCATGTTATTTTCCCATGGACAAGGATGGACAAAGTACCCCGGCTTGGTTCCTCAACACCTCAAATCTAAGTCTAGCCAATCCACAAATCACATAATCCCTTCAAACCATGAAAATTGTGTAATGTGAACTAGGCGTAAGAGTGTCCAAATTTTCTATCAATCACATAAATAGGGGAATTCACATATAAAACCATTATATTAAGAGAAGTTCAAGACTTGCAACATCACTCACTTTGTATCTCCTTTTTTTATACCCGTATTATCTCGAATGCATAGAAATAAGGTTTTCTAAAGGAGTTTGAATTTGTAGATTTGAATTTCTAAAAAAAATTTGCACATATGATGCTCGAAATGTTGCAAACTACTAGATGAGGAATCTCATCTCACCCCCCAACCAAATCTTGCATTGTCCTCAATGTACAAAGATATGTAATGAGCATGAACACGAGAGCAATGGTAAAATACAAGAGAGTGAGAACAATAGTACCTGAGAGAGTCGATCATGGAAGTCTGCAACTCCAACAACTAAATCCACTAAAGCAGATAGAACTAAGTAAAGAAACAACTAAACCTAATCCTACTGAACCTATCCTTTTAAAAAGAGGATCTCCATCAGACTAAGAGATCGAATATCATTATAACATTCAAAAGGACAAAGTTGAGCGAGATCATCAAGTGGTGTAACAGATTTTTCAGTAGAACTATCCACCATCCTGCTTTGGAAAGTACATTGGTGACATTAGTCATTCTAACCCTATGAAAATCCAGCTGGAAGGTTTCAGCAGGATCCTCGATAACATTGTCACGTGTACTAGGAAAGGAGAATTGCATTGGTTGGGACTCATTGAATATGAATCTCCTTTCCATCTTGTCTGGGCAAGAATTTGTTAAATATGGGTCATCCTAGAAGTTGCGTTCTTGATTTGAACAACCCAAAGAGATATGGAGACTTGTATTTCTTCTTCACAAGTCGATATGATCTCCATAAGATCAGATTTCACCAGTGCTTTCACAATTGATTTTTCAGTTTGGCACTCTGTGGAAGGAAGCTTTTTAGGCACCAGAGGGGTCTCCCTCAAGGCATGCACTCTGTCCTTAATCATGGGATCGTCCCAATCTTCAAAATACGCCAAATACTTCTCTAGAGTGTAGAAGACCTCATCGGAGGAATTTTTCAGATTTGGACCATTTTTGTCTTCCTCCTCCTCAGACTTTTATGTAGGTCAGAGTGGGTCCTCAACCTCTACACTTTCAGAAATTGGCCTCTCTATAGGCAAGTTAAGCACCAATTCTTCCAATTCCTACATAGCAAATTTATGTAAATCAGAATTTGGTGACTTGTCAAGTAAATTTTCAAAAATTGACACTTCCAATATCTCATTAATAATAGAGGTGAATTCATCCTTGGAGTGTGTTAAACATGTCCCTAAGCTTCTAGGTAGATCATGTTGGAAAAAATCCCCATCTTCCATGGATTCTATCATGTTTACCTCATGGGACCATCATTGTCATCTCAATCCTCAAAAGGATCGAAGTTAACAACATCTAGAGGATCAAAATTCTGATTTAAAGCGAACTCCTCTTCCACGATTGATTCAATCATATCAACCTCGTGGACATCATCATCATCCCTATGCCTTTTGCCCAAATGGAATACATTAACCTCCAATTTCATGTTTCCAAAGGACAATTGCATTACCCCATTCTGGCAATTTATAATTGTGGTTGATGTAGCAAGGAAGGGACGGCCTAGAATCACCGGTATTTGGGTGCTAGCATCCATAACCGGTTGTGTGTCCAAGACGATGAAATCTACCAGATAGTAGAATTTGTCAACTTGGACTAGCACATCCTTAACTATCCCTCTCGGTACACAGATGGATCTATCAGCGAGTTGCAACGTGGTCTTGGTGGGTTTTAATTCCCCAAGACCCAATTGCTTGTATACCGAGTACAGGATCAAGTTTACGCTTGCCCCCAAGTCCAATAATGCACGCTCAATCCGGTAGTCACCAATGATACATGAAATTGTGGGACTACCGGGATCCTTGAATTTTGGCGTGGTCTTTTGAGTGAGAATGGCACTCACTTGCTCATTTAGGAAGGCCTTTTGCTGCACGCTATATTTTCGTTTAGTTGTGCATAGGTCCTTTAGAAACTTGGCATAAGAGGGGATTTGTTTGATGGCATCAAGCAAGGGAATGTTGATCTTAACTTGTCTAAAAATCTCTAAAATATCTTGAGAGTTTGGAAGAGATTTTGGAGCAACCAATCTCGAAGGGAATGGTGCTACGGGCTTGTAAACGTGTTCCGTTTCTTGTGAGGCTAAGTTAGATCCATCCTTATCCTCGGAATTTACCAGATCATTAGGCTTGTCGACCTTCACCGGAATAGATTTGTCAATTTGTTTACCACTTCTAAAAGTGGTGATGGATTTGGATTGCTCCACATGTTGGTTGGAGAGATTAGGAATGCTCACTTCATGTACTTGCTTTGGATTGGGCTGAGGTTGGGTCGGAAAGGTCCCTTCCCTAGCATTCAAGCGTCCCTTAATCTCATCAACTGAGACTTTAAGCTCTTGGAACATTTGCTTATTTGTTTGATTGATTTGTATTTTCCCTTACATAAACGCTTTTAAGGTGCCCTCCATTGAGAATTGAGGTGGGGCCATATTTTGCATGGGTGGCCCTCCTTGAGAGTTGGTAGGATTGCTCGTGGGAGCATTCTTCCAACTGAAATTTGGGTGGTTCTTCCAAGTAGAATTGTACGTATTACCCACCGGTCCATTAAAAGGTTGTTGATAACCATATGTGGCATTTGCATATCCATGTAACACCTCTTGAAACACAGGAATTGTGGGACAATCTTGCGTAGCGTGTATATTGGTGAAACAAATCCCACACATGGTCTCAATAACTTCATTGGACTTTGAAACACCACTCTTACTAAGTTTCATAGCGTCGATCTTCCTTGTGAGGCTGGCTAACCTTGCATTCACATCATCTCCCTACTTGAGGATATAAATCCCTCCTTTCTCTTTTTCTTGAATAGGCTTGGGGTTATTGGATTTATCCGAGGTATCCCATGATTGAGCATTCTCGGCCAACATATCCAAATAACTCCAAGCTTCATCTGGATTTTTGCTCATAAACTCGCCGTTGCACATCATCTCTACGAATTGGCGCATATTGGAACTTAATCCATCATTGAAGAAGTTTATGATTCACCAACTTTTGTAACCATGATGTGGGCAAGCAAGTAGGAGGTCCTTAAACCATTCCCAACATTGGAAGAATGATTCACTTTCTTTAGCCAAAAAATTCATTATGACTCTTCGAAGTGTGTTTGTTTTATGAGCTGGGAAGAACTTTTTCAAGAATTCCTGGGTCATCTCGTTCCATGACCCTATCGAATGTGGTCTAAGAGAGTGAAGCCAAGTCTTGGCCCTTTCTTTCAATGAGAAGGAAAAAAGTTTAAGTTTAATGGCATCTTCTAAAACATTAGTGTTTTGCAAGATAGCTACCACTTCTTCAAATTCCTTTAAGTGCAAATATGGGCTTTCAGAGTCTAGCCTATGGAACTTTGGTATAAGTTGACTCACACCCAATTTTATATCTATGTTTCCCCCGATTGGTGGTAAGACCACGCACAAGGGTGTAGTTGCACGGGCCGGTTGTAGGTAGTCCCGTAATGATCTCATTGGAGGAACATTATGTACCTCATTCTCTCCTACTCTCTCTTGATTTGCGTTTGTAGTTGGAGTAGGGGGGAGGATTCCTTAAAGGTGTTTGATCCATACTCCCCAAGCTATCACAATGCTCTTGGTATTTTCGGACTCGTCTATGGAATGATAATGGTCCAACTAGACCACCTTCGGATTGGAGACAATTAGAGTGGTCACATTCCCAGCGGGACATAAACCACTCAACTAAAAACTAAACTAATCCTAAGTCCTAAAATCTGAAATTAATCTAAAAATTGAAAATCTGCAACAAGCACTAAGTTAGAAGGATATTACTCGATTCGCTTGAACTAGAGAAGAAATCCTACAAGGCAAAACAATCTGTTAGTTCTAGGAAATCAGAAAAACCTATCTACTTCTACTTCTATAGCCATTAAAAAAAATCTAGAACCGTTATCTAAATTCCCCGATAACGGCGCTAAAAACTTGTTCGCGCGCCTCAAGTGCAAGGCTGTGATGTAGTAATAAATCTCGGTAAGACCGAGGTCGATCCACAGGGAATTAGAAAATAACTTCTAAGCTATTCCAACAGCTAGGATTGCAATAATTAAGAGATTCAATTGAGATAATTGTGTTAAAATAGTAACTTAAGAAAAACAGTAATTAAGGAACTAAGGCTTTCAAGGATCCACTTGTAACAATCCAATGTCAATCCAATCAATCCAAGCATAATACACAACTAGATTTGAAGTTCTATCTCTCATCTAATTGGAAGATAAAGCATTAAACACATTCAATCCCACTTAAGTTGAACTTCCAAGTTCTAGTCCCATTTAACCACATATAGCATTCAAAATCATAGCCTTCGGAGTAACAGCCATGCCTATGGACTATGGCATGCTCAAGGGTTACCATAATTTGAATCTAATAAAGCAAGACATGATAATCTCAGAGAATTGCAAGGAATCCATGTCCAGAGCACATGAACTCTCATAAAACTTCTAAAAATATTAACTTTATAAGAACTAGAACATTCAAAATTCAAACTTAAAGTGAAACTACTTGAATTAAACTGAATTAAACATGAAATTGGCTACAAGCTTCACCTCTCAGCCTTAGCTGAGAGATTCTAGCCAAGCATTATCTTACTACAATTAGAACTCAATGAAAAATACATAAAAAGCATAAAAACCCGGAGTTGGGAGGGTTGCAAACGCTCCATGACGGCTTCCTTCACTCCCCCACGAAGTTCCTCAGCTTCGATAATGCCTTAGGAATAGACCCTAGGTGTCCTTTTATAGTGGGGAGGCTCTACTACGTTGGAATCTTCCAGAATTTGCGTAACATTACGCACTTGCGCAGGAAATCTCGGAGTTCCAAAATAGAAAGCACTGTTTTACGCATGGCCGACCGGTCGTGACCGGTCTGACTGGGCTGGCTGACCGGTCTTGACCGGTCAGACTGCTCTATTAGGAGTCCAATGAGTACAAAGAGGGGCTCGACCTGATGGTCGACTGGTCAAGACCAGTCGGACCATACTGGTCCTTGTTCCAGCGTCCAGAGAGGGGGATTGCAGGGTGGCCGACCGGTCAGGACCAGTTGTGGCTCCTATGGCCGACCGGTCATGACCGGTCGGACCTCTTTCTTTCTTCTTCTTTTCTTCCTTTCTTTCTTCTCTCTCCTCTCCTTGCTTTCTTCTTTCTTTGATCCACCTTGGGCCTTCATCTAAAGCTCCTAAATATGATCTTTTAGCTATCATTTGTGCAAAGTCTTTCTCTTAATCCTACATCCACAAAACATTCGTTAGATGGGCATTTTAAACATGCAAAACATGCATATAATGTGATGTAATGGGCTAGATCATGTATAAGTTGGAGGTTCAACAGAATGTTGAGCATGATGCACCACCGATTAGGACAGAACGTAATGAGAATGTGGAACGCTATGTTCCTCCGGTTAAAACATTGTGAGATTATCTACAACTGGAGAGAACAACCACCTCTTCCTGCATTGTTTTTCCAACTAATGCAGGAAACGTGGACCTTAAACCGAAAATTATCAAGTTACTCTCAAAATTTCATGGACTTAGTTCTGAAAGTCCATATGCACACCTTAGTAAATTTGAGGAGATTGCCAACACCTTTCAATTTAATGATGTCTCCCAAGATGTAATCAAACTAAAATTATTCCCTTTCTCTCTAAAGGGCAAAGCCAAATCATGGCTTCAATTACTTAAACCTACAAGCATCGGGACATGGGTTGAGATGATCTAGGAGTTCCTTAAAAGTACTTTCCGATTCATAATACCAATGCAATAAGGCAGGCCATCATGAATTTTTCCTAAAAATTAGATGAAACATTTTTTCAATGTTGGGAGACGTTCAAGGATCTCTTATTAGAGTGCCCTCACCATGGTTATGAGAACTGGTGCTTGATTGACTTCTTCCATGACGAATTAAGTTCAAACATGTGCCAATTTGTCCAAATGATGTGTAATTGTGAGTTTTTAAACAAAGCACCTGATGATGCTTGGGATTACTTTGATATGCTAGCCGAGAATGCCCAATATTGGGACATCTCCAATCCAGCTAGTAATCCCAAATCAACCTCAAGAGAGAAAGGAGTACATCTATTAGATGGGGAGGATGATTTAAACACAAAGGTGGCGGGTCTCACAAAGAAGGTTAAGGCCATGGAATTAAGGAGTGTTAACAAGATAACTACCGGTGAGGCCGTTGAAAGTGTATGTAGTATTTGTGAGAGTAATGTTCACTTAACAAAGGATTGTCCAACAATCCCTGCTTTTCAAGACATCTTGCAAACTCAATCGAATGCCACAAACGCTTACCAACACTCCTTTAGTGGACTAAATTCTTACTTGAATTATCCTGATTTCCCAAGGGCCTCCTCAAAAGAGCACTCTTGAGGATACATTGAACGCATTCATGATTGGACAAACTCAGATAAATCAGTCTAACATGCAAGCCATGAATGAACTTAAAATTTCGATTGAAAGAATTGAAACACACCTAGGAGTAGGGAGCAAGGGACTATTTTGACCCAATCTCATCCTAACCTCAAGGAACAATTGGAAACAAATACCAATTCTTTAACCCATCCTCATGTGGAACATGTTCAAGTCATCACTATTCTTAGAAGTAGTAAGAAAATTGAAATATCTGAACCGGTGAAGGCTGCAAAGCCTAATGATCCGGTTGATTCTAAGAGTGATGGTGAATCGAATAATGCTCCACAAGATAAAGAACCAGAGCGTGTGTATAAACATGTGGCCTTATTCCCCCAACGTCTTGTCTCAACCAAAAGGCCAAGTGAAAATCAGGACATCCTAGAAGTATTCCAACAAGTTAAAACCAAGATTCCCTTGTTGGATGCAATCAAGCAAATTCCTTCATACACCAAATTTCTAAAGGACCTATGTGTCATAAAGCGTAAGCAAAACGTGCACAAGAAGGCATTTTTTTACAGAACAAGTGATTGTTATCATACAACAAAACAATCCCCCCAAATTCAAAGATCCCGAAACCCTACAATCTCTTAAATGATAGGTAACTTCCAAATCAATAGAGCACTTCTCAATCTAGGGGCTAGTATTAACTTGATTCCCTACTCGATATATGAGCAACTTGGACTTGGTGAATTAAAATCCACCAAGATAACTTTACAACTTACGGATCGCTTTATTAGCATACCGAGAGGAGTAATTGAGGATATATTAGTCCAAATTGATAAGTTCTACTACTCGGTAAACGTTATCATTTTGGATACACAAGCGGTTACAAATGTATGCACTCAAGTTCCCGTCATTCTAGGTTGACCATTCTTAGAAACCGTCAATGCTATAATCAATTGTAGGAATGGGGTTATGAAAATGTCCTTTAGAAATATGAGAATGAAGCTAAATGTGTTTCATTTACATAACCAACAAGATAATGTGGATGAGGATGAAGATGAGATCCACATAATTAATTTCTTTGATATAATTGATGATGATGAGCCAACCTCAACTAAATTTTCTAAAACCTTGGAAGTTTGCTTGGCTCATTCCAAGGAGGAAATAAATTTAAATATTGCTGAGGCCTTGGAAGAGCCAAATTCTAAAAATTTGATTAACAAGACACCAATCGCTGACTTGAACAATTTTGTTGTGCAGGAATTTGATGAACTAGTGCTTGATTTGCCTATGGAGAGGCCAATTTCTGAAAGTGTAGTGGTTGAGGACCTATTCCAACCCACGCAGGTGACCAAGAAGGTTGAAGATTTCTACACTCTAGAAGAGTGTTTGGCATATTTTGAGAATTGGGATGATCCTATGATCCGTGACATTGTCAATGCCTTAAGAAAAACTTCACCGGTGCCCAAAAAGACTCCTCCCACGGACTGTAAAACTGAATCATCAATAGTGGAGGCACCGGTACAATCTGATTTTGTGGAGACCATGACAACTTGTGAAGAAGAATTCCAAGTCTCCACATCTCTTTGGTTTGTTCAAATCAAAGAACTCCATCTCCAGGATGATCCTTATTTGAATAATTTTCTCCCAGACAAGTCGGAAAGGAGATTCATGTTTAAAGATTTCCAACCAAAGAAATTATCCTTTCCTGACACATGGGGTGATACATTTGAGAAACCCACTAAAATATTTCAGTAAGATTTTCAATGGATTAGAATGACAAACATCACCCATGTGTACTATGAAGCAAGATGGTGGATGGTATTACTGAAAAATATTTTACTCCGCCTTAAAATCCTGCTAGATTCCATTCCTTTGGATGATTGCGTTTCAAGATTGACCTCCTAATCTGGTGGAGGTAAAGAGTAGTTTTTATTAGTTTGAATTGTTTAGTTGTTTGGAGTTGTAGACTTCCATGATCAACTCTCTTAGGTACTTTTGTTCCCACTCTCCTTTATTGATTTCACTGCTCTCATGTCATTGATTATTGCGTATCTTTTTACATTGAGGACAATGCAAGATTTTAGTTGGGGGGTGTGTCGAGCCATGAATATTACAGATTCCAACCCCAATTCATCACATATATTGCATATTTTCTATGATTAAAGACTATTAATGCACATTTTTGTGATTGTAGGAATGAGAGAGTGATTGTATGAATTGCTGCTTAAAAGACACCTTTCTAACACCATTGAAGAACGAAGGATGAAAGGACAAGAGGGAGAGTGAAGAGGAGTGAAGATTCAAGAGAGGAGAAATAAAGAAGAGGGAAATCAACAACATTGGAGGGTCCGACCGGTCATGACCGGTTGGCCAGGCAGGCCAGACCAGTCAAGACTGGTTGGCCACTATGGCTGCGACCTACAAAGCTTGCTGAACTAACCCACAGATGGGTCAGACCGGTTAAGACCGGTCGACCAACCTAGTTTGACCAGTCAAGACCGGTCGGCCATGCATTGTCAGCAAGTGCAGATTTTCTGCATTAAAAAATCAAGTTTCCTAGTGCGTGAAGGACACGCAGTTTCACAATTTTTCTCATACGGTGACGACTTAAAGCTATAAAAGGACACCTAGGGTTCATTCCTAAGGCATCATAGAAGGCTTGGGAAGTCGTGGGAGGTGAAGGAGATCGTTGTGGAACATTTGCAACTCCTCCAAACTCTGTTTTTCTATGTTTTTAGTAGTTTTTCTTTTGAGTTTTAGTTTTACTTGTTAATGGTTGGGTAAACCTCTTAGCTAAAGCTAAGAGGTAAAGCATTTGGTTGTTTACAATGCTTAATTCGAATTAGTTAAGTACTTTTGGTTTAATGAAGAATATTTCTAGTTTAAGTTTGAAATAAAGTTAGTATTTTTAGTTAATCTTCTATCTCCTGTGATTTCTCTTACATAGGATGTTTTGATTACTGAGATTTCTTGATGGGGTGTTGATTGATAGGATTTTGGGTTGTAGAGATCTTAGAGCCATCATGATATGTTGGATGCTAAGGGATCTTACAAACTAAGTTTCCTAAAAGCTTATTTAAAACTAAATAAAAGGGGTTCTTATCTTTTGATTGGATCTAAGATAGATTTGGGTTCAATAGAAATTCAGTTCATGCTTCTAAATCAAGTCTAGTGACAAGGCTTGAGGAAGAATCATGAATGTGATCTTAATTGTTTTGTGAAGGATTGGGCTATGTGATTGAATATGCCCAATGCCTTAGTTGATTATGAGAGAACCACATCAGTAGATGATCCATCTATGTTAAACATGTTGTGATGATTTGATTGTTATATATTCTAATTGGATAGGGATAGAACTCCGATTCCGATTGAGTTATTGGCTTGAATCGTTTGAATTGACATTGTGAATGATTAAAAGTGGATCATTGACGCTCTAGTGTTTTATTTTCCTGATTTAGTTTTAAAACAAATAGTTTTATGTTATTAAATTCCATCCATTAATACAAATCTGAATTTAGCCCATCCTAGCTATAACGTTTAGAATTGTTACGACAATCCCTGAGGATTGACCTCGGTCTTACCAAGAATTATTACTACTTCGCAGCCTTGCACTTGAGGCGAGCGAACAAGCCGCCTCTTGGGCAACCCCAGTACGGACCAGCCTAATGCAATGGAGCCCAAAGGGCTCTGTACTCCCGAAGATCAACCCAGGATTCGCAGGTATTATATCAAGGATAAAACAGAGCACAAGGGTGGGTTCATAGGGCAACCTTCAATCGTGCCTGAGCTGCATAACAGCTTCTATAAGACTGAAACACTTGAGGGCAATCCTCAGTCGCAGGCTCGGTCTACCATGAGCCATATCGAACTTTTGGTGTGTCATCTAATGTCAGGGGGGGGGGGGGGGGGCAATCCTCAATCAAAGTTTTGGTGTGTCTAGGACCTCATAGAAGAGAGACGCCCAGGGGGGCAACCCTACGTGCCACCTTTACCCCCACAATGGTAACCAAAGGCTTGAGGTACCCGGTGGATAACCACCTGTATCACTGATTCCTATACCTGTACCATGTGCGGCACAAGACTTTGATCTCGACTAGTCTAGACTAGTTACAAAGGTATCAGGCTTTGCAACAGCAGTAAGGCCCCCAACGGTCAATCAATTGAGAAGATGTGATATGACTCATCCAAGAATATTAATCGAACCCAAAGGTTGACAACCCCAAGTGCAGGGCTGCAATGTAGTAATTATTTGATAAAATCAAGATCGTTTACGAGGATTATGTATAAGTAACAATTCTATACACAACTAAAACTAACTTGAATAAATCTTGAATTAAAGTAGAAAAATTTTAAAAATGAGAAACCAATAAAAAGATGAACTGGGGTTTCCAAGGATCCACTTATAATCAATCCATAATGTTAAGTTCATTTATTTAAGTCGATAACTCAATTGGAATCAAAGTCATATTTTATCCAATCGAAAGATTAATTCAATTGAATCATAATTCAAAAGCCAACAAGGATATAAATTTGATTTGGTCGGTTCTATATCGAAGAATAAGTAACTAACTTATGGAAATTGGAAAGCATTCATAATATCCAGAAATCACAATGAATATAAGAATTCTACAAATTAATACCCTAAAAAATTGAAGTGATTAATCTCAGAAAATCAAAAGTATCCAAAGTAACTACAATCAACAATGGATCTAAGATTACTCTAAAACTATCACTCTTATTCAAACTAATCTATAAAAAATTCATCATTTAAACCCAATGTAAATGAATTAAATAAACCTAAACATCATAAACTAACTACAAGCTTCATCTCTTAGACCTAGTTAAGAGATTAGCCAACCATGGATATGATTAACCAAAATCTCAAAACAAAAGAAAAAATCCCTAGAAAAGAGAAGAAAACTTTAAGAATCCGGTGTAGATCCACTCCACCCATAAGCTCCTCTCTCTTTCACGTTCTAAATAGCTTTGGATGTGTAGAGAACTCCTTTAAATAGCAAAAATCCCACCGACTTTTGCAAAATCACTCAATCACCATCTTTGTCAATAGAACCTTCGATAGTATCGAGCGTCCTTCTATATGTTTCAATAGGATTGAACCCTCCTTCGATAGGATCAAAGAATGAGAAAAAACAATCCAGCGAGTTCTAGATTAATTAATGAATTTTGAAAGGATCGACTCCCATCAAAGACTTGTCCATAAAATTGAAGATGTGCTCGATAGTATCGAAGATTGTCAAGAACTGTCTAACAACAAAGTTGCAAAATTCCCGATTTTCTCGATAGGATCAAACCCTATTTGATCTTATCGAAGATTATTGTTTTCTCCACTCTTGAAATTTATCTTCAATGCTTGAATTCTTTCATTCTTCTCCATCCTTAATCTACTTCTTTTAGGTGCTCTAAGCTATATGAATTGCACTAAATTATCTTCAACTTCCAATTATGACCTACACATAGAAAACACATCTAATGAGATCGAAAATGGGGATAAATATATGATATTTGCTATTGCACTTTTCTATGGCATACTAGGGCACCTTATTTGTCAATCACATTTGTCCATGTGTTGTAATGTCGGTTGAGCCTTCAAAACCTGAAGACCAAAGATTCAAGTAGACAAGAAGCATCAAGAAAGAAGAACGGGTAAAAGAGATGCCTTGGTGACCTTAACCCTTAGAACCAAAACAATCATAACCTCTAGATGACTTGGACCAAATAGGAAAACCCTTAGTCATCATCATTAATCTTAGAACACTTAAAAAAAACATGATAAGTTAGTCTAATAAAAAATGTGCAAACTGTGGTAAACAAACTAGCATAGAAGCAATTTTTTAGTGGACTTCGATGCCATCATAAAACAGTTTGATGGATCTTTGATGCCATCGAAAATCGGTTCAATTCCATCGAACATATGTCCAGCAATATTTGTATGCTCTCTAGACAATTTTTCAATATCATTGAACAACATTTCGACCCCATTGAAGTGGCTTGTTCGATGCTATCAAACTAGATGTCCAGCAACTGAAGAAACTTTCTGGACAATTCTTCGACTCTATCAAAGTTGGGTTTCGACCCCATCAAAGTGGCCGTTTTCTACCCATTTTATGACCTTTAGAGCTTTATCCCTAAAAACAGGAGATCCAATTTTTGGGCTTAAGAGAGGGATTTTAGTGCTTTAGAAACCACCACTGTTGCAAACCATTAGATGCTCCAATCCTAACATGTACAAGTCATCTTCTTTGTGATTCATCATAAGAATGAATCATTCAAAGCTTATTTATAAGATTGACTTGTCCCTCTTGATCTCTAGAGTTTAACTTGAACTAGATAGTTAAATCCATATCTAAACTCTATAAAGAGATCCTTGTAGGTGAAATTCTCTAGGAAACCACTTTCCATTAGTTGTAGAGATTTCAAACCTACCTCCTATCACCTTGGGCATCTCAAAAGCCACCACATGCAAGGTGATTGATCATTAGAGCTGGGGCATTGGCAACGCATCGGCATTAATGATTGGGAGAGAAAATGGAAGCTGATTGAAGCACGGGAGAGCAGAGATCAAGCAACCCAATTGTGGATGATGATGAGCCAGCCTCTTTTACTTGTTTCTTCTTCCTTGATGCAGCAGGTCCGCTTGTGTCTTTGGTCTTTGTTTTCTTTAAGCTCAATCGACACTAAAGTCACCAACCTAAGTAATTGACAAATAAGGTGCACTAGTATGCCACAGAAAAGTGCACTAACAGAATGTCCCTAATGTACCTCAAGGATCACAGAATCCTTATGTGGGCCCATTAAATGCATATGTGCCTCCACCAAAGAGGAATCCAATTGAGGATGCATTAACGTCATTTTTGAACAACCAGGCTCAGATGAATTAAACATTGATTCAATCTAACTAAGAGCTCAAAATGGCCGTAGCTAGAATTAAGAGTCGATTAAATGCTAGGGAAAAGGGCACTTTACCATCCCAACCACAGCCCAACCCTAAAAATGTACACTTTGTGGGAGAATCTAGCTCTTCCGGGTCACAACCAAAACAAGACAAGGTTATCATGACCTTGAGAAGTGGTAAGACAGCTGAAAAAGATATACCAGAATTGGTACGGATATCAAATGATGAGCCCAGTTCCCAAGATCATGATAAGCATGTGCATGTTCAGGAATTTATTCTTGATGCTAGATTGAATAATGTGCAGAGAACAAAAGAGCCACCCGCTCTTGTGCCTTTCCTTCTAGACTCTGCACTCCCACCACTCCTGTAAAATACCAAGATGTTTTGGAAGTCTTGAAGAAGGTGACAGTGAATATTCCTCTTTTAAATACAATTAAACAGATCCCGTCATATGCCAAATATTTAAAAGACATGTGCATTGTGAAAAGAAAGTTAAATGTGCATAAAAAAGCCTTTCTAACTGAGCGTGTGAGTGTTATAATCCAGCAGAAAATCACACCCAAATATAAAGATCTAGGAAGCACCACTATCCCATGTATAATTAGGAACTTCCAAATTGAACATGCATTGTTAGATTTATGTGCGAGTGTCAATCTTATACCCTTCTCGGTCTACCAACAATTAGAGTTGGGTGAATTGAAACAAACGACAATTACATTACAACTCATCGACCAATCTGTTAAGGTACCGAGGGGTATACTGGAGGATGTGTTAGTCCATGTGGAGAGGTTTTTATTCCCTGTGGATTTCATAGTCCTTGACACAGAACCAATTGCCAATGTTAGCACTCAAATGCCCATTATCCTAGGCCGACCATTCCTTACTACAAACGTAATTATCAATTGCAAGAATGGAATGATGAAACTTTATTTTGGCAACATGACACTAAAATTTCATCAATGGGGGAGCACAAGGGTAGCTAATTGAAGCACGGGAGAGTGGAGATCAAGCAACCCAAAGCAGTACATCAAAGGGGCTCAATTCGACAAGTAAGTTATCAATTGTAAGAGTCCGATTCCACTCTCTTCTAATGGGGAATTAAGTGTATAGTTTGTCTTCAGACTTGATAGGTTCAGTTGTAGGACCTAGACCCGGTTGTAGGGTCAAATTGAGTCTCTAATTGGGGAGCCTCCAACAGGAGTTAACGATAAGTTCGGTTGTAGAACCTTGGCTTAGCTATAGAGCCTAAAACCATAGAGGTTCGGTTGTAGGACCTTAACTCATAAGTGGAGTCTAATTTGAGGTTCGATTGTAGGACCTTGGCTTGGATGTAGAGCCTAAACAAGTCTCCAAGGGGAGCCACCAATACGGGTGTGTACGTGTAGGTTGGAAGGAACCTGTAAACTTTCCGGTTTGGTGGATCCGATTTAAAACACCTTGGTTGGGAGGAACCAGATTTAAACTCCCTAGTGAATGCCGGTGTGCTCAAAGGGATTGGATACTTAAACCGAGAGTAAGTAGACGCGAAGTCGAACCACTATACATCGTTGTGTTTGTGATTGTATTTGAGCACATTTCTTATTATGCATTGTGTTTAATTGTTTAATTATGTATGCTTAATTAAGAATGTATGTTAGGCACTTAATAGGCACATCTACACACACATGATTTACTTTCACTCCTTGAGTAGACTTGAGCTTATTTGATTCATCCTCAAATAGTATACTTAGGTTGCATAGATTAGGAGCTTGACTAATATAATCATTTGATAATTTATGCTTGCTTATACTAGGTTGTTTATTGCTTAAACTATATGTTAGTCTTGTGATTGTACCCACTTAGGCTTGGAAGCTAAAGTGTTAATCGCTTATTTAGTTTAATTTGTTAAAATTGTTAAGTATGCGAAAAGATTTTAAAAGGTCCTAATCCCCCCTAGGACTTAGCCATAATTCTAGTTGCTCCACTCTTTAGCTTCCGCACGTTTATACAAAGGTGTCGTATGAGACTACCAGCGTAATTTCAACTATGTATTCTTCTCTCTTTTTTCAACCTTTTCAATCTTGTTCTTTTTACACTCATTTTTTTATTCTCTTCAATATTCTTTTCACCTTCATAGGTAGCCCTTTTTTATGTTCCTGTTTTTTTAACCTAAGTGAACAAGGCTCTTCAAGCTTAGTTCTTAGCACTTTCAAATAATTATCATGTTAACAATCACAATATTAAACTTATCCTTAGTGGTTAAAATCAGATTGTGAATTGTGTATTCTAAACTCAATCAATGTTTCAAACTTTTCTACTAACCAATTCATGAAAGGAACTCTTTTTTAAATCTACTAATCAACTAGTCTCTAGGCTTCTATATTCCACTATGATATGCCTTCTCATTCTAAAATTCATAAATTTTTAAGTACGCAGAAATTATCTTCTAAAATTTTTAGAAATTGTAAAAAATTTAGCAAAAAATTCACAAGAGTACCACCCCCAACCAAAATCACACATTGTATTTGTCCTTAATGTGAAAAATATAATTCAATGAATATGAACATGAGAGCAATAAACAAATATAACGAGAAATGGGTGAGAGTATACTTGAGAGAATGATCTATCATTAGAGCGATATCTCCGTCAGCCTAGGAGAATCATCCACACCACCAAAACAAAACAAAATAAAAAAATGCAAAAACAAAAGCGAACCTACCTATTCTAAAAAGAGAATCTCCATTAGACGAAGAGATCAATCCTTATAAACAGGATCTTTCAGAGAGATGGACATATCCTCTACAATGAAGTTCTCCACAAATGGCTTTAACCTTTGTCCGTTTACTTTAAAAACATTGACATTCACAGGATTTTCTATCTCGACAATCCTGTAAGGATAAGCTGTTTTAACAATGAAGGGGTCAGTCCATCGAGATCTTAGCTTGCCTGGAAATTAGTGTAATCTGGAATTGTATAAGAGAAACTTTTGATTTAGTTCGAATGATTTTCTAAAAATATTTTAATATGAAATGCTTTCATTCGATCCTTGTAAATTTGAGAATTCTCATATGCATCATTCCAAATCTCTTATAGCTCAGTTAGTTGGAGTTTGCATAACGAGCTAGCCTTATTAACGTTGAAATTTAACTTCTTTATAGCCAAATAAGCCTTGTGTTTCAACTCCATAGGCAAATGGTAAGCTTTCCCATAGATAAATTTGTAGGGTGGCATTCTAATAGGGGTCTTATAAGAAGTATGGTAAGCCCATAATGCATTGGTCAATCCAAAAGACTAATCTTTACAGTCTAAGTTTACTGTTTTTTTCAAGATATGTTTAATTTCCTTATTTAAAATCTTAGGTTGGCCATTGTTAGTGCACTTATTTGTGCATGGCACTGTTAGTGCACTTATTTGTACACCTTGTTAGTGCACTTTTATGTGGCATACTAGTGCACATTATTTGTCAATTACGTAAGTTAGTGAGTCTACGTGTTGGTTGAGACTAAAAAAGATGAAGATCGAAGACTCAAGCGGACCAGCTGTTGCATTAAGGAAGAAGAAACAGGTAAATGAGATGCCTTGGAGAATCAAAACCCATGAACCTAAACCAAAACAAAACCTCTAGATGGCTTGACCCATAAGTAAATTTTTAGTCATCATAGAATGGCCTTAGGAGTCCCAAAAGATCACCCTTTATAAAGCCTTAGAGGTTAGTGAGCTGTTTTGTCTTAGACTTGTCCTAGACCTGTCGACAATCTGTCTTAAACCTGTCGATGACCTGTCTTAGATTGGTCGATGACCTGTCTTAGACTGGTCACAAATGGCCAAAATTAGGACAGCAAGCAGAACTCAGTCCCATGCCTAATTAGACTGGTCGACAAAAGGCTTAGAACGGTTGGTAACCTGTTTTAGGCCGGTTGACAGTTAGTCATTAGTGCTCGTTTTCTATTCGTTAGAGCTCGAAACTTATACATATGGAGCTCGAATTTTGGGCATTTTGAGAGGGTATTTGGTTCATTGTTAGCTTAGGTCACTTCTCATCTATTCAAGGTATTCTACTCCGTTTTTTTGTTTTTTTGTTTTTTTTTTTCGTTTTTGTTAGTCATGCAACGCACCCACCCTTTTATTTAGATAGGTAATGCACTCACACGGTTAGTCACACAATGCACCCACCCACCGGTGGGGTTAGTGTGTCTCCTTAGCACTCGAACCTAAGACCTACGGTTGAAACACCTAGGCATCTTCCATCTGTGATAGTTGGCAAGATAATTGGACTTCTCATCTATTCAAACTATACACTTCTCATCTATTCAAGGTATTCTACTTCATAATTGGACAGGGCTAACTTTACAGGCCAGGCTATTCATCAATAGTTAGGTTCGGCTAAGCTACGACACCAGGCCTAAATTTAAAGCCCAAGTCCAACCCTCAAGTCATTTAGGGACCTGCAGGCCCTTAACAGATTAGCTGGGCCACCCGACCCATTCCCACCCCTGTGAGTACACCGAGGCGTCCAAATTGGGTCAAGTCGGAGTAACCAGTCAGGCCATGACCATGGGACCGACCTTGATGAATGTGTTATATTTACACACGGCAATCCATTTTGCCTGCTAATTGTAGGGCATAGGAAAAAAAATGAACTATATCCAAATCTTAGGTGGACCACACTCCGGGAAAAATTCATGATTGACCATTAAAAACTTCCCGTGGGTGCACAAAAGTTTTATATCAAGCTAATATTTGTGGGACATTATCAACAAGCTGGATGGCGAATTAAGCTTTTTAATGGTGGGAGCGCCCGAGAGGAGTACTGGTGCATTATGAAGGGATTTGAAGAGATGGGCGTTGTTGGGATTGTCGGCGAGCTAGGTGGTATAGACTCAGACCCGTGATCTTGTCAATCAAATCAGGGTGCGCACGCTCCTCCCGTTGGTGGTACGTTCTCCACCGTATAATCTGGTGTGCCCATGCCTGGGGTATCGTAGGGCGTGCGTACTGCGCCTACTGCGTACACCATGTCATTGCGGCGCATTGGCTCCCCGGGAGTTGAGACAAACGATACAGCAGTAATTTGAAAGAGAATACAACTGATCACCTACTCACCTACAGTCAATGCACCACAAACTTTTGACACCCTACCATTTTTACGTTTCCTTTTTTTTCTTTTTTGCCAACGTGCCACCTTTGTAGACACGCAGATTGCTTGGCGCGTAGATTGCTTGGCGCGTATATCCCTGGTGACCTGATGTGTAGCGTTGAATAGGCCATGTCAATGGGCCACACAAATCATGTTTGTTTCCCTGGGAAGGAATCAGATTGCTTTATCGTAATGGGTAAACTCAGTTGCGCCTACTGTGAATGCATGTGGTTTATCCATACCGTTCATCCGTTTTTCTCACTATTTTTATGGGTTTAACCCAAAATTAAAGCATATATGTAGACACCCCACTTTAAATGTGAGTAATCCTACTTGTTGACTTTAGGTGGGCCCCAACCAATGCTAAAGTACTGCCAAAATCACGCACCGAAGGCAGCCATCGGTGTGGATCAACAAAAATCAAGCACATATGCAGCAGGCCAAACAAGGGAGCATAGACTCTGGTGTATCCACGCAACACTAAATATAAATTTTTTACTTTTCTGAATGCCGTGGTTGAGAAACCACATCCATGGATGTAGATTATTGAACCACCACATTCAGATTTCAGTGGCCAATGAGGGCTTACGTGCTAACCAAAATAGTTAAACGGTTAAATATATGCGCCGAAGACATCTACTGGCTCAAATTTGGCAAGAATAGGACATACTAGTGGCAAGACCGGTAGATGAGTACAATCTTAAGTTCACCCGCTAGCTACAACTATTTCCAAAAAGATAAAACAAATGTCTTAGCCAACGGTATTCGTCCTAAACTGGGACTACATGTGTTTATATAAGCAGCTACTGGGACCAGTTGAGGGGGCTTGGGAAAGTCCAAACAGATGTAAAGAGAGAGCGGGAGGATAAAATAATAGTGATAACATATTTCATTCTTAGAGAGGAGTTGTCAGAAGCTTGAAGCTGAGGCTTTGCCCAATCAAACGTTCGAAACTTGGCAGCATGGCCAACAGTCCCTCACTCAGTTCCTGAGCTCCTGACAACCCGATAGAGGTTGAAGCTATGCCCCTCTGACAACCTGCTTTCTGTCTCCATCTCTTGAGAAATCAAAAGCTCGATATTGTCGTTACTCTGCCCGACAAGAAACTCAAAAGTTCTAAGCCAAAGAAGATACTGAAGTCAATGAGTATGGTCGGAATCTGGGACATCCGGCCATCTCTTTTGACAAAAAGGGTGCCTGATTTCCCCATTTCCTTATCACATCTCAAATCAAGCCATATTCCACATTCTTTACACTTCTACCACATCTACACCCACTCACACTCTATCTTGTTTTTCTTTCTTTAATATTTTGCCAACCCGAACCTTAAAAAACCTACGTAGTTTGACTTAACTTCTATTATACCACTGTTGCTTTTGTCTATTCGTTTTATTATTTTGCCTATCCGGACCCTAAAAAGCCTGCGAAGTATGGCTTAACCCTGTAGGTTTGATCACTCTTTAGAATCCCTCTGTAAATCGTTAAGCCCTGCAAAGTAGAGACCGTGCGTTACACGGGCGATCAGGGGGTGCCTAATACCTTCCATTGTTGTAACTGCGACCCTTATCGAGAATTCACAGCGCAAACCAACTTATTCAAACCAACTTATTCAAATGGGAGTCATTTTGAGACCAAGGGTTCTTCGAAATACCCTCGGCATTTTGGTGTTTTTATGGGTTCTGGCCAACCGTGGATTCTGAGCCTTTTTTCAGCTGGTGGCGACTCTGTTAAATATACAAAGTCCAAGAACACCATTTGGTTGTCCTTGTAAAGGTTTTGAGCAATCAAAGCAAATAAAACCAAGGAAGTCAATCATTACAACGGTGTATCCCACAAACAGACAAAACCAAACGCAAACGCCAAGCCAAAAGAAAACATAGTAGGCCCCGCGCGCGAGCACGATCTGGTATCCACAATATCTAAAGCTCAAGTGGACTATACTTTAGGAAACAGTGGGAATAAGTTGAAACCTTCCTAGGACTCAAAGTGATGTTTGTTTGTCATCCAACCTATTCCTAAGATAACAAAAAAAAAAAAAAAAAAAAAAGACATGGATTAAAGGAAAACACAAATATTAGTTTGATATGAAACTTCTGTGGCATCCAAGAATTTTTCAATGGTAGAGGTTCAATTCATACGTTTTTTGTAGTGTGGTCTACGTGATATGCTTCATTTTTTTACTCTAGCCCTAAAATTATCTTTTAAAATGGATGGATGGAGTGGATAAAACAAATAAATCACTGTCAGTAGAGATGGACACGAACAACAATTTACCGAACAGTTCACTAGGTTCAATTAAAAAAAATGAACCGAACAACCGGTTCGAAAGTGGAACGAACTTGATCGAACTTGATTTTGGTTGTTCGAAAATATTTCGAACCGCACACGAACAGACCTCTGTTCAATTCGATTCGGTTCGTTTTACCAGTTCAAAGTTGTCCGATTCGAATTGGTTCGATTCGGTTCGAATGACATATATAATATAAATAGTTTTTTTTACCCCTCATTTTTCACTCGACCCCAGCCAGCCCTAAAAAATTTACCCTGCCCGAAGAACAACTGAAACCCTAACCCGTCTGGCCATCCTTCTCCTTCTGTTACTCGTCCTTCCTACTTTTATCATCATTCTCCTCTGTTGCTCGTCCTTCCCACTCCCACCCTTTCACTTCTGCCTACTAAACTGACTAAGATTCCGGTCATTCTCTGCTCGTCTTTCAGTCCTGTCGAATGTTTGACATCCCTCTACTCATCAGTCCTGCTCGCCCATCGATTCCACCATTCCGGTCATCCCTCTGCTTGTCACTCGTTAGTCCTGCTCGCAACTCGCCCATCCGATTCCACCATTCTGGTCAGTCTACACATTCATCTTCAACGGTTCGAACGAAACCTCATGCTCAGTTTCTCTTTTTTATTTTTAATTATTTAATATTCTTAATATCTTATTTGTAAATGATTGTAGCTACTACTCGTTCAATTCCGGTCATCCCTTTGCTAGGCAGTCTGCACGTCTAGAGTCATGACTTGTGATTTGGTTGGTTAAAAATCTTATGATTTGTGATTTGTAATTTACGAAAATGTACTCAAACAAAAATATTTTTACACGAAAAAAACAAATTGTTCGAAATGAAAAAATTGTCCAAAATGAAAAATGTTCGAACATGTGTTGGACCAGACTGAACCGAACACAAACAGGGCCCCATTGTTCGAACGTTTGTTCGAACATTGTTCGAACACAGCCTAGTCAGCAACCGAACCAAACTGGCCCATGTTCGACTCAGTTTGGTTCGTTGTCCAGCTCTAAGTGTCAGTCTCATAGAGTTTACTCAGTACCCAGAGCATACTGAGCACGCAATCCGCTTCTGTATGGGAAGCATAATGCATGTGACCCAGGGCAAGGAGGTATACCAATGCTCGTGTTTGTGTGAGGCCCGCAAAGATGTCCGTGTCAAATCCACTTCATCCATTTATTTTTAAAGAACACAATAGAAGAGGATTCTAAAAATCAGGTAGATCTAAAACTCAGGTGGGACACACCAACAAAACAATTGGAACAGAAACGTCCACCTCCTGTAGCTGTCCATGATGTTTTTATGTCATCCAAACCATTCAGATGGTTATTACCACTCAGTAAACTTTAGGAAAAAAATATCATCCTGATACAAAATTTCTGTCACCCCAGGCGTTCAATCCCCACCATTTCGTGTGGTATAGCCCACATGAGTTTTGGATCTGCCTAATTTTTATAAACCTATCCTATTGTGATCTTTCAAAGCAGATGGACCTGAGTGGATTCTCCATGGACATTCTTGTGGGCCCCACAGAACGTTGGCACAGGAATATCTCTATGCCAGGTCATAGGCAATCCACTTCTGTTTATCTAAGAGGGACATGGATGGAGAGGTGGCAATGGGTCGGGTCGAGTCGTTTCCACCTCAACCCTAACTCGACTCAAATTGAATTCAGGTTGGATTTTCCCAACCCTTACCCAACCCAAATTAATGAATTACCCCGACCCAAATTAAATTCGGGTCAAGTTCGGGTTAGGTTGTTTAATGATCAACTAACTAATTTGTAGATTAAACTAGATGCATCTAATACTAGCATTTAATTGAAAACCAAACCATCTATGTTTAATAGGTACGTAAGTGTGTGTGTGTGTGTGTGTGTGTAGATATATATAACGGGGTCTTTTTGTAAAGTATTTCTATACAAATGCTGAAAGAGAAAAATAAATGGATTGAATGAAGTGTCAATTTAAAGCATACCTCTTTAAGCATATTTAAAGCATGCCTCTTTCATCCAAACCATCCAATTAATGTCCAACAATTCTATTTTTATTTTTGACCATGTGATCGAATCAACAAGACCATTTGATTTTTAAATAGTTAAATTGTGGACATAATTATTGAAATGGAACCATTTGATCCTTTCATTTTAACCATCCAATACATTCCTATCAACAATCAAATAAATATAACCATTAAGATAATTTTACTAATTTATTTTATGGACCATTAGCTACCATTTTAGTTCTCCAATAAATGAGCACTAGAAATAATATAAAAAAAAATCAGGATATTTTAGTTCTATACTCATATAATGTGATCATTGGTGTGCACGTGTTTATTAAATTAACAAACATGTGGACTGTTTCAGTAAGATGTGTGAGAAGAAAAAAAAAAAAACTATGTATTATTTAACTAATAAGAAAATCAATATATAATAGTCTACTAAACCCCTATATGATTCAGGTCGGGTTGGGTCACCTTTAACCCTAACCCAACCCATAAAAATCCGGGTTGGGTCGTCGGGTCAACCCAAAAATTGAGTTCAGGTCAAATTTTCCAACCCTAAACTAGAAAAAATCGGGTCAGGTCGGGTTAGCGGGTCGGGTTGAATTTTGCCAGGTCTACGCGGGTGGCTTGCAACACCCATGAGTTACTACCGTAAAAAACTAGGTAGGGCCCACCTTGACATTTATGAGAAATCCAATCCGTCCATCCATTTTGCCAGCTCCTGTTACGACACGAGCACACAAAAAAAAAAAAAAAATGCGGCAGATCTTAAACACAAGCAGGCCGTATGATCGGAAAAAGTGGGTAGGGAAATGTCTGTCATTGAAACCTCCTTGGTTTCCAACAGGATGTTTATTCCATTCATGAGGCAATTCCTGCTCACGATGAATTGGAAACACAGAAATAATAGCCTGATCCAAGAACTTATATGGCCCGACCGAGATGTTCAATCCTCACTGTTTCCTGTTACACAGCCCAGTAGACTTTAAGATCTACCTCATTTCTGAACTCATGTCCTAACCTAATCTGGCAATACATAGTAAGAGATGAATTTCTCAGGAGCATTATGGTAGCAGGTGGCCCAATCAAATTCTGTTACATCAGGTCATTGGCAGTTCGGCACCAAGCAATCTAGCTCCCTTTTTAGCCTTTTGGACATCAGTATACCTTTAAAGTTGGAGACCACGCAATTAAGATCACTGGACAAAAGAATAGGACGGTCAACTCATCAGATGGGCCGTGCCTTGGACCCAACAGACACCCAATGATTTGACTCAACATATTGGTTTGGCCCACCAATCGAGCAGATCCACCTGATTTTCAAGCATGGTCATTTTCTTGCGCCATATTATTTTCGTGGTACTGATTTCTTAAACAGTTGCCCTGTTGGTAAGAAAGCGACGGTGTCACATGTTGTAGTACAGATGCTGTAGGTGACGAGTTCTCGTGGGGCCACGTGCCAACATAGACACAAGTGCCGAATCCAGGCCGCTTATCAGGTCGGTTGAATCCGGGCTGATCGAGCAGACGTGCAAGTTGAGTTTAGATCGTAACCTTCTTCTAACCGTCCATTTTCTTTAGGTAATTAACTCCAACGAGTTTATTGCCTGCACCTGAATCGTCTACCACAGCTGTTTACCGCAGTTGCATAAAGCACGCCAGCTCTGTGGGGCCCACCACTCTGTCCACTAGGAGAGAAGTATTACTTTGGACTGTTACAAAAGATCAGCCCCTTTGCATTGTAAACTGCTTCTAAAAGCTTCTATGTTCGCACACTATATTTTGATTAATGGATTTGATGAAAGATACCATGGTGGCCCCACACTCAAACATATGGGTGGCATCATTTCCATTTTTTTCCCTTTGTGTGGCCCACCTGAGTGGTAGACTTCGCTGATCTTTTGGTCCATATGCTAAAACTGAGAGAAGAACCTGATGGACGGAGTGGATTTTTCACATACACATAGCAGGCTCACAATCTTGGATGTTTTTATGCAGCTACAGTGTACTTCATTCCAGTCCAACTTGAGGGACCAGCACACGTGCTGACAACAGAATGACTGACACTGATCAGTCACACGTGTTCCGCGTCCGTATTTTTGGCAGGATTGACGTACTGTGCCTCTCACCAATCGAGTGGCCTGAGCTTGCTTGGAAGACCAGTACCAGGTATGGAGCATGATCAACGGCTATCTTTCGTTCTAAACTTGTACGTATCACCCCATATGGCTGTATCAGCTGTCTCAGCCGAAATAGTTACTTTCCAAACACCGGCCGTTTTCATTCAGATGGTACCCCGAAACTGGTTTTCAGTCTTTAGCTATGATAGAATGGGCCTGCATCGGATCTATCATGCATGGGCTCATTTCCACCGTTGATATGCATGCCGGAGATCAGGACCATTTGATAATGACCACTGAATATGCCCTGGACCGAAAAATAGTATTAGTTCACTGGTCAAACAGATCATACTTGTACGAGAGAAACGAGCAGTATGAAAATAGTGCCAACTGTCCAGATTCAAAGTACGTGTGGGGCTTCCTAGATCAGAGTGCTATTCAATTTCTGGCCGATGGCATGTTTCATTAACACTATTACGGATGAATGATACGGATTTGGAGTGTATGTCATATTCAATAGTGTAATGAGGACTGTATGGTAGCTATGGTACATGCGTCGCGTTCCTCCAAAATCCTACTGGACCGTTTGTTGGTCTCCATTAGTGGGGCCCGCGGGCAAAAGTTCTGCAAGTTATACTGGGCATTGTCACGTGACAACAAGGAGGCAGCCAATTATATGGCCGAGAAAAAAACTATGATACTCAGACAGGTCCGTCCATCCCTGATGTGGGGCCCACCTTGATGTATGTATCTTACATCCACGCCGTCCATCAGTTTTTACAGATCATTTTAGGGAATAATCCTTAAAATTAAGTTGATCTAAATCTCAGGAGGACCACAATAGAGGAAACAGTGGTTATTTTTAACATTAGAAATTCTTGTGGGCCACAAAAGTTTTCGATCAAGCTGATATTAGTGTGGTAGCCTCATCCAGGTCTTTGTGACCTTATCAACAGGTTGGATGGAAAATAAACAACCCAGTAACCACCAATAGGTTTTTAATGGTAGGAATTCAATTATCAATGTTTCCTCGGTGTGTTTTACCTGAGATTTGAATCTACTTTAATTTTAAGATTGCTATCTAAACTGAGATTTCCAAACGGATGGACGGCATGGATGTAAGTAAGATACATCAAGGTAGGCCCTACAGTCAGGGATCCACTGAAGTCGTGTCAATCCATGATACACATGGAGGATGTGCAGCCGTTTAAAATTAGGAAATTTTACGAACTAAATTTACACACGGGTACCTTTTCAAAACATTTTCAAACAGCTGCCTCAATAGTCTGTTATTATCATATCAGGTGATTGGAAAAGTGCATAGGCAACAATAACCCTCTAAAAACTGTTTTCCTTGCTATGTCCCACTTGGACCACGGATGGGCCTGAATTTTAGGCCCAGACCTTTTGTTTTTTGGTGGCGTTTAATGGTTGGAGTGGATTTCTCATAAAAATTGAAAGTGGCCGTCTCTCTCCTAAAACACAAGTCAACCAATTTTTTAGCTTGGGCCTACACTAAGATTATGGATCCAATGTGATGTAGGACGGGTCGCTGACTATTTCATGGCCCAGATGGACCAAAAGAAGACCGGACGGGGCCGAAAGTGATCCGGACCGTCAGGACCGTGAATCGGTCGTATCTCACAATCCGGAATGAGTTACGGGACGTATAATATATCAATTTGGGGTAGCTCGAGCTACTTTAGCCAACCAACTCGGCTACGCCGGGTTGCCCAATCCGGAATCGCGAGAATCGACCGTATCGACGGTCATTAGGCTAGTTTATTTTCGTTTTTACTATTTATAGTAAGTTTTAATTCGATCATAACTTTGCATCCGTATGGTTTTAGAGTTAGTGCCCAACATGAAAAGGGCTTAGAATATTTCGTAGAACAGCGTGGTTGAGACCGTTTGAAAACTTTCTATTTTTGGCCGAAAACCAAGAGTTCTAGTAGGATTGAACGACTTCTATAAATAGTAAGTTTACTATTTATAGTAAGTTGCGTTTTCTAGGAGTTTTAGTTGGAGTTGGATTTTGATACTTTACCTAGGGTTTAGTTTCCTATTTATATGCATTGTAATTCCTTTTTTATTCATTCAATTATCAATAAATCAATTATTCAGAATTTATTTCCTTTTATTTTTTCTTTTATTTTCTTCTCGTGAATTCGAGAACACTCGGTTAGGGAGACGGTGATCGACTTACCACGTCCTCCCTGCGTCATTGGTATCAGAGAGAGGTTTCTTCCTCAGGACGATGGCCTCTAATGAAGGGTTGGATTCTCATCCTAAGGACGGTGCTCCAAGGGACTATCTAACGGCGACAGCCTTCGAGGCAGCATTCGAAGCAGCACGACGGGAGAACCGGTTGATCCTGCAAGGTATACAGGCGACCCTCGACCAGATTGCAGCATCGCTAGCTCCTCTTCGAGCCCAAGGCGACCAACAACCACCAACAGTTGTTATACGGGACAATCCTGTTGTCCGTAGAACACCCCAGGTGGATAACCGTAGGGTTACGCCAGACGATTCAGAACCAAGCGATGACGAGGTCGAAGACATGTTCGTACGACGACCGGCGCTAGGGAATGAGCGTGTGGAACGAGCAGAACGAGATTATCGGGGCAAAGCTGATCTTCCCAGCTTTAATGGCCTACTTCGAATAGAGGAGTTCCTCGACTGGCTGGCAGAGGTCGAGCGATACTTCGACTATATGGACGTACCGGACGACAAGAAGGTAAAACTAGTTGCATATAAGTTTAAATCCGGTGCTTCAGCATGGTGGGAAAACCTACAGGTTTCCCGCACCCGTCAGAATAAGACACCCATCCGAACATGGCCTCGGATGAGACAGCTTCTTAGAGCTCGATTCCTCCCTAACGACTATGAACAAATTTTGTTCCAACAATACCAAAATTGTCGTCAGGGAAATAGAACCGTAGCCAAATATCTTGAAGAATTCCAACGATTGGCTACACGGAATAATTTATCGGAATCAGAGGCACAACAAGTATCACGATTCATTGGTGGGTTGCGATTTGCAATCCAGGATCGAGTCCAAATGCATCCCGTTTGGACGTTGAGTGAGGCCAACCAATTGGCCACTTGAGCAGAAACACAGTTGTCACAGCCCCCTGCTCGACCCTATCCGGCAACACGAAATCCCAACACCGGACCCACTCAAGATACAACGTTGGCCAAAGGCAAGGAACCTATAGGAGGGCGTCCTCAACCTCCTACGGTCACGAACCGGGACTGGGGAAGCGGTTCCTCAAGACCTCAACGTACAGCTCCCACTACAGCGGGTTCCAGCAGGATCCCCAATCCATATGGTCGCCCAAGACCAGACCATTGTCTCCGTTGTGGCCAACCAGGTCACTGGTCGAACGCTTGCCCTCAACGCCCTGCAGCACACTTAACTACGAATGAAGGCGGCGTGGAAGGTGAGCCAACAGAAGATAATCCTGAATTGGAACAGGCCGAAGAGGGGGACACAGAAGATGTCGATTGGCTGACTGAAGATCATGGGGAATCGCTAGTAGTAAGACGACTACTTTACGCCCCCAGGAAGGAAGTGCACCCACAACGACATAATATTTTTCGCACAAAGTGCACCGTGCAGGGCAAAGTCTGTGACGTGATCATAGACAGTGGGAGTAGCGAAAATATTGTCTCGAGAATTATGGTGGATAAGTTACATCTGCCTATGACGAAGCACCCTACCCCTTACTCTATCGGCTGGATCAAGAAGGTGAACGAAACCAAGGTAACTCATCAATGCATTATTTCATTTTCCATTGGTAAAAGCTATAAGGACGAGGTCCTCTGTGATGTGGTTGACATGGAAGCCTGCCACATGTTACTTGGGCGACCATGGCAATCGGATCGAGATGTGACCCACAGTGGACGGAAAAACATATACATGTTCACCAAGGATGGTCGGAAAATTGTTTTGGCCCCTATGACACCAGACAAACACCCTGAAGCTTCTAAAGTGGAGGGGAACTCTCTCCTTACCATTCGTGAGTTTGTTAAGGAATCAAAGGAAACGGGCGAGATTTATGCGGTTATGGTAAAAGGCGAGGAGCCAGGATCCTCTAATATTCCTCAACGCCTTAAACCGCTGCTAGAAGAATTTCGAAGTACTTGGCCTGCAGAGTTACCAGATGAGTTGCCTCCCATGCGAGACATACAACATCACATCGACCTTATCCCAGGGTCCAGTCTACCCAACCGACCGCACTATCGGATGAGTCCAAAAGAGTGTGAAATTCTACAGGGACAGGTGGAGGAACTGATCCTTAAGGGTCTTATTAAAGAGAGCATGAGCCCATGTGCCGTTCCGGCACTCCTTACCCCAAAGAAGGACGGAACATGGCGTATGTGCATCGATAGCCGCGCGATCAATAAAATAACAGTTAAATATCGATTTCCAATACCGCGGTTGGATGACATGCTGGACATGCTCGAGGGCTCCAAGGTGTTCTCGAAACTGGACTTACGGAGTGGATACCATCAAATCCGTATTAAGACAGGTGACGAGTGGAAAACAGCCTTCAAGACCAAGGAAGGGCTATATGAGTGGCTGGTTATGCCCTTCGGTTTGACCAACGCACCAAGTACCTTCATGCGTTTAATGAACTAAGTGTTGAAGCCGTTCATTGGCCGTTTCGTTGTCGTTTACTTTGACGACATTCTAATATACAGTCAGGATGAAACGGAGCACATGACCCACATCAGAAAAGTGCTACAAGTGTTGGCCGACAATAAGCTATACTTAAATCTGAAAAAGTGTAGCTTCTTAACTGATCAATTATTGTTTCTGGGGTTCATCGTGTCGTCCACGGGTATCCGAGTGGACGAAGAAAAGGTACGAGCTATTCGGGATTGGCCGACTCCGACAAACATTCATGAGGTACGAAGTTTTCATGGGTTGGCGACCTTCTATCGTCGATTTGTGCGGAACTTCAGCAGTATCGTCGCGCCGATTACCGACTGTATGAAGAAGGGTCCGTTTCAATGGACCGAAGGGGCTGAGAAGAGCTTTGCAGAAATTAAGCATCGGTTGTCCACTACCCCGGTTCTGGTACTCCCTAATTTTGACAAGCTATTTGAGGTAGAATGCGACGCATCTATTGTCGGCATTGGGGGAGTCCTTTCTCAGGAGGGCAGGCCGGTTGCCTTTTACAGTGAGAAACTCAGCGACACACGACAGAAGTGGTCGACCTATGAACTTGAATTATATGCAGTGGTTTAAGCACTGCGCCATTGGCGCCATTATCTTATTCAAAGGGAATTTATACTGTACACTGATCATCAGGCCTTAAAATTTATCAATACTCAGACTAATATGAATCGTATGCATGCTAGATGGATTTCGTTTTTACAGGAATTCACGTTCGTTCTGAAACACAAATCAGGGCAGCAGAACAAGGTGGCAGATGCACTAAGCCGACGTGCATCCCTTCTTATTACAGTGAGCAGTGAGGTGATCGGGTTCGATTACCTCAAGGAACTTTATGCCGACGACGAGGATTTTGCAGATGCATGGAAAAAGTGCCAAGAGGGTCACCCGAGTGATCTCCTAATTCAAGATGGTTTCCTCTTCAAAGGAAATCGACTTTGCATTCCGCAGAGTTCGTTACGGGACAAGATTATTATCGAGCTGCATGGCGGTGGCCTCGGCGGTCACCTAGGACGTGATAAGACTCGAGCGATGGTGGAAGAGCGGTATTACTGGCCGCAACTTGCTCGTGATGTTGGCAGGGCGGTACAACGATGTCATATTTGTCAAACCGCTAAGGGACAGTCTCAAAATACAGGTCTTTACACGCCATTACCCGTGCCAGATGCCCCTTGGGAGGATTTATCTATGGATTTTATATTAGGGCTCCCACGAACACAACGCGGCATGGACTCAGTGTTCGTGGTGGTAGACCGATTCTCCAAGATGGCACACTTCATTCCGTGCAAGAAGACCTTTGATGCGATACATGTTGCGAACCTTTTCTTCAGAGAGGTTGTGCGACTACATGGTATTCCTAAGACGATCACTTCAGACCGGGACACAAAGTTCGTTAGCCACTTTTGGCGAGCCTTGTGGAATCGGTTCGGTACACGACTTCACTTCAGCAGTGCTTATCATCCACAAACAGATGGACAGACTGAGGTCGTCAACCGCACATTGGGAAATCTCATCCGTTGCCTTTCAGGTGACAAACCGAAGCAGTGGGACATGGCCCTAGCTCAAGCAGAGTTTGCATTCAACAACATGGTAAACCGATCGACAGGAAAGTCTCCATTCCAGATTGTTTATGGGTGCGTGCCTCGTCACACACTCGATTTGGTTCCCCTGCCCAAGCTTCGGGGCATGAGCGTTACAGCTAAACATATGGCAGACCGAATCATGGACATACATGCAGACGTGCGCAACAAATTACAGGCTTCGAACGAGAAGTACAAAGAAGCGGCCGACAAGCATCGGCGCGCCAAAGTGTTCGAAATAGGTGATCAGGTGATGGTCCACCTACGTAAAGAGCGATTTCCTACCGGGACCTACAACAAGTTGAAACACAAGAAGATTGGACCGGTACCGATCATTCGCAAGATCAATGACAATGCCTACGTTGTTGATCTTCCAGATGACATGGAGATTTCAAGGACTTTCAATGTGACAGATCTGTACGAATATCATGAACCAAAGCTGGACGAGAACTCGGGGTCGAGTTCTTTCGAAGTGGAGGAGACTGATGTAGGACGGGTCGCTGACTATTTCATGGCCCAGATGGACCAAAAGAAGACCGGACGGGGCCGAAAGTGATCCAGACCGTCAGGACCGTGAATCGGTCGTATCTCACAATCCGGAATGAGTTACGGGACGTATAATATATCAATTTGGGGTAGCTCGAGCTACTTTAGCCAACCAACCTGGCCACGTCGGGTTGCCCAATCCAAAATCGCGAGAATCGACCGTATCGACGGTCATTAGGCTAGTTTATTTTCGTTTTTACTATTTATAGTAAGTTTTAATTCGATCATAACTTTGCATCCGTATGGTTTTAGAGTTAGTGCCCAACATGAAAAGGGCTTAGAATATTTCGTAGAACAGCGTGGTTGAGACCGTTTGAAAACTTTCTATTTTTGGCCGAAAACCAAAAGTTCTAGTAGGATTGAACGACTTCTATAAATAGTAAGTTTACTATTTATAGTAAGTTGCGTTTTCTAGGAGTTTTAGTTGGAGTTGGATTTTGATACTTTACCTAGGGTTTAGTTTCCTATTTATATGCATTGTAATTCCGTTTTTATTCATTCAATTATCAATAAATCAATTATTCGGAATTTATTTCCTTTTATTTTTTCTTTTATTTTCTTCTCGTGAATTCGAGAACACTCGGTTAGGGAGACGGTGATCGACCTACCACGTCCTCCCTGCGTCACAATGGTTGGAGTAGAACTTGTGTAAACATACAATGCCAAAAATAAAGTCCTATTGTCCCTCTCTCACTGTACAGGAACATTTGGAGAAAAAAAATGGTATGGAACTCTGCTATTGATTTTGATAGGGCCAACTGCAAATTTTATGTGAGATCCACTCTAACCATTATATACTTGTACAATATTAGGCCTAAAGACAAAAAATCAAGTTGAAATATGATTCTAGTGGGGTCATACCAAAGGAAACAGTTGAGAGAGACGCACCCACCTAGATTTTTATAGGACGCACCATGACAATTATAAATGAAATCCACTCCAATCATTAGATTCAATACAAACATTTAGGCCTGCACGACGAAAATCATATCCATCAGTGATTCATGTGGGTTACCCTAATGGAAATAGTTTGGAGGGTAAACATTGCCATGTACATTTTTTCCAATTGTTGTCCACCTAGATAACAAATGGAGTTGATTTTTGGCATCTTAACCTAACATGGGGTGATGCACCCAGTGGTCGGGGTAGATTTTACATAAATATCATGGTGAGGGCCACTTGAGTCACCCACCCATTTACTCTCTAACAAGGCTAGGATAGAAGGTAGTGGAATGATAATTATATCGATTAGCAAGTTAGCTTTTTGGATTTTTTTTTGAAAAAGGTACTTGAATGTAAATTCCATATTAATTGGGTTATTTTTTGTAAGATTCTCTTAAAATTACTTCAAAATTACATATACGTGAAGTATAAGTTGTTAGATTTTGAGGTTAAAACACAACAAATTGCTAAAAGTTTTTTCAAAATCTAGATTAATTAATTAACACTCAAGATGCCCATCATGATGATTTCATATTTCTAGAAGCTAGAACTATTAATGAATGATTTAGAGCATACCTCGTGCAATTTTATTGTAAATCAAATTTTTGCTCTCTGAACTTATTGATGCAGATTTTCCACACTAAGAGGCCTCTTTCCCATCTATCACATGTGGAGAAAATGAGAGAGTTGTCATCAAATAATCTAGTAGGAGCTAGGGATGGCAAATGATTCATCATCATATTTAGAGTTATCTCCAGAGGCGGTATTTCATAAATGACATATAGTATTCACTCTAATATGACTACCAACTTAAGCTTCTAGGACTAATTTATAAAGTTTTTTCCAGTTAGCTTTTCAAAGGTGATGATTTTAAATACCGTATTAAGCTCCAACATATTTGTCGATAAGCGATTAAAGTTTATACCAATATTTGTATATGTCCTTTTCATTTTATCCCAAGGTATGCGTTTTAGACACAGATCGACTTAGAGTCTATCAACTCATTGTTGATTGTGGACCTATGGGGCCCTCTTGTGGACAACCACTTGTGGGTGGGGCCCATAAGGAGTTCCCGCATCCTCCTTCTTCCGAGAGTTTGAAATTCAATTAGAAATTTAAAATCTCGGAAGAAGATGAGATGGGATAAGATAAGGTTAAACCAACCTTATCTCATCTCATCCCTTATCTCTTTTCCCTCTATTTACAAGAGGATTCTTTCCGTAATCAAATACAGAAGTAAGAGGAAAAGTATAAGTGATATACGGAGAGAAAAGAGAGGGATAGGCTTATAGAGTTTATCTGGTCCATCCATCAGATCTGAGCCATAGATCTGATCCGGGGACCATCTTCACCGTAGGATCAGAGGGGTGATCAGACCCACTTGCTCCTGTAGCAAATAGGCGGATCGCTGGATCGCACCACATATCCTCGGCTTTGCGAAGGTTATCATCGTGTAGACCGTCGGATCCTGGTGGCCCACACTTCCGCAAATACTAACAGTGGTATCAGAGCATTGAACGGCGGATCTCCGATTTAAAGAGGATATAATCGCAATTGAGGTAAGTGGCCTTAATTTTAGGATTATAGATTAAATTAATTTTAATAATATGTCGATCATCAAATTAATCATCTAATTAATATTCCCTTTTGTCCAAATCTCATTTTATTTATCTTTGAGGTATGGAGATTAATAAAATTGAGATCATAAATTAATTAATTTAGAGGAATTAGAATTTTATGATTAAAACCAAAAGACTACTAAGCTAAGCCAGATTCATATGGGCCATGACCGCCGACTCAAGTATGTAATGCAAGTCATGGGTCCTCGTGAGAATAAGATCTAAATTTTAAGTGGGTCCCTATAGGAGACTATATTGATTTGATCACTAGCTATGGAAACCATCCCAAGGGCCCACCATTTTTGACGGCATGGATATAAGAATTCCCATACGTGGGGAGTTTATTTGGACAGCAGCCGCATCCGCTACAATCATGGCCGCCGCCGGCGGCGGCAGCATGCAGTAGTCGCTGCAACCATGGCTGCCGCCGCCACTTGCAGGCAACAACCACCGTTTTTCTCTCTTATTCTCTCTCTTCTCTCCCGTTTTCCTAAGATCACCACCGCAGCAGCCGCACGTCGGCCACCGCCGCCGCAGCAGCAGCGCCAGCGCCAGCCACCACCGCTGCCGATGATGGGGCATAACTATTCGCCACTGCCTCAGCCGGATCTCTCATTTTTTTATGGAAGCAGCCATTGATGGGTTTCTTCAAAACCCTAATATGGAAGAAGAAAGAGAGATTGGGCTTTTATGGGCTTGGGTTGGAGCTTAGAAATGGGCCTTTTTGGGCTTAGGTTGGAGATTGGAAATGGGACATTTGGCTTGGCTTGGCTTGGCAATGGGCCTCTTGGGCCTTTTGGAAATGGGCCTTTTGGGCCTGGTTTGGAAATTGATTATGAGCATGAATCCACGAGAGGTGGGCCATTGCGAAACAATGAGTATAATCATTCCAGACATGAAAATGATATGCTGTTAAAACTAATCATGAGATGCATTTCACATAAGCCCTTGGACCAGTCTCCTACTTTTAAAGATCATGTGGCCTTAACCACCACTTTAGGCCACACAAGGTCATGGGCCATTCAAACAATCCATTCTTTAATGGCTGCTGTGACAATGTACAAATAGCCATAAGGCCTTGCAAATTGGTTGGCCCAGAACTATTTCAAACATAGTGTACAATGTACAAATAACCCTTCAAACATTGAATTAGGCCTCTAATTACAAGTGGGCCCAAATTTCGAGTAGATGACCATTAACTAATTATATTGTAATATAATGATTTTAAATTAATGCCATCCATATTCATAATTTGGGACAAAATTAAGAGACCATTATGAGCTATCCATATGTGATTGGACAACCCATATGGATCCCACTATTATGTCTAAATTAAAGATGGGCCATATTAGAAGCCCAATTCACTTCCTTTCAAGATTAAGTGTATCTTGTGTAAGGGCCATTAATCAGCCATTTATGGACTGATTTAGACCAAGTAAAGGGAAGCGACTTGGGGTTTTTCGGCAAGATCTAACCGATGGTATGGTCCCTTTTTGTAATTAACGGTCTAGATCTAAAATTAATCTGATGATCGATGTATGTATTAAAATGAAAACATATGATTTAAATTATGAATTTTTTCTGTCTCAAAATATCTTTTGATTACTTAATGTATATGTGCATGCATTATTAATATGTGTAAAAGTGAATGAAGATCATGATAAATATCCATACGATCATTATTGATCACGGATCCACAAATGAACGGAACCATCATCAACTATGATGATCAACATTGATGAGAGGATCCATCATCAATGGTGAACATTAATAGTAATGATCAGATCCATCATGAATGGACATGATCAATGGGGTGATTATATTGTTTTTTAATCGTAGAACTTCTTATATGTGATCAATAATCAAGATAGTTTTCATTAATCTAATGATTTATTCATTTTGACTTTAATTTTTATATGATTAAAATTAAGTCATCATTTCATTAGAAGATAGAACTCTTATCCTAAGGTTGTGCATAACCTAAGTGGGAGTTTCATTCCTTCCCTAAACAATGCATAAACCCATAATGGTGGGTTGTAGGTTATACAAATAGATAGTCGTAAAAGCATCAATTTCATTTTATTTAGAGAACTTGATTGATCTGCACCATCCATATAGGTATTTAGACTTTTAGATCCCTTATAAGATGGATTGCATACTTTTATAAACTTAAAAGTTTGAATAACTAGTAGAAATTCTGATGATTAGTGCCAATACTTTAGATCATAGGTAAGTAGTGATACATGATGCGATGTAGAGATGGCCTCTAAAGCATTAATCGCCGATCAACTAAAAGGACAACATTTTGACGGCAACAACTACGAAGACTGGTCCCACGCAGTGCGAAGCCTTCTGGATGAAGATGACATTTCACACACTCTGGATAGGGTTAAAGAGGAACCCATATTGGCTGAAAATGAAAATCTAGGTAAACATAAGGCCGCGATGAATCGCTACAACAATTGGCGTAAACAAAATCGCTCCGCCCGTAATGTTTTGATTAGCACAATGCACAAAGAACTCATACCTACGTATGAAGTGCATGAAACTGCTAAGGGGATCTGGGATGCACTGGCTAATGTCTATAAGCAGAAGTCAGATGTAAAGGTTCGGGCTATGGAATTAGAGTTCCAAGAATACAGGATGCCTGTAGGTTGCCCCATCAAGGATCATATTCGTAAGATGGAGCAGATGATAGGCGCCCTGAGGAATGTAGGGTGTAAACTAACTGAAAATCAAAAGATTATAGCTATGCACCGTTCCTTACCCGAATCATGGGCCCAAATTAAAACGATTCTGAACCATACTGATTCTATCACAACGTTCAGAGACTTTTGTGGCCATCTGGTATGAGAGGTTGAAATGAATGCAATTCAGCCAGGTTCGGCCAAGGCTTTTGCAACAGAAACACACAAGCGGAAAGCTAACAAGAGAAAGTTCAAAGCTCGCAAGAAGGCGAAGAAGAACAATCAGGAACAGAAGACCGCAACGCCTCCTCCAAATCCCAAGAAGGGGAAAGGAAAGAGGAAACCTAAAAAGGCAAACATCACCTGTTTCATCTGCGGAAATTTCGGCCATTATTCCCGTCAGTGTGCCCAGAAAAAGACGGTAATTCCTCAGTCACAAGATACTTTGTTTGTAGGCGTTTGTTCTGAGATCCTTTCCGTTGATATCCTATCTAACGAGTGGATTTTGGATTCAGGCGCAACAAAGCACGTGACACGAGATCGTCGAGGACTCGAGGAATTTTGACCTATAGCCACAGGGAGCTACAGGGTGTATATGAGGAATAACGCTGCTGAAGACGTGCTAGGGATTGGTGTTTATCATCTCCGTACGCGCGTAGGGCACACAATAACCCTCCATGATACTCTTTATGCACCGGGCATGCGCCAAAATTTAATTTCTGTTTCTAGATTGTTAGTTAATGGTTTTGACATTCGTTTTTCCGGGACAAGAGTTTCTTTAAGACTAAATAACCTCATCTTTGCATGGGGAAATTTGATTTCAGATTTATTTATTCTAGATGTAGAACATGATAATGCGCCTCTTGCTTTGTCTGCTACATCGAATGAACACGTAGTATCTGAATCTTTAAAATGGCACGCGAGGTTAGGTCACATTGGAAAGGATCGTATGACAAGACTAGCTAGATCTGGTCTGTTAGGTTCATTATCCAAGGTTGATTTGCCATTTTGTGAACATTGTGTTTCCGGGAAGACTTCTAAGAAACCATTCCCTAAAGCGACTAGGTGAAAGGGTTTACTAGAGATAATCCATACGGATATCTGTGGACCCTTAAATGTACATGCTAGAAATAAATGCCAATACTTCGTCACATTTATTGACGATTACTCGCGCTATGGATATGTGTATCTCATCTCACACAAATCTGAGGCTTTTGATTGTTTTCTCAAATTCAAAGCTGAAGTTGAAAATCAGCTTGAGAAAAAGATTAAAATTCTTAGATCTGATAGAGGTGGCGAGTATACATCTGAAACGTTTAAATTATACTGTGCAAACGTTGGCATCATCAGGCAATACACTATGGCATATACTCCACAGCAAAATGGAGTTGCAGAGAGAAGGAACATGACACTATTGGACATGGTCAGATCGATGATGGCACATGCAAATCTCTCTACCACATTATGGGGAGACGCGCTTCTTACAGCCGTCTACGTCCTAAATAGAGTCCCAACTAAATCCGTTCCTAAGACCCCATATGAGATGTAGACTGGGAGGATTCTTTCTCTAGCCGACCTACGTCCTTGGGGATCTTTAGCATATGTTTTATTGCCTACTCAGCATAGAAGTAAACTTGATAGTAAAACTATTAAGTGCATATTCATCAGGTACCCAATGCACTCAAAGGGATACGTTTTAGTTTATGAGGATCGTGGAGGATGGACTGAGATTGAATATCGGGACGTCACCTTCGTCGAAGACAGATACCCCAGTTGAAAGAAACAAAAGGTTTCCACCGAACTTTTTGAAATTCCCGATGTATCTCAGGAGAGTGGGAGTTCTGCTTCTGAAAATGGAGATACTTCTATAGTTCATCAGGACAGTGGGAGTACATCTCAGCAGGCTCCTGAGTTACGTCGAAGTGAAAGAGGTTTGATTCCCAGAAGATATTTCGATATTGATGGTCAATCTTTCTCTTGTGTTGCGGTTGACGATGATGAACCTGATTCTTATCAGGATGCGTTATTATCTTTGAATTCGGCTGATTGGGTAACTGCCATGGACGAGGAGATTGCCTCCATGGAGAAGAACAAAGTCTGGGAACTTGTAGATCTGCCTTCCAATCGCAAAGCAATTGGTAACAAGTGGGTACTTATGATCAAAAGAAAGGCAGATGGTACAGTGGACAAGTACAAAGCAGGATTAGTCGCAAAAGATTTTACACAAAAAGAAGGTGTTGATTATGAGGAAACTTTTTCACCTGTTGCAAACTTTTCCTCAATCCGCATGATCTTGTCCATTATCGCAAGTTTAGACTTAGAGTTATATTAGATGGATGTAAAGACTACTTTCTTAAATGGTGATTTGGATGAAGATATTTACATGCAACAACCCATAAGTTATGTGGATAAAAGGTATCCAAAGAAAGTCTGCAAGTTGTTACGATCTATTTATGAGTTGAAGCAATCTTCAAGGCAGTGGTACATGAGGTTCCACTTAGCCATCACCACTTTTGGATTCACAATGAGTGAAGAAGATCATTGTGTATACGTGAAACGGTCTGGGAGATCTTTTCTGATACTATCTCTATATGTAGACGATATCCTATTAGCTGGTAATGACATGCAACTGTTGATGATGTCTAAAGATTGGCTTTTCTCGAACTTTGAGATGAAAGATCTTGGTGAAGCCAACTTTATTCTAGGGGTTAAAATCATCAGGAACCGTTCTAGGAGATTCTTAGGCTTGTCACAAGCCACTTACATACAGAAGATCTTAGAGCGGTTTAGGATGGAAAATTCAAAAACTGTTGAAACCCCTATGGATAAAGCTACCAAGTTAGACAGAAAATCGTGTCCCCAGACAGAAGCTGAGAAATCGGCTATGTCCTCAGTACCTTATGCGAGCACAGTAGGCAGCTTAATGTATGCTATGCTTTGCACCAGACCAGATATAAGCTATCCAGTTGGCATAATCAGCCGTTACCAGAGTAACCCGGGACAGTCTCATTGGCAAGCTGTGAAACGTATATTTCGCTATCTCAGAGGAACCAAGGACTTAATGCTGTATTATGAAGGCGCAAGTCTCGAGCTCAAAGGATATTCAGATGCCGCCTGGGGTAATGACACCGACGAGGGAAAGTCTACTTCAGGATATGTCTTCTTGCTCGAAGGGGGAGCTATCTCTTGGTCGAGCAAGAAACAGACATCCACGGCACTTTCATCTATGGAGGCCGAATACATTGCATGTTGTCCTGCAGTTTAAGAGTGTGTATGGGTTCGCAGATTCCTACAAGGATTGGGTGTTGTTCCAGGCATACATGAGCCTATATCATTGAGGATACACAACACCTCGGCCATTGACTTGGCAAAGGATCCCAAACACCACCAGAAATCGAAGCACATTGAGATAAAGTATCATTACGTTCGTGATCAAGTGAAAGATAAGAAGGTTATCCTCAGCTACATTCCTACCAAGGAAATGATGGCTGATCCCATGACGAAACCTATAGCTAGAGATCTATTTCAGGTTCACGTCAGGCGGATGGGATTGAGGAAAGCTTGATTGATATGCTTGTATCATGTATCTTTGAATAATAAATTCCATTTTATTCAGTATTGAGCACTTGTTAAACTAAGTATGTAGATCATCAGCATTTTCTTTGAGATCAAGTAGGATTTCAACTATTATTGGCAGGCCGGTTACCCACTCGCACGGGTTGACCAACCCTAAATGTACAAGAGAGGTACACTTGGGGTGATGTTCATACACTGAGGTATGAACCACCCTTTATTGATAATAATAAAGGATGAGGATGCGAATGAGTTGTATCCGCCTTCAGTCCTATAAGATTGAAGATGAGACTGACAAAGTCGAATAACATAGTCGCACCATTACTCATAATGCGAATAATGTTATGGCCTGAATCACAGCCAAGTCGTGAGGTTATGAAATGAGTCATACCTCATGTGAGATGACTTGCATACTGTAGACCCGACAGATACCTAGTATTGTCTACTTTACGGCGTGGATTGTAACCACGTGCTTGGACCTATTACCTACGGATTGCTTTGATTCGATCTAATTATTGTAACGTGCGAGTAGCCAATCCCGTAGGTGACTCTTTGTGTCCTCAGCTACCCTCCTCTTGTGTACAGGAGGATGAGATTGAGTGTCGCTACTTTAGTATACGATGACGAAAGACCCTTGATTGGCCAGACTCGATTATGGTAGGAAAGCGGCTTGATCAATTCCAAATTACACACCTGCGTGGGGAAGATCCCATGACAGCTACACCAAGTTTCTAGAACTGTAAATACGCACTTGAAAACTTATCCGCCAGCAGTATCGAGTTTTCTTAGACTTTTACAAACGATATTTTCTTTCAAAATATATATGTATATATATTACTTTAAAAGGAATTCAAATTGATGTTTGTAGAAAACCAAGTTTTTCAGAATAGATTCGATAAGTTGGATAAGTGCGTATGTTGGCCGAGTACTCTAGATTGGGAGTTAACTCTATCCGGTGTGGTCATGCGGACTAGGACAGGCAATGCAAAGCTTGGGTTATTGAGTGCTAGATAGGTGGTCTCTTAGTACTCAAACACCTGTGAGAAGATAACGGTGTTCCAGCTGGTCCCACGCTTCTGATTCTTTTGATCGTGATTCTTTGGTTTTGATTATTATGTGATGAGCTAGATGAACTCTCATGATGTACTTACCCCACAATGTGATTGAGTGAGAGATGTTGATTGTGGACCTATGGGGCCCACTTGTGGACAACCACTTGTGGGTGGGGCCCATAAGGAGTTCCTGCATCCTCCTTCTTCCGAGAGTTTGAAATTCAATTAGAAATTTAAAATCTCGGAAGAAGATGAGATGGGATAAGATAAGGTTAAACCAACCTTATCTCATCTCATCCCTTATCTCTTTTCCCTATTTATAAGAGGATTCTTTCCGTAATCAAATACACAAGTAAGAAGAAAAGTATAAGTGATATACGGAGAGAAAAGAGAGGGATAGGCTTATAGAGTTTATCTGGTCCGTCCATCAGATCTGAGACATAGATCTGATCCGGGGACCATCTTCACCGTAGGATCAGAGGGGTGATCAGACCCACTTGCTCCTGTAGCAAATAGGTGGATCGCTGGATCGCACCACATATCCTCGGCTTTGCGAAGGTTATCATCGTGTAGACCGTCGGATCCTGGTGGCCCACACTTCCGCAAATACTAACACTCATGTCCCCAGTACAGCCGATAATTCTCACTGCATGAAGCAATTTAGAGTAATACGATCATGCCTCATAATCACAATTATCTATTCACAAGCTGAGATTTCATGTTGGGAGTGAATCAGGGTTGGGCATCGATCAACATCCTTCATGAATCAACACAAACACATTGTCGAATAAACAAGGATGTATCATACTTATATGTACGATCTCCAAGGTGCTTGTTTGGATTATATTCTCTTCCTTCATGTATTTTGTCTTCCATTCAAGAATGCGATTGGGGTACCTTTTGACATTTTTGAGGCCTTATGATACTAGTCAAATGAACTTTCGTGGAATTATCATGCCTAAGTCACAAAGACCTCACAAATAACACCATATATATTATAAGAGGCTAACCTAACAATGGCATATTATTGAGCCATCCATTATTTAATTTGGACCAATAGATGTGTTCAACACATCATCATTGGGTTACACATCAAGTCATAACATGGTTCTATCTCAAACGAATGAGATTAATCCAAAACACATCTGATGGTCAAGATTCAATCCTGTATGGATCGCATCATCATGGGTCAAATCTACACTGTTTAGAAGTTTCCTTATATTGAATAATTCATTCATGTAAATTTTCAGGCCAATCGATCTTATAATGAGTGATATCCGCTTCAATCAAGTTTTATTTAAATGTCGCCATCCAATTGTGCAATGTTTGCTTAGAAACAAGTGATTGGGCATCCACTTTACATATCGTCCAATGTTAGATCATCATCCTATTGACTCATAAAACTACACAACCCTATATGACCATATAATCAAAAGAAAATATAACCACACTAATTGAGATATCATGATCATGTGAATAGGCTCATTGTAATGAGGTCTCCACATGATCATCATGAGCTAAGCATGAGGCGCCACCACCCAATAAGCATAGTTGTACCCTGCACATCCAATATATAGGCATCCAACCAAAACAATGATAAAAAGAATACAAAGATGTCCAAATCAAATGAATGCCCAACACATGTGGCTCGAATCTTATCGAGTAATGGTTAAGGGCATTTTTACCAAATATATATGATTAGGCTATCTTTTGATCAATTTGAGTCAAATATTATTTTCAGAATAAGTCAATTGAGATAAACAATAAATTTTAGCCCAACTCGATTTAAAATGAATCAGATCTGTCCAAAATAAATATGTACGACCAAGATTTAATCCAGCTCTAATCTAGATGAATGACCACATGATTTTGAAGAGTTCAATGTGTTGGACAATATGAATGACTTAGATATAAAAAAAGAGGACCAATACTTACCCAAGAGTGTGCCACAAGTTGTTGATTCAACATATACCCATGTATGGCTCACTATGCGCGCATTTTATAGGCATCCTATACTTATCTAGTGGTCCAGAAGGTGTAGGACCCATCCATAGTAAGTTGTGAGTGGACCCTGCCCATCCATGAGGTTGTACAATTAGATCTATGCATGCTTTCAGCATATTTGGACAATTACATGTAATGCACAAGAATCAATGATCAATATCAATTAGGGTACACATGGGTATTATAGATTGAATGTTCTAAATCTGAAAATTTTCAGAAGTCGCCAAATCTCTAAATTTGATTTAATTGAATTTTAATGAAATTTGAAAGATTTCAAATTAGAATTTAATACCAATTAGAAAGATGAGAGAAATGGAGGAAGAAGTGAGACAAAAATAAAGAAAAAGTAAGCGTATTGAGGTCAATCTCCCTCCATACATTTTTTGCCAGATGACCTATGTAATAGGGATGTTTTATGCTCACCCCTCTATTGGCCCACAAGGGCTATGGTTCGGTCGATGTGGTCCATTTATCTTTTCCGTCATGCAATGCACTTTCTAACAGCATTTCATTGTCCATGTGATCTCCATTGGGTGTTTATGATCCAATCTTCAAAGGCTTGAAACAAACCTTTTTAGATCTATAACTTAAATAAAAATTTTAGCTAATCCGGATAGTCTTTGTTATTATAAAAGTTAGATTTATTTAAAAAATAAAATAAATTTCCACATGGATTACAACTTGAGAACGATAAACTGATTGCCTTTATTGAATTACATAAAAGTTGAGATCTAATTAAAAAATAAAATAAAATTTTACATGGATTACAGCTTGAGAACCATCAAACTAATTGCTTCTATTAAACTACATAATTAACAAAATTTCAAAATAATAATTAAGCCTTAAATCAAATCATCACCCACAATTTATCATAAATCACTAACCAACCACATTCAATTAAAAAAGAAAGGTTTATGATTAGTCCATATACCTCTAAACGACTTAACCTTCAGTATCTATGATTGTCGATATGGTACAACTAGACCACTAGATCTCTCAATCTAAGAGTCCCTTTGTGTTCATTTTTTTAAAATAAAACTTCATTCAAATTACAATAATTTAAATGATTCAAAAGTTAAATAAACGCTGATGAAATTATTGAAAAAATTCAAATTTTGATAATTATCATGAAATGGGATCACTCTAATTCTACATGTTGGATTTTTAAGTTAAAATGTAGTGGAAAACAAAAAGTTTCTAAAAATAAATATCAATTAATTAACACTCAGGATGCCTTTTATGATAATCTCAATTTTTTAAAATTAAAACCATTAACGAACAGTCTAGATCATACTTAGATTTTAAGGTTGCACTCAAGATTGTTGCTCCAGTACCTACGAACTTCAATGTACCTTTCTTTTTTGTTAGTCATGCAACGCACCCACCCTATTAGCTGCGCAACACACCCACACAGTTAGTCACACGATGCACCCAACCACCAGTGGAGTTTGTGTGTCTCCTTAGCAGTTGAACCTGAGACCTGCTGTTGAAATGCCTAGGCGTCTTCCAGTACAGTGAAGAAATGTTGTTGATATATCTTGTACATGCATATATTCATGATCCAATTCCTCAATTTTCATGGCCATCAATTATATATCTAGATCTCATGCTGAGCAAGTAGTGGACCATCAAATATAAGACATCAAATCATCATTAAGTGCAACAAAATAATTTTAACAATTAAAACAAAACTTGAACAGTTGAAAAACCAACCTAAAACCTCTTAAGTGATGGGCCTAGAAATAAAGTCACTAAATGAATCAATAATTTAATCATATCTAGCCATAAATAAGTCTCTCGGTAAACTCAATGTATCTCATGCTAGTTCGAGCAAGGAATCAATGGATCCTGAATCCTAATGGACGTACACAACATCAGCCATTTCCGTGGCCTCTAAGAAACCTCATAAAGTGAGCCAAAGCTATCCAGTGAAGATCATAATCCTTTTACATATGTAGGTCTAAGGATTAATTATCCTTCATCCAATATTAATTCTTTTATCATATTGATTGTTGTATTGCCTAATAGAACTCCTGATTAAAACTCTATCCTCCAATGCAAGTGGCCAAAATTTCAATACTAGAATCTTATGTCCACAACACATCCCATGTTGGGTAAGAATAAAAGCACAACCGATAGTCAGCTCCTTGACGGTGGAAACTTTCAATCCTAACCCAAGTCACTCTCATGTAAGATGACTATACATCTGTGTTAGCCATGGTTCACCAAGGTACCAAGGATCATAATTCTTCTCAGTCACTGGCCATCATGTCAAATCTCCATTTCCAAGGACTATCCAAGGAGTCGTTCCTTACTAACCCATGTTTATATGTTTAGGGTGATACTAAACATTAGCTAAGGTATATCACATTTGTCCAAAGGATATCACAGTCATTAAAATCTACGGATAAGATTAACCCTGTTATATCCACACGGCCCATGCCACACGTTAGTTTTTCAGAGCAGGACTCCAACACAAAATCCCTTCATCCAATGGGGCACCTTACGGATATTTTGGATGGCACATGCACACAGTAGGCCCCACAAAAATCTCATGGGGCACTTCAAGGACTTACCACTAAAAAGTTATGATGATATGTTGATTGCTGGTCGTTGAGTTGGACGTAGGGGCAGCAACGGTCAGGGTTAGCCTTGGCTTGTCCTAGTCCCCTATGCCCTGATCTTAGCCTAATCTTGGCCTAATGGGATTATAAAGGACTTAGCCCTTGCTTTGCCCCCCTTACAAGGAAAATAGTGACATGATCAAAGGTTTGCAGTAACCTAAGTCTAGGAATTTTTTTTGCGGTGTCCCCTCCATCTGCATCAAGTCCTGCCCTAAGACATAATCCCAAATTAAAATGTGATTTTAAATTAACAAGGAAAATTGAATGGAAACCTCACAAGTGTTCTCAAACAGTCCATCACCCACTGGTGGGCTAGGCCATTTTTTATCAGCCCAACCCAGACATGAGGTCGAGATTTCAGGCCTAAGCCCAGCCCTGGGCCGAGTTTAGGGGCCTAAGTCCTGGCCCTTCAGGGCTCGGGGAGCAGCCTTACCCGTTGCAACTCTAGTTGGAAGGGGATTATGGCAATCTTCAGTACTATACGTGTCCATGCTAGATAATGATGGATGGTTCTGCTAACGTGGCCATCCTTGCATGTGGGCCCCATGGTTTGCTATTTGGTGGATGGTTCTAGTCGGACCATTTTTCTAATTCTTCTTCTTTATTTTCTGGGCGTCCAATACCCACTGCAGTGTCCAGCAAATCTATAATATTTTTAGGCCATCCATCATCATGTTCTTCGAGATTTGGGCATGGGCCTGCTATTGTGAGATTCAATCAGATTTAGATGGGTTGCAATCACCATCATCTTCTTCTTCTCTTTCTCTTTCTGAATAGTACCTATATGACCTCTATTGCTAGACTTGGTAGAGTCATTGAAACCGGTCCATTACAATCGACTCAGAAAGGTGCATTTATGATAAACAAACCCAAGGTCTAGTTGGTTTTCCTCAACCAGTGACTATGCCTGTGAGTTAGCAAAGTTGACTTGAGCGGGACCCGGTTGACTCCCCTGATTTTAAAACTATTATTGAAAGCTGGACGAAGGCTCAATCCTACCTCCTGTCACGGCCGGATCCTTCAATTGGCCAATCCCAACTAAAGCAGGGAGCGGACGTCGGCCTCACCCAAGACAGTGCGGCCCGGGCCTGGGCCCACCTTCATGTATGTATTCTATTTCCCCACCGTCCATCCATTTTACCAGATCAGTTTAGGCATGAGGACAAAAACTGAAGCAGATCCAGATCTCAGGTGGACCATACTATAGGAAACAGTGGTGGACCATACTATAAGGAAACAGTGGTGATTGGACGACCTACCATTCAAAACTTCCTATGCCCCAACGTAATGTTTATTTTCCATCCAAACCAGTTGATAAGGTCACATAACCTGGACGAAAAAGAAAAAAAAAACATATAGACAGAGTGATATTGAATAGATGCGTCAAGGTGGGGTCCCAGGGCCACATTGCCTTGGGTGAGGCCTGTGGGAGGGGATTAGGTGTGCCCCAGCCTCACCCGACACGGTGCAGCCCCTGACCGTTGGCCTACCTTGAAGTACGTGTACGTAGTATATCCATACTGCCCATCCATTTTGCGAGATCATTTTAGGGCATGGGCCCAAAATGAAGCAGATTCAAATTCAGGTGGTCCACACTACAGGAAACCAATGATCGACCATTAAAAGCTTCTTGTGAGCCACAAAGTTTTGGATCAAGCTGATATTTGTTTTTTTTTCCCCTTTATCCAGGTCTGTGTGATCCTATCAACTGGTTGGATGGCAAATAAACATTACAGTAGGCATAGGAAGTTTTTAATGGTGAGCATGACCCTATCAACAGGTTGGATGGCAAATAAACATTACGGTGGGCATAGGAAGTTTTTAATGGTGAGCATTCAATCACCACCGTCGTTTCCTGTAGGGTGGTCCACCTGAGAATTGGATCTGCTTCACTTTTGGTCTAATTCCCTAAAATGAGCTGAAAAAAGGGATGGACAGCGTGGATATGCTCCACCTACCTCAAAGTCAGGGCCACATCTAATCCAACACCAATCCAAGAGTCTTCAATCAAGGACTAACCACTCTGCCGATGGTACGTCACACCATCCAAATGGAACCATGGTTTGTGGGGTACCATGATCTACACCATTGATATGATAGGGGGTAGATCATCTACGGATGCCTCTATGCTCTTCTAGATTTGGAGAATATATCCATCCAATCTTCTGCCACTTTTTTGGATTATTGGGACATAATTTCTCCTACCCTATATCCTTTGGTGGAATAATTAGGATGATGCAATCAATGTGAATCTTGAAAGGCACATATTCAATTCAATTAGGACCAAGAAATTAAAGGTCTAGAACGATTCACTCTTGCACTATCATCAATATAGACCATCCATTTAAGTAGAACATGATCATATGAGAATCTTTCAATCAAAGTGACTTCAAGAGATTAAGATAAACTAATCCGGTCGTATAGTACGGTATCTGCACTAAGTTAGGGTCTTTCCATGTCCTGATCTCATTCTTTAAGACCTGGAGTTGGATCCGGTCAGATTTAGGTACCCATCGGGTCTTTAGATCTAGTTTTGAGTCAAATAAGAGAACTTACATGTCGAGGCCCACCTAATGGATGGATTAGATTGCACACACATTTTCCAACGTTGATGGCATGTGTAAACATGCTCTCTTGCAATAAAAAACTAGAAATTAATAGATAACACAACAAATGAAAGCCAGCCAAAATAGAGAAATTTGGAAGAGAAAAGAAAAGAAGAAAAAGCAAAGGAAAAAAAAAATAGAAGAGGAGAAATTCCATCTTATTCACCATCTATTCATCACATTCCAGGAGAAATCATTGTTAAATGGACTTGTTCAATGCTGAATAAACTCAAGTAGTTCATGCTTTCCCACTAAAAAGCACGGTGGGTTTCAGGCACAAGATAGCCTCATCATTCAATAGCTTCGCCGTCTGCTCCACAGGCAACGTCACTGTCACTGTCCGTGCAAGACCCTCTTCCGGCGACGGTAGCACCAAAATCAGCCCATCTCCCTCCACATTCCCGACGTGGTATGCCACATGCACTGGTTTCACATCCTTCACAAACATGGCACTGTAAGCAAACACATGCTCCATGTTGACACACGTTAGCTCCGGCCCATACATCCTAAATGGCGGTGCAAACTTGCCACCCTCGTCCTTTAGAGATTCCACCCAATCGATGGCAGACCAGTACTCTTCTTCCTCGAGGCCCAACACATGGCGGTGTATGAGCCCGGCGATGAATCCTAGTCCACCTTCCTCCATCTCCACGGCATTGGAGGAAACACTTGAAAAATGCAACACATTGCCAAAGAAGCCATGCGGGAGCGGAGCATGCATCAGCTTCCTGAAGTCGATGCATACTGAGAGGGAGTGAGTTTCAACGTTCATGGGTGATTTCGCATGCATTACACGTGACCAGAACAATGCAGCAAGCATGTCGAATGGGGTGGCATCGGGACACTCGGCATGGATCTCCGAGAGGCATTTCTTGACCATTGCTTCTGAGAACCTGAACGTCGCAGTCGACATTTTCGCTGGGGCTGGTGGTTGCACTTTTGATTTGGATGCATAAAACTTGGCAGATTTTGTGTCGGTGTTGGGAGCGTCTCGGGCTTGTAGTCCTGGTGGGTGGAAGAAGGGAGGGTAGGCGATGGCGGAACCTCGATGCATATCACTCCATGCCTTTACAAGAAGTGTAGCACATGTGGGGTCAACAAGCATGTGGGTGCAGCTTAGGCCGATGGCTATCCCCCCACCTTCAAACTCGTTGATCTGCAAATGGAAAAGTGTATCTTGCTCAGTTTGAATAACATGGTCCTAATCTTAATGAGTTCGTAATAAACAAATATCATATGTAGTTTCAATTTTTAACAGTTTCACATTTGTTTTTTCAATAATCAACTTATGTAATTGAATAATACAATGCGGCTGTGGGAGTTTTGTCTAGCAACCATAGAAATAGACTAATTAATGCCACCGTCGTAGTTGTTGTCACCATCTTCTCCTTATCCCAATTAATTGGATTCGGCTACATGAATCCTATTCCACCAATCCACTCTAGTAGGGCCCTAACACGCCTTAGCATGAGTTTGGAATGTCATATTGTTTGGGTTCATGATGAAAGTTATGGCGTAAGTTTGATGTTGGCTGGCAACCTAACATAACCCTCCTTTATCCGGGATCGGGACTGGCAATGAGAGCATCAAACTCCCACATGCATAATGTAGTAGACCATATAACATAGGTTGATTACAATCAAGCGCTATTTAATAGTCTATCACATAGGTTGGCTACGATCAAATAGAGTAATAGACCAATATAAGAGGGAGAAATCATATCTTGCTGTGAATTACAGAAAAAAGACTCCCTCGTCCTATTTTGTTAAGGAGAATCAAATACAAGTGGTCCAGTGTCTACAGGGAGCACTGAAAATAAGAAATAAGAAAAAATACTACAGTTCTTTCTCCAACACTTGCAAATCTGAATGTTGGGACCTATGTTTAAAAACGTGGAAGAATTCTGCCATTCACCGACGTTCCTTGTTCCACACCATGGCCTTTTAATTGCTTTAAAAAAAAAAAAAACTTCTCACTTGTCAGCATTGTTTTTTTAGCTGACAACAATTCTCGCTATATATAGTAGAGATAATGAACAAACTTCCACTTTCAATTTTATACCAAAACTGAGATGGAACTCTCATACATGAACTCAAATGAAATTGTGAGGAATTTATTATGAAAACTTGCATATTAATTCAATAGAGAATGCTGCAAAATATATACACAATGAATATGCATATGAAGAGTGAACAACTAAGCAAATTTGCATACCATAAGCAAAGATCTACTTTCCCATCTAGGCATGCACAACTGATACCATGCACATACTATATTCAATCCCCTAACATCCCCTCAAACTCAAAGGTGCTCTGAGAAGGTGTAGCTTGAGCTTGGAAGGCTAAAAAAATCAACAAATTCTAGTGGCAGTCTTTAGTAGAAGGAAGAACGACTGGGTCTTGAACATATGGAGATGATTTCAAAGGCAGAGATGAAGGAAGCTACAAATGCAAGTAGATGGACAGTGATGGCTTTGACAGGTAGGCATCCTGACAAGGTCACAACCAAAGCTAGAGATTACAACTAAAAAAAGATCTGGCATAATATAAGATTTCGTAAAATGGCAGTGACATCGATGGTGAAGATCAATGTATGATGAATCAGAGATGATATGGTAATCTAATTTGTAGACAGAAGAGCAAAAGGGGATATTACATCAATAAATAGAAAATTTGATCCATGGATAACTAATTGGATGAAGATGCTGTGGACCAGAAATTCAGTCTGCCATGATAGGGGCGGCGAAACAGGTTTGGAGATAGTAATTAGGAACTGCTTCCCATACATATTTGTTTTGATACACAGTACTTCAGGATTTGGGTTTGACGGTCCAATGATAACTGGATGTCAGATCATATCAGAGAGGCGATGAAACAGCCAGAGCAGAGCAAGTGTCAATAGGTGATGTTGGGTATAGGCAGTAACGGTGGGGTTGCTGTCAAGATCCACTCGAGATTGCATGCTGCTTGTAGAGCAGATGGTGAAGATAACCAATGATAATAATGGAGTTCTGTTATCAAAATAAGATCAACATCACATTAAAAGGGGAAAAAAAAAAACACTAATCTTGACAATGGTGATGGTTTCGATAGAGTAGGTACTGATATGTTTGGAGATCAGCTCCAATCAGGTTGCGAAGGCGGGTTTCATAGATGGATTACAGGCTTATGAACAATAAAGTTTGGCGGTGGATCAAGGCTCTGATACCATAAAATTTTTATGCCAACATCTTGGAAAGTGCCTCCTACCATTACTCCTGTTGCCAATGCCACTGTTGCTAGTCCTTCCACGAATATTGATTAATAATAATGATTTTTTTTATCTGTACTTTATAAACTTTGTGGTGCGTAATTAGAAAATTGTGTTTGATATCAAATGTGTTCGTTAAAATTCAGTTAGGGGATGCTCTGGCCGGCCTTGTCCATCGCTTTGGTAGCATGGGCTACCAACTGAATCGGCAAACATTTAGAGTATGGTCGCATAGGCGATATTTAATATTTAGGTAATATCAGCCATCGAGTAGATGATTATAAGTAGAATCGCATATGCGAAATCACTAGCATTTATTGATCTTTAGCTTTGAGAAAGCTTTATTACATAATTCCCAACTTTGGGTCTCCTACTGATAGTACTTGTGTAGGTTTATTGCGTTCCATAGTCGGCGGAGTGCTTTGCCTTCCATGTTCTCCAGGTTGTAGGTCCCGGGCTTTATCATCTTTGTGATCTTGTATGGGCCTTCCCAGTTGGGGCTGAACACTTGAGAGCCCGGGTCCCAAACGCTGTTCAGAATTTTTCTTCTTAAGATGAGGTCCCCTACACGGAGGGGCCTATGCTTGACGCGTGAGTTGTAATACCGAGCGACCTTGTGCTGATATTTCATGAGTCGAAGTTGCGCGTCATTTCTTCGTTCTTCAAATAGATCGAATTGAAGATTCATGGTACTTTCGTTCATTTCCATATTGTAATGAGTTGCTTGGTATGATGGCATACCAATCTCGACAGGGACCATTGCTTTAGCTCCGAAGGTCAGCGAGAACGGGGTTTCCCCGGTTGAAGTTCGAACAGTGGTCTGATATGCCCATAGTACCTCAGGTAAGTATTCAGGCCAATCACCATTGTGTTCTTCCAGCTTTGTTTTCAAGTGGTGCTTGATGATCTTGTTAATGGCCTCGACCTAGCCATTTGCTTAGGGGTGATATGGGACAGTTAGTAGGTGTCGAATCTTCAATTCCTCACAGAGTTCCTTAACTTCTTTGCTGTTAAATTGCCGACCGTTATCTATGATTATGGTGTGGGGTATCCCAAATCTATAGATGACAGATTCTAAGATAAATTTCTTGATCTGCTGGTCGGTGATGGACGCTAGCGGCTTGGCCCAGCCCATTTGGTGAAATAGTCCACCGCAACAACAGCGAACCTGAGCTGACCTTTTCCCCTTGGGAGAGGACCGATGATGTTTATTCCTCGTTGTGCGAACGGCCAAGGTCCTGTCATTGGTGTCAGATCCTCCAGTGCTTTCCGAGGGATCTTAGTGAATCGCTGGCATTTGTCACAAGCTTTGGAATATTTTTCTGCATCGGCACTCATTGTTGGCCAAAAATATCCTTGGCGAATTGCCTTGTACACCATTGACCAACCGACGAGGTGGTTTCGCATATTTCCTCGTGGATTTCTTTTAGGTAGTAATCCGCTTCTTCCGATCGAATGCACCATAAGTGTGGGAGCGAATATCCTCTTCTATAAAGGACTCCATCTTCCAAAAAGTACTTTGAAGCACAAAATTTCAATTTCCTGGCTACTTTTCTGTCTTTCGGGAGCTGTCCATTTTTGAGGTATCGAACGATTAGATCCATCCAGCAGGGGGGTGGTCGACCGAAAGTATATCTAGAGTGTATTTCCGAGTGATACTTGATTCAGAAAGATGCTCGACAGGGATGGTCCGACTGATGTCATTTTTCGAGGATAAACCTAGTCGTGCGAGAGTGCAGTCATTCGGTTCTGTTCCCTCGGGATCTGCAGAAGTTCGTACTTTTCAAATTCTTTCAACAATGCATGAGCTCGTTCTCTGTATGATATCATTTTTTTGTCTTTCGCTTCGTATTTGTCAAACACTTGATTAACCACAAGCTGAGAGTCACTGTGGATTTTTAGATTTAAGGCTCTTATGGATTTGGCCATCCGGAGTCCAGCAAGGAGTGCTTCATATTCGGCTTCGTTATTAGATGCAGAGAAACCGAAGCGAGGTGCGTACTCTATTTTCGAGCCATCAGGGGATATCAAAATAATTCTAGCCCCGCTTCCTTGGGAAGATGCCGACCCATCAACATAAAGTGTCCATAGTGGCCGGTCAGCAGATTGGGCCGAATGGATGACAGGTTCATTAATTTTGGGTGAGGCCAAGTGGGTGAATTCGATGATGAAGTCGGCAGCTACTTGGCCCTTGATTGACGATCGAGGACTGAACTGTATATCATGCTCGCTTAGTTTAATGGCCCACTTGGCCAGTTTGCCCAATGTCCCAGGGTTTTGTAAGACTTCCCTCAATGGTTGATCCGTAGGGACCATAATTGTGTGATCCTGAAAATAGGGCCTTAACTTTCTTGCGGAAGTGATTAGTGCTAACGCAAGTTTCTCAATGGTCGGGTAATGGGTCTCTGCATCGACCATTACCCTGCTGATGTAGTAGACTGGCTTCTGAATTTTGTCATCCTCTCTAATGAGAGCGGAGCTCACAACCGTCGGTGAGGTGGCGAGATATAGGATCAGTGTCTCACCATGAGCTGGTTTTGACAATATGGGGGGATTGCTCATGTATTCCTTGAGCCGACAAAATGTCTACTCGCATTTTTCTGTCCACTGCATCATTTTTGTCAATCCTTTGAGTAATTTGAAAAATGGTAGATACTTGTCACTTACCCGTGAGATGAACCTGCTGAGTGAGGCGACTCGCCCAGAGAGCCGCTGAATATCCTGAAGAGACTTTAGCACCTTCATGTCGATGATGGCTTTTATTTTTTCGGGGTTAGCTTCTATCCCCCTTCTCCCAACCACGAAGCCAAAGAATTTTCCCAAGGAGACTCCGAAAGCGCATTTTGCCGGGTTTAGCTTCATTCTGTGCTTCCGCAGGATCTGGAAGGTCTCTAGGAGATTTATCAAATGATCTTCTTCTTGTAAACTTTTTACTAGCATATCATCGACGTAGACCTCCATTGTTCTTCTAATCTATTCGGCAAAGATCTTGTTGACAAGACGTTGGTACGTGGCACCCGCGTTCTTTAAACCGAAATGCATCACTTTGTAGCAATACAACCCTCGATCAGTAATAAAGGACGTTTTTTTCCATATCGAGTGGGTGCATAGTGATTTGATTATAACCTGAGTATGCGTCCATGAAGCTGAGCAGTGCATGTCCTACTGTGGCATTGACCAATTGGTCAATTCTAAGAGTCGGGAAACTGTTTTTGGGACATGCATTATTCAGATCGGTGTAGTCGATACACATCCTCCATTTACCATTTGATTTTTTAACGAGCACTACGTTCGCTACCCACTCCAGGTACACTGCTTCCATGATAAATTCTGCTTTAGGAAGTTTATTCACTTCCTCTCTTACGATTTCCTACCTTTCTTGATTTATTGCACGACACCTTTGGTGAACTGGTTTGAATTTTGGATCCACTTGTAGTCCGTGGACAGTGGTATTTGGATCAATACCAGGTATATCTTCATGTGACCAGGCAAAGACGTCTTGATGTTCAATCAAGAACTGAGAGAAACGAGCCTGAGTTCTGATGTCGAGTGCTGACCCAATCCAGACTTGCTTCGAAGGGTCTTCGGTCGACAGTGATATTGGAATTAGATCTTCTACAAGTGAGCCGCCTTTGGGTCACTTTCGTGAGGTCCGGAGTCAGTATTCTTCGTCCCAGGGTTTTTCTTTCTTGAGGTGCTGTCATTGTGATGGGGCTTACTGGCTTCCCCTTTTTTCTTTCGAAGTACTGTCTCGTAACACGCTCTGACGACCATTTGACTACCTCTGACTACCCCAACGCCCTCCGGGGTAGGGAATTTTATGCATAAGTAGAGTGGGGAAATGGAGGCTCCGAGCTCTACCATGGACAGTCGTCCTAAAATGGCATTGTAAGTCAAAGGCCGATCTACAATCAAGAAGTTGATCATCATGTTGATTCTGTTTGGGGCCTGTCCAAAAGTGACCGAGAGGTCGATACACCTCTCGGGTTCAACTATTTCACCATCGAATCCTATTAACGCAGTTTGGACAGGCTTTAAATGATTCTTGGGAATATTCATAGCATTAAAAGCCGAGGTATAGAGGACATCCGTCAAGCTTCCTATGTCCAGCATGATCTTATGAGTCTTGTAATTGACGATTTATAGTGTCATAATGACCGCATCATCATGAGGGAATTGAATTCCCTTGCCATCTTCTTCTCAAAAAGTAATCGGCTGTTTCTTCCATTCAAGCTGCTTTGTCGTTCTTTCAGTGAGGAATGCTTCATGAGCTTTTTTGGTATGAGCTTTCTTGGCATTGTTGGAATCTCCTCCTCCTCCGGACTCGCTGAAGATGGTATGAATTTTCCCTGCGGGCTCAGAGGGTTCTGGTTGTGTCCTTCCCTCCTAATGGCCTTGCTGTGGTCGAGTTGACTCCTATCGTCACCGGTCTGCTTGCCTTGGAGATTGGTCGTGCTTTCTAGGTGACCGATTGCTTTGTTCCACATAGGACTTGAGATGCCCTCAACGGATGAGGGATTCAATCTCGTCCTCGAGAGAAATGCAGTCTCTGGTGTTGTGACCGTGGTCACGATGGAATTCACAGAACTTCCGCTTGTCTCGCATATTGGGGTCTGCCTTCAACTTAGGTGGCCAAGTAGTGTATTTTTGGTATTTGATGTGCATTAGGACCCTTTCAGTTGTAGTGTTGAGCGGGGTGTACTCTGAGTATCGACCCTCGGGAGGACCTCTTTTGGGGGACCGTTCCCTCCAGTCATCCATTTTCTTTCTTTCCCTAGGCCTTTTCTTTTTCTCGTTCGGCCCAACCTTTGATTCGCACCTGGCCTTTACTAACTCCTCTCCATTTATATACTTCTGGGCTTTTGCCTGAAATTCAGCCATCGTTTTCGGAGTCGTTTTGTCTAAGGCTCATCAGAACTCCTTCTTACGTACTCCATTAAGAAGTGCTCGCACACCTGCTTCATCAGTGTAGCCTTCGACCTGGACCACCTCGGACATAAATCGGACGAGAAAATCTTTGAGAGATTCGTCACTTTTCTGCTTCATGGTTGCTAGGTGGGCAGTAGTTTTCTTCATCTTGCGGCCTCCGATGAACTGCGATCCGAAAAAGGTACATAGTTGCGAGAATGAGCTGATTGACTTCTGTTGAGCTCTTAAATGTGCATATTCTAACCCCATTTTATCACCAACTATGCTTAAAATACATGATTAAAGACTCAACTAATGCATGGTTTTGTGGTTATAGGAATAAGAGAGAGCATTCATCAATTGAAGACTTAAAGACGCTATTTACAAGCATTGAAGATCACAAGACTAAGCGTGAAAGGGTGGAAGAAAGAAGCAAAGGAGAGAAGAAAAGAGGGCAGGAAAATGCACCCAAGACCGGTCGTCCGACTGGTCGTCCATAGCCCGGGATCGGTCGTCCGACCGGTCCGAACACTCAACAGAAGGAGCCTCACTGCGAACCAGTGTTCGCATTGTCGGTATCGTTACAAGTTTTGCTGGCCGGAGATAAAGATATAATATCGTTATCGCTAATAATATCACCGATAACCGGAAATGTGGGGAAAAAGGGGGAAATATGATGAGAGCTGTGGAATTTTTCATTAAAACTTCAGGAAATGCCTAAATACACATATTTTCATATTTAGAAATAAAAAAAAAATGCAAAAAGAATACATTAAATAATAAGTTTTCATTCAATGGAGCCCAAAAAAGCATGCGTTTCATAAGAAATCACTCCAATAGCTACGAAAATGAGTTTATATAATACAAATGCAACCACCATACAATAATTCAGGCATAAAATTAAATGAATTCGAAAAGCTTACTTTTTTGCCATATTTCATCCTCACATGGAGTGACGAAGTGGCTCAAAGTGTTGTTGCTCAATTTGTTAACAGTACTGTTCCCACTAATGATGTACCATCCACCACTTGTGGTGCATCCGTGCATGCCAATCCAAGCCATCAAATTGTGGGGGTTATGGGGATGGAGCATAGGAAATCATATTGAACGGTGATAATAATCTAATTGGTGGATCATCAAATGGATGGTTAAAACAAAATATCAGCTGTCCCATTTCAATCAATGAATTTGGATGACTAGGATTGTTGAATCAGCCATAATTTGGACCATCATCTACGAGCACACAACCTGTCTGGTCCAAATCGTGATCTGGGTCCCATCCAATCTTAGGAATAGGTGAGGCCCCAGTCTCACCCAAGACGGTGCAACCCTTACCGTGGGGCCCACCTTGATGCATGTATTATGTATCCACGTAGTCCAGCCGTAATTTTCCAGATCATTTTAGGGCATTATCCCAAAAATGAAATAGATCCAGTTATCATGTGGACCATACCATAGGAAAAAATGGCGGTTGGCCATTAATGGGCCATGGAAGTTTAGGATCAAGTTGATATTTGTTTTTTACTTTATCCAGGCTTATGTGACATTATCAACAGATTGGATGGTAAATAAGTACTGCGGAAGCATTGAGGCATGACCTAAGAAGTTTTTAATCGTAGTATGTTGAATGACCACTGTTTCCCGTGGTATGGTCCACCTGATAATTGGATCTGCTTCATTTTTTTTGGGATAATGCACTAAAATGATTTGAAAAAACAGATGAATGGCGTGGATACATAATTCATACATCAAGGTGGGCCCCGCGGTAAGCACAGCACTGTCTTGGGGGTGAGGCTGGGGTCTTACCTACTCCGCTCCCTCCTCTCGGACGTGGACTGCGTACTGACACTGCCAGTATACGATAGCTACTGGACGGTGCTATGTGGGCCCCACAATAATGTATGTGTTTTATAATGGGCCACAAAAGTTTTGGATCATGTCCTAAAACGAGCTTTCAAAATGGATGGACAGTGTGGATGTCATATAAACGTCACTGTGGGCCCTAGGAAGGTTTCAACGGTAGGAATCATTGTCCCCCGCTTTCTATGGTGTGGTCCACTCGAGCGCTCGTTTTTGGGCTTATGAGTTCGAATGATCTCTCAAAATGGATGAACCGTGTGGATATTACACATATATCATGGTGGGGTCCACGGAACTTGGTGACGTCCACTTGCAATGGATCGCGCACATGACGTTCCATAAAAACAGAAGTGGATTGCGTGCTAAGTGAGCAGTACTGAGTAAACTCTGTGGGGCCACCATGATTTATACATTTTATCCACTCTGTCCATCCATTTTACCATATAATTGTAGGGCTTGATGCAAAAAATGAAGAATATCCAAAGCTGAAGTGGACCACACCACAATATACCGTGTGAATTGAATGTATACCGTTGAAAAATAATTGTGGGCCACAGAAGTTTTGGATCAAGCTGATATTTGTGTTTTCTGTTCATCCATGTTTTGTGATCTTATGAAAATGTTCGGATGAAAAATAAACATTATTGTGGTCCCTAGGAAGGTTTCAACGGTGGAAATCATTATTCCCACTGTTTCCTGAGGTGGGGTCTACTTGAGCTTTGGATATGCTTCAATTTTGGGCTCGACCCCTAAAATGAGCTAGAAAAAAGGATGGACGGTGTGGATAAACCACATATATTTACGGTGGGCCCAACATAGTTTACTCGGTACGATAAAAGCGTACGGAGTAACTCAAAATGAAATCCGATTTCTGTAGAAGGCTTCACAAAGCCATTTCTTGATAGAGAAGAGGGTTCCGGGAGGGAACCCTCAAAATCCCTAGAATCCCTCAAATTTTTTGCAAAAAATCCCTTTTCTTTCGTAGATATGTCACCAAAATTCTGAAATTCTCTATCTATTGGAAGAAAGAAAAAAGGAAAGTGGAGATTTTTTCGCACTTACGGTGATTACTTGGCCCACTGCTACTTCTGATCAACGATCCTCTTCTACAATTGGCCCACTGGTACTTCCGATCAACGATCAACTTCTATAGACTACAGGTACCAAAAATCCGATCGTTTCCCCCCCTTTCCCCCTTTTTTCTGAGTATTTTGGGTATTTACGCAGTCCCCCTAATATCGGCACTTTTTTCGCCAAAAAGGGGTTGGTGGCTACAATTATCCCGTGCTAAGGTAGGTAGGTAGGTACAGCGATTTCTCTCCGACAACTGATTTTGTCGCCAAAAAATTGATAATGTCGCCAAAAAATCGACGATAATAGGAAGAGAAACGAAATACTGGAGTTTCGGTGTCGCAACTCTGGCGACACCGATAATATCGACGATAATATCGACATTTTGGCGACAATGCGAACACTGCTGCAAACCTTACTGGACCATCTACGACCGATCGTCCAATGCTCAGATCGGTCGTCCGACTGGTCATTGAATTAAAATCCTGGGTTCGAATTTATGAAAAACTCACTGGACTATTTTTGCGCTTTTGAGACCGGTTGTGCGACCGGTCGTCCAGGAGCTCCGACTGGTCGTCTGATCGGTTGTTTGCATAACAGAACGTGTTCTACAAGATCCGATTTTCTCTGCACAGTCCGGGATTTCTTGCGCAATTCGGAACCTTCTGCACTATTCTATAAAAGGGGACCTAGGGCTTCTTCCAAAAGCATCCTAGAAGAGATTTAGCTCGGTGGGAGACGGCGGAAGTCAGATCCGGAGTTCTACAACTCCTCTTAGTTTGTTCTTCTAGTTGTATGCTTTTATTAGTAGCTTTCATGTTTCCTTGGATCATGAATGGCTAAACCTCTTAGATAAGGCTAAGAGGTGAAGCTTGTAGTGAACCTAAGATGTTTCAATTCGTTTGATTTGGTTTCAAGTTGAATTATTAGTGAAGAACAATGGTTTGAAGTTTGAATAAAGTTCTAAGTAATTTTTTTTAATCTTATGATGTCTCATGGATGTTTAGAAGAATTGTTTGAGCTCTTAATTGTTTTAAGTTATTCTAGACCTGTATGTTCTGAGGAATTGGATTCAATACGCTCTAGACTTATGATCCTCATGTGGGAACTTCATATCAAAATTTCTATTTTTCTGAAATTTCTGGATTATGTGAGATTGTGTATGTGATTTGAATCAAGTTCAAATCATAATCTAGTTATACCTTGTGACAGGATTTAATGATGATTATGATTTTGATCTTAACCTATTGGAGTCAAGATTGACCTATGCAGTTGAGTGTGCTAAAGTCCTAGATTGAATTGAGAGAATCATGTAAATGAATCACACATATGGCAGATTATTTGTTTTAACTGCTCTATCATCCGGCTAGATAGAACTTAATTTCGATTCTAGTTGAGAAAGTGAGAAACCACAACGAATTAAGCATCAAGGATTGTTACAAGTGGATCCTTGAACCCCTAGTGCTTTTTATTAATTGATTACCTTCGGTTGAGTTCAAAGTTGATATCTTCACCAAATTACTAAATCCTATTTAGCTAGTTTCCTATTTAGTTAGTTCTTCAGTAGAAACCATTGGAAGTATTTTGTGAATCCCTACACAAGTCCCTGTGGATCGACCTCGGTCTTACCGAGATTATTACTACATCGCAACCTTATACTTGGGGAAGCGAACAAGTTTTTGGCGCTGTTGCCGGGGACTTTGATAGTTTTAACAGAATTTCTGAAGATGGTTTCTATTGAAATTTTTAGGAATTTTTAGTTTGTTTTATTTTGACTTTTTTCTTTTGCAGGGATTTTTAGGAAGTTGAAGAAGAAGTTAGGCATCTTAAGTTCTCAAATCAAGTTTTGACCTTCCAACCTGACTCTCCTTCTTCCCCTATTCATTCCTATCATATTCGTCTCTTGTAGAGTAGGTAGAGACTCTTTTTTTGGATCTCTGATAGGTTGGCCTTGAGCCGCCTTGATTCCTATTGGTCGGCATTGCCGTTTTGGATCACCTTGTGCTCAGAGATTTCTCTTCTCAATTCTATTCATCTTTCTTCTTTTTCTGCACTTTTCTCAAAAGATTCAAAGAGTGGGTCGGGAGTTCTCTAAACTCCTATTGCCCAGGAGAAATCGGTCTCTATCTTTGCTTCTGGCTCAGCCATTGCAACACACCTTGTGCTTCGGTCTTAGAGAAGAGAAAAGAAAGGAAGGAAGAATTCTTCTTTTTCGCTTCATTATTTTGGATTTGCATGCCACATTGGGTTCGAGATTCTAATAACGGACTCATTAGTGAAGGGGGAATAGTTGAAGGAATTGATAGAGAGCCACGTGCTAAAAGACATTTAAAATTTTCAATTTTGTCTGAAAGTATGGCTGCAAATCAACCCAACCCTATGGCCAATCAAAATCTGGGCCAAAACCAAATCGAAACAGGAGAAAATGTGGTTGAGAATGTTCACAGACCCAGAACATTACGTGATTACTTGCAACCAGCAAGAGCGAGCACTCCCTCATGCATAGTTTTTCCACAAAATGTAGGGAACATAGATTTGAAACCGGGAGTAATCCAACTCCTCCCCAGATTCCATGGGCTAGACAGTGAAAGTGCCTATCAACATCTAAAGGAATTTGATGAGGTGATAGCCGCAATGCATTTTGCAAATGTAACCGACGATGTGGTGAGACTCAAATTATTTCCTTTTACCCTTAAAGAGAAAGCTAAAGGTTGGTTTCATGCATTAAGGCCAAGATCAATTGGCACATGGACTGAGATGTCTAGGGAGTTCATTAAAAAGTTCTTCCGTACTCACAAAACGATCATGTTGAGGCGCCTTATCATGAATTTTACCCAAAAGGAAGATGAGACCTTCTTCCAAAGTTAGGAGAGGTTCAAGGACTTGTTAAATGCATGCCCATATCATGGCTACAAAATTTGGTGAGTAATGAGCTTTTTCCATGAAGGACTGACTTCACCCATGCGCCAATTCGTAGAGATGATTTGCAATGGAGAATTCATGAATAAGGAAGCCGAGGAAGCATGGGATTATTTTGATGAATTGGCCGAGAATGCACAGTCTTGGGATACAACTAGACCAACAAATTCCAAGAAAAGCCAATAAAAGGAAAAATGAGGAATTTATGTTCTCTCAGAAGAAGATAACATAAGTGCACGTGTGGCTAACCTCACAAGAAAAGTCGAGGCCATGGAATTGAAGAAAGGAGAGACGATCAACTCAAAAGACGTTGAAACTGTTTGTGGAATTTGTGCTGGAAATCAACATGCAACACAAGATTGTCCTACAATTTCAGCATTCCAAGATACCTTACAAGAACAATCAAATGCTACAAACAGTTATCAACGACCATTTAGCGCTCCAAACTCAAACACGTATAATTCTAGTTGGAAGAACCATCCCAACTTCAGTTGGAGGAATGGACTCACTGCGAATGCAAACAATACTCCTCAAGTTCAACCTTTACTAGGTCCATCCCTAGTGATTACACCAAAAGCTACACTAGAGGAGAAACCTCAATGGCTAGAGTTGAATCTCACCTCAGTGTAAGGGAGAAAGGCACCCTTCCTACCCAACCTCTTCCTAACCCAAGGACCCAATTTGAGATACAAGACGTAAGCTCATCCTCCCAACATACGAAGCATGTTCAAGCTATCACCATTTTGAGAAGTGAAAAAATAATCGATAAATCTAATCCGGTGAAAGCCCTAAAGCCTAATAATCCGAAAATTTCCAAAGAGGATGATAGCCCGACAACACTCTACAAGAGAAAGAACCAGAAGGGCAATACAAGCCGGTTGCCCCATTTCCCCAAAGGTTGATTTCACCCAAATCTTTAGACAAAAACCTGAAAATTTTAGAAGTTTTTAAGCAATTGAAGATAACATCCCATTGTTGGATGCCATAAAGCAAATACTATCCTACGCCAAATTTCTAAAGGAATTGTGTATAGTCAAAAGGAAACACAATGTTCACAACAAAGTACTTTTGACTGAGAATTTGAGTGCTATTATCAGACAAGAGGTGCCCCAAAAATACAAGGATCCAAGTAATCCAACCATCTCATGCATCATAGGAGACTACCAGATTAAACAAACCTTACTTGATTTAGGGGCAAGTGTTAACCTCATTCCATACTCAGTTTATGAACAACTTGGGTTAGGTGAATTGAAACCCACCAAAACCATACTCCAACTTGCTGATAGATCTATTCGTATACCGAGAGGAGTGATTGAGGATGTCTTAGTCTAAGTTGATAAATTCTATTACCCAGTAGACTTTATTGTCTTGGATACACATCCCGTGATAGGTATTGGTGCTCAAATTCCCGTCATACTTGGCCGCCCTTTTCTAGCTACTTCAAATGCGATTATCAATTGTAGAAATGGGCTTGTACAAATGTCCTTTGGAAATATGACACTCGAGCTGAATATATTTGATTTATGCAAACAACCACGGGAAATCGATGATCAGATCCACGAGATAAATTTGATTGAATCATTCGTGGAGGATACATTCTCCTTGACATTATATTCCGACCCTTTGGAGGCATGTTCGGCCCACTCTCATGAGATAAATGATAACACAATACGAGAGATGGATGCCATTTTGGATGTGATGCCGGTACTTGATAACAAAAGATGGAGGGCACTATTTGAACATTTACCATTAAGCGAGAACAAGCCCCTCCCATCCAATATCAAGGCACCAACGCTCGACCTAAAACCATTACCAAGTGATTTGAAATACGCATATTTAGGTCGAGGCGAGACATATCTGGTGATGATTTCTTCCCACTTGGATGAGGAACAAGAGAGTAGGCTAATAGCCACTCTAATAGAGCATAAGAGTGTCATTGGATGGTCGATTGCGGATCTCAAAGGCATAGACTCACTGATTTGTACTCATCGCATACACCTTGAGGAGAATGCGAAGACATCTAGACAACCACAAAAACGACTCAATCCAAACATGAAGGAAGTGGTTAAGGCCGAAGTGGTGAAACTATTGGATGTGGGTATCGTTTACCCAATATTCGATAGTCAATGGGTGAGTCCAACTCAAGTGGTGCCTAAGAAATCCGGAATAACCATCGTAACCAATGCCAACAATGAACTCGTACCAACCAGAGTCACTACCGGTTGGAGAATGTGCATTGACTATAGGAAGCTAAACACAGTTATGAGGAAAGACCACTTCCCCCTACCGTTTTTTGATCAAATTTTAGAAAGGTTGGTGGGTCATTCCCATTTTTGCTTCCTTGATGGTTATTCAGGGTACAACTAAATAGAGATCACCCTAAAGGACCAAGAGAAGACAACATTCACATGCCCATTCGGCACTTTCGCGTATCGAAGGATGCCATTTGGACTATGTAATGCCCCTGCCACTTTTCAGCGTTGTATGCTGAGTATTTTTTCTAATATGGTGGGGAAAATTCTCGAAGTCTTCATGGATGATTTCTCAGTATTTGGTTGTAGCTTTGATGAGTGTCTTGTGCACTTGAAATCTGTGTTGAAAAGATGTGAAGAGAAGAACCTTATGTTGAATTGGGAGAAATGTCACTTCATGGTTCAAAAGGGAATTGTACTTGGTCACATTATGTCACAAAATGGAATCGAGATGGACAAAGTTAAAATCAATCTTACCTCTAACCTTCCACCACCCAAGAGCATACGAGATGTGCGGTCCTTTTTGGGACACGCCGGATTTTATAGACAGTTCATAAAGGACTTCAGTTCACTCTCTCGTCCTTTATGTAACCTTCTTCAAAAGGAGAACTCTTTCGAGTGGAATGAAGATTGTCAGAATGCCTTTGACAAACTTAAAGGTAGGTTGATATGTGCTCCCATAATGCAACCACTTGATTGGAGCCTTTCTTTTGAAATTATGTGCGATGCGAGCGACTATGCTATTGGGGCTATGTTAGGCCAAAGAAAAGAGAAGAAGCCATGTGTCATCTACTATGCAAGTAGAACCTTAAACTCAGCCCAAGCAAACTACACTACTACAGAAAAAGAACTTTTAGCCGTAGTTTTTGCCTTGGACAAGTTTAGGTCCTACTTGATTAGATCCAAGATCATCATATTCACCGGCCATGCCGCACTTAAATACCTTCTCTCTAAGAAGGATGCTAAGCCACGCTTGTTAAGATGGATACTCCTACTCCAAGAATTTGACATAGAAATACGTGATAAGAAAGGAGTAGAAAATGTAGTGACTGACCATCTCTCTAGACTTGTTCTCACCGATTCTCCTGAGACAACCGCGATCAATGACATGTTCCCTGATGAATAACTTTTTAAAGTCTCCCAATTGCCATGATATGCGGACATTGCTAACTATCTTGCTATACAATTTCGAAACATTGGAAAAAGCAAGATAAAGATAAGTTCTTCAACGAGATGAGGAAATTCCTATGGGACGATCCTTACTTATTCAAGTATTGTCTTGATCAAATTATAAGGAGATGTGTGCCGGATGATAAGCAACACAGTATCATCTCCCTTTGTCATTCTCAAGCGTGTGTGGCCACTTCTCGGCTAAGAAGACCACAGCCAAAATTCTGCAATGTGGGTTCTATTGGCCCACCATGTTCAAAGATACCCATGAGTTTTGTAAAACGTGTGAGCCATGTCAGAAATTGGGAGGAATATCCCGTAGAAATATGATGCCTCTCAATCCCATCTTACCAATTGAAATTTTTTATTGTTGAGGCATCGATTTCATGGGACCATTCCCATCTTCTTTTGGAAATTTGTATATTCTACTTGCCGTCGATTATGTTTTCAAATGGGTCAAGGCAATTCCATGTCGGAACAATGACCATAAAACACTCATTCATTGCTTAAAAGAAAACATCATTTCCCGGTTTGGAACACCTCGAGTCATCATAAGTGATGGAGGGTCTCACTTTTGTAATTGCCCATTTGAATTCTTAATGAAGAAAATATGGCATAAATCACAAAGTGAGCACTCCCTATGACCCACAAACAAGTGGACAAGCTGAGATATCCAATAGGGAGATTAAACATATTTTGGAGAAAACAGTGAACCCCGATCGCAAGGATTGGTCGCTTCAACTTACTGATGCACTCTGGGCTTACCGTACCCCTTTTAAGACCCCCATTGGAATGTCTCCCTATAAACTTGTCTATGGGAAAGCTTGTCACTTGCCCATGGAGTTGGAACATAGGGCTTACTGGGCGATAAAGAAGATGAATTTTGATTCTGACAAAGCAAGCTCTTTACGCAAACTTCAATTGAATGAACTTGCGGAACTCTGGAACGAAGCATATGAAAATGCGAGAATTTAAAAGGACAAGACGAAGGTGTTCCATGATAAGAACATTCTTCATAAGACCTTCACGATTAATCAAAAAATCTTTATGTATAATTCTCGCTTACATTTATTTCCGGGGAAATTAAGATCTCGATGGACCGGTCCCTACATTGTGCAAACTGTTTACCCATATGGGACCGTCGAGTTGTTAAATCCAAGGAAAGGCAATATCTTTAAAGCAAATGGTCAGCGATTAAAATCGTTCTTTGAGAATTTTCCTTCAAAAGGTATGTCCATACCTCTGATTGATCCTGTATATCAGGATGATTGATCTCTTAGTCTGATGGAGGTATAGAGTAGTTAGGATTAGGATTTTGTTGCTTTTAGTTTAGTTTTTCATAGGTTTGATAGCAGGAGGTAGAATTTCAGTTTTTGTTCTCTCAGGTACTTTTATCCCTCATCCCCTTTATTTTATATTTACTCTCATGTTTTGCTCATTGCATATCTTTTCCATTGAGGACAATGCAAGATTTGGTTGGGGGTGTGGGATCACTAGGATAAATCCAGTGTCTTGTAACATCTCGAGCAATTATGTAGTAACTTTTTCATTTTTTTCTACAAATTCCACACTCCATTGGAAAACTTTGTTTCTATGCATTTAGGATGGTGTGAGTATAAGAAAAAGAGAGACAAAGTGAGTGAAGTTGAATATCTTGAACAATCTCTAAGATACTAGTTTTATATGTGAATCCCCCTATTTTTATGATTGATAGAATTTCTAAACACTTTTACACCTAGTTCACATTACACGATTTTTACGCTTTGAAAGGTTTATGTAGAACTGTGAATTGTTAAGTTTGGATTTAAGGTATTGAAAAACCAAGCCGGGGTACTTTGCCCATCATTGTCCATGGGAAAATAACGAAAGATATGGATTTCTAAAAATCCTATCTAATGAAAAAGAAAACTGAAAGGAATGATGCAAATATGGGAATGATGGAGAATATGATGGAAAATTCTAAAAAGGGCTACCTATTACCAACCGGGGGATGGTTTACCCGTAACCAAAGTCTCAAATGGAAGTGTGAAAGCCGTCAGAATGACGGTAAGGCAAACTCCTGTCATATGCTTAATTGTTGATCTATACACCGTTAAGTCCATAACTTAGTTAATTCACGAAGAAGGTAACCCCAAAAATTCATGAGATGAGCATTCACCAAGCACACTAGGTTAAATTGTTTGGATTCTTCTATTTATCAATCAATCAACGGGAATTTCATATGAGTACTTGGTATATTTTGAAAAATTCAAGGTTTCAACTTCTATCACTGGGCATTTCAGAATTCTTTACACTAGCATATCATTGAGTATATAGAAATATGGTTTCTAAAGAAGAGTTGGGTTTTGAAGAATGAAATTTGTTTCACGCATATTTTGCTCGGCACTAGCAAAATGCTGGTTGGGGGGTGTGTTGAGCTCTTAAATGTGCATATTCTAACCCTATTTTATCACTAACGCATGGTTTTGTGCTTGAAATACATGATTAAAGACTCAACTAATGCATGGTTTTGTGGTTATAGGAATAAGAGAGCATTTATCAATTGAAGACTTAAAGACGCAATTTACAAGCATTGAAGATCACAAGACTAAGCATGAAAGGGTGGAAGAAAGAAGCAAATGAGAGAAGAAAAGAGGGCAGGAAAATGCACCCAAGACCGGTCGTCCAACCGGTTGTCCATAGCCCGGGACTGGTCGTCCGACCAATCCGAACACTCAACAGAAAGAGCCTCACTGCGAACTTTGCTGGACCATCCACGACCGGTCGTATGACCGATCGTCCAATGCTCAGACCGGTCGTCCGACCGGTCCTTGAATTAAAATTCTGGGTTCGAATTTATGAAAAACTCACTAGACTATTTTTGCGCTTTTGAGACCAGTCGTCCAGGAGCTCCGACCGGTCGTTTCCGTAACAGAATGTGTTCTACAAGCTTCGATTTTCTCTGCGCAGTCCGAGATTTCTTACGCAATCCGGAACCTTCTGCACTATTCTATAAAAGGAGACCTAGGGCTTCTTCCAAAGGCATCCTAGAAGAGATTTAGCACAGTGGGAGACGGCGGAAGTCAGATTCAGAGTTCTACAACTCCTCCTAGTTTGTTCTTCTAATTTTATGTTTTTATTAGTAGCTTTCATGTTTCCTTGGATCATGAACGGCTAAACCTCTTAGCTAGGGCTAAGAGGTGAAGCTTGTAGTGAATCTAAGATGTTTCAATTCGTTGATTTGGTTTCAAGTTGGATTATTAGTAAAGAACAATGGTTTGAAGTTTGAATAAAGTTCTAAGTGTTTTTTTTAATCTTATGATGGCTCATGGATGTTTGGAAGAATTGCTTGAGTTCTTAATTATTTTGAGTTATTCTAGACCTGTATGTTCCGAGGAATTGGATTCAATACGCTTTAGACTTATGATCCTCATAGGAACTTCATATCAAAAGTTCTATTTTTTTGAAATTTCTGGATTATGTGAGATTGTGTATGTGATTTGAATCAAGTTCAAATCATGATCTAGTTATACCTTGTGACAGGATTTAATGATGATTATGATTGTGATCTTAACCTATTGGAGTCAAGATTGACCTATGCAATTGAGTGTGCTCAAGTCCTAGATTGAATTGAGAGAATCATGTATATGAATCACACATATAGCAAATTATTTGTTTTAACTGCTCTATCATTCGGCTAAATAAAACTTAATTTCGATTCTAGTTGAGAAAGTGAGAAACCATAGCGAATTAAGCATCAAGGATTGTTACAAGTGGATCCTTGAACCCCTAGTGCTTTTTATTAATTGATTACCTTTAGTTGAGTTCAAAGTTGCTATCTTCACCAAATTACTAAATCTTGTTTAGTTAGTTTCCTGTTTAGTTAGTTCCCTGTTTAGTTAGTTCTTAAGTAGAAACAATTGGAAGTATTTTGTGAATCCCTACACAAGTCCTTGTGGATCAACCTCGGTCTTACCGAGATTATTACTACATCACAACCCTACACTTGGGGAAGCGAACAACTTCGGCTTTAGGTTGCGGTACCAAGTAAGGGCCGCATCTTTCAAAGTGAGGGAGAAAGCCCTGCATATGATTCCTTGACTGACCCCCTCCAACTGCATTTAGGCTTTGAAAACCTTGAGGTGCTCAATCGGGTCTTTGGATCCGTTGTAGGATGGGATATTGCTGGGCACTCAGAAGTTTTTAGGTTGGGGGTCTTGCATAATGTCGTCCGTAAAAAGTGATTCAGTCTGGTCTATCATCACCTGTAGTGATGTTGGTACACCGGAAGCGTGTTGTTGTTCCATCATGATGACCTTTTTCTTCAGATCTTCCAATTCTTTCTCCCAATCTAGGGAGCGACTGGTGCTAAAAACTTCTGTTGGTTCTGGAGGTGCGTGATCGCCCCCACCTGGTATGTTATTTCGCATATTGCTTCGGCATCGAGCGTCTAACGAATGACGTAAACCACCAACCGAGAGTCTTCCCCCCGCATTATTAATTTGCTGGTGACCTTGAGCTGCTCGTGGCGGGATAGGATCCGCAGGTGGTTAGGCCCGTAAAATGGATGGAGCGCGGTTGTTTGGTCGATTTTGATAAGAAGCTTCTCCCTGCTGCGGGGCAGGTAGGGGTGGTAGATGTCGTTCCAACCAGTCTACAATGTTGGTGAAACACAGCATCTCCATTTGCATATACTGAATATCGGCTTCCACAGTATTTCTCCACATGGGATCTTCTGCTGCTGGATGCGGTGGAGGCGGAGGGAAAGTGGTTGCACCCCCTCTTTGCTGTGGCTCCTCCCGCATCGTTCGTTCGTGAGTATGTGCTGTAGAAGGTTGAGTTTGGGCAGTGCTAGCGTTTTCATTTCTCTGAATGTATCCCGCCGGGGTGGTGGTTTTCGATCCGTGCTTTCGGTGGCATTATTGGATCTTCTCAAAGTGATTCTGAAAATGACAGCAAAGATGTTTTGTAAGTCGTCCCCATGGTGGGCGCCAATTTGTTGACGCTAAATTACGTCACCAGTTGTTGATCAGGGACCAACTTGAATCTCAACTGTCTAATCAATGATTGAAGATGAAAGCTTGGATCTGAAAGGCCTGCAAACACCACCAAGGGTTAGGATGGTCGTCAGGGGTTCCGGCTAGTAGTCATCCGATGTTTAAGTTAGTGATGATGAGGGAAATCTTTGAATGGATTTATATATTTTTTGTATATCATATATTCTTCGTAGCATAGAGGATCTTTTATAATATATATCCTTGCCGTATTCGACTAGGATTCTGATTCTATTGAGATTTGATCTCTTACGCAGGATGGGTCACAATCATAGTTAGATACGTGATTGCCTCGAAGAGATGGGGCGAGAATATCTGCGCAGTGCGGATATCTCTTATAGTAATTCTGGGAAGCCAAATCTCATGACTTGTGGAATACGTTACCGAGTCTCAGGTGTTCGAAGAGGAACATTTGGGAGACACTGCTCGGTCGGATGTGATGTTATAGCAAGCGCTTGGTAGTGTCGATCAGTCGTAAATAGGAGAGAGTCGACCGCTCAAGTCTAAAATGATTGATCGGGAGCCGGAGAAAGCCGACCGCTCGGGCCCAATAAATGACCGAGGGTAATGAGATATTTTGCGCATATTGACAAGTATCGTCAACAAAATGCTTTAGTGACAAGGCACGAAAATAGAGAATGTCAGTACGTGCTATTGACCATGCAGCCTTGGAGCCATTCCAAATTAACTCATAACAATGTGTATACACAAGATGCACACAGTTAAACAAAGATTATATGAGAACTAAAGGTTTACCTTCATATCTATGTATCGAATACCTTCATATCTACGTATCAAAAATTTGAAAAAAAAAACGACCACAAAATTCAATAGCATTTGTCGTCAAATGTGGTTTTAGTTATTCAACAACAAACGTCGATGAATTTTCGTAATTTGGGTATAAAAAAATCGTGCTAAAAAGCCCTAATCTCCCTCTCACCATCCTCTCTCTCTCTCTAAGCCCTAACTCTCAATGGTAGGTTTTCAATCACCACTGGCCTAGGTGGTGGGGTCCATTTGAACCTTAGATCTGCCCATTTTGGAGCTAATACCCTGATGAGTGGTGGGGTCTACTTTAACCTCGGATCTGCCCCATTTTCAATGGTAGGTTGGACCCCACTGTCGGACGGGGTGGCTCTTAATGCTCTAATCTATGCAAAAGGTGGGCCACACCATGATGATCAACTGATATGAAAATCACGGCCATCCACTAAACTAAATAATGGACAGCCAATGGTATGACTCTGTACTAGTGTCACCCACTCATATCAGGTGATCATCATTGCTGCAGCCCACCTTTTGCAACGGTTGGATAGACATGTTAGTGAAAAAAAATGCATGTATCATATCTGATACAAATGCTCTATCTAATCAATTCTCATTATACAATGCTTGGGGTGAAAGATTGTACCGTATGCTTTTCACTTTGCATAAGTGGAGCCTATAACTTGATCATTTCTCATTATAAAATTTGAATTATATATATATATATATATATATATATATATATATATATATATATATATATATATATATATATAATACATGTTTGTTGGTAGAGCTAATTTGAATTATTATGTCTGAAGTGGGCCACCTAATCTGGACCTAATCCAGATCAAGAAAAACGTCCTATCTGGACAAATTATTAGCTGTAAATTCTATTCATTTTTTACCAGTAGCTGGGCTCTCGATATGCTGGACTATGAAACATGGTGCTATAGTGCTTACGTGTCCTACATCGATATGCCACCATGTATGGTAGCAAACCCTTTGAATCGCATGTCAATACAGTTTAGAGGTTTAAACCGGGCACAGACTCATTCAGGTCGGGACATGACCAATTTCCATCCCGTCATAACCATGGGCCCACCTCAATGCATGTGTTGTATATCCACACCGTCCATCCGTTTTTCCAATTCATTTTAGGACATGGACCTCAAAATGAAGCACATCCAAATCTCAGGTGGACCACACTACAGAAAACAATAATTATTAAATGCCCACCATTAAAAACTTCCTAAGGTCCACCGCAATGTTTATTTGCCACCCAACCTGTTGATCAGGTGGGCCCCACTGTCACGACATGATGGAACTTGGTCAGGTCCCACCTGACTGAATTCGTGCCTGTTTAAATCCGACCAAAAAAGACAAATACCACCCACACCTTCATTGATCGTATCAATTAGATATGGTTTCTAATGAAGAGCTTGGCTAAGCCCACATGCGTGCTCAATACAGCTATGTGTCAGCATCACACGTAGGTGCAACACCCAATCCATCCAAGAGGTTGGCCCAATCCTGTACTTGTTTTCTTAAGTAAATGTATTTCGCTCAGCAGGTGGGCCCGACCCAGGAAACAATATTGGGTAGGTTAGAAAAATTCGAAGTTGTTCATAGCCGTACAGTTGTTTGGCAAATTGTTACCTGCTTGACCAGTGGATCAACCAATTTCTTGGAGTAGAGCATAAATACAAAGGTGCCATTTTGATGAATGGATTGGATCTTGAAAATATGTGCAATGCTAGCATATGTGTGGCGTGTACATGAGTAGGCTTGAAAACTTCAGCCAATTGCATTTCATAGACGGGGTTTTACTGCAATAGCCCTGATGTGTGGCTATTTTTACTAAAAGTCCAATTTCTCTTTTGGTTCATCTATTTTGGCCTTTTGACGAGAAATTGAAAATTTATGGTAGAAACTGCCCCTCCGACCGATCCCCCTGGGCACTATGGATTCCCCCTGGGGCACAGTGGCTTCCCCCTGAGCACATGGTAGTCAGAGTGGCATTCTCAACTATAAAATTTTCAATTTCTCATCGAAGGCCAAAAAAGATGAGCCAAACGACAAATTGAATTTTTAGTAAAAATAGCGACACCTCAGGGCTATTACAATAAAAATACCTTCATAGACATAGGGCACGGATTGAGTGCCACCCCCACTAGGACCTGGCTAGAGACGGACGATCCTATCAGGGGCTATGTAGGGCCCATCGTGTATTTTATCCCAGTTGCCCGTCCATTTTAAAGATCATTTTAGGGCATGAGCCTAGAAAGGAGGCAGATTGAAGGTCCAGTAGAACCTACCACAAGAAGCATTGGTTACATTGGCTCCCACAGTTGAAACCTTCCTAAGGCCAACTATTATGTTTGATTTCTATCCAATTTGTTCATAAGGTCACATGGACCGGGAGTAAGGGAAAACATAAATATCACCTTGATCCAATGCTTCTATTGCTCCTAAGTGTTTTTCACCAGTAGGTGCTCAATCTTCATTGTTTCCTGTGGTGTGGTCCACTTGAGAATTTGATCTGCCTCATTTTTTAAATCACCACTTGTAATGATTTTCCATAAACAGTGTGGATAAAACACATACACCACAATAAGCCTCATAGAGCCCTTGATAGGACTGTCCGTCTTTAGCTAGGTCATGGTGGGGATAGTACCCAATCCCCCACAGTATAGTGGTGCCGTTTGGATGGATGGATCGGATCTCAAACCTACGTGGCATTATATGCCACAGGTAAGAAGTGTATGAACGGTATTGCTTGCACGTGTGAGCTTGAGAAAGCAGTCTAATATATTAGGGTCACACCCAAATAAAAAGAGCTGACAGTGCAGTTCACGCGTCAGTGTCACTATAACAAGAGCAAGGGTCAGCTCTGATTGGGGATCCCGCGTAATCAGATTAAGTCTAATCCTGATTTTGTCGGCCCATGCTCAGGTCGGAAGCTATGTAGGCCCATAAAGATGCCCATGATAAATCCACTCCGTCCATCAGTTTTAAATGATCACACTATGACTGGAATCCAAAAGTCAGGTGGGCCGCACCACATGACGTCCATAGTAGGCAGTTAAAACCCTCCTACAGCCGACCATGATGTTTATATGCAATCCAAACCATTCATAGGGTTATCAACACCAAGAAAACTGCGTAGTGGGATTTCGTCCTTCCTTACTATGGATGCAAAGCTGTGAAGAGGCTCGCATTAACTTATCTGTTCATCCACCCCGTTCATTACATTTTTAAGATCTAACTAACCAAATGAAATCAAGAATGAGCAGGTCCAACGGTCAGGTAGACCACACCAAATACTGAACTCAAGTTGCATTAAATGCTCAATGCATTAAATGCAAGGGTCATTTCTGGTGTGGTTGATCTGACCGTTGGACCTACCTCATTCTTAGTCTCATGTGGTCAGCCTGATCTTAGAAACGGAATGGACGGAGTGGATAAACAGATACATCAAGGTGGGCCCCTCCATAGCTTGGTATGAACACTGAGGAAGGATGCAATCTGACTCCCTACACGAACGAGTATCATCCCGGTACAAAAATTGTGTGGCTCCTACAAACTTTCCAATGGGAGGCATTTTGACGCCGATTGCATCCTTCCTTAATATGGAGGCCAAGCATCCATACTAGCTGTGTAGGGGCCACATTGATGTATCTATTCATCCACACCATCTATACCTTTTTTATGACCATTTTAAGTCATTACACCTAGAACTAGGCAGATTCAACTGTAAGATAGACCATACCAAAAATGACTCTTGCTTTTAATGCTAAGGAGCATTTAATGCAACTAAGCTCACTATTTGGTGTGGCTAGGTGGCTGAATCGAGGGTTGGATCTGTCTCTTTCTTCGTGTCATGGCTTAAAGTTATCATAGAAAATTGATGGACAACATGGATAAACAAAAACATCACGGTGAATCCCTCCACAGCTAGTATGATGCTTTGCCTCCATAATGAGGAAGTACTGGTATGGCCCACATGAATTTTGGACCTACCGTCTTGACTAAATCCTCACCATTAAAAACTTCTTGGAGGCCACCGGATTGTTTATTTTCCATCCAACCTATTGATAAGGTTACAAATACCTAGATGAAGAGATCACACAAATACCAGTTTGATCCAAATCTTTAGGGTCTGACCAGAAGTTTTTAATGTTGGATTACCATTATTTACTGTATTATGGTCCATCTGAGACAGATGGTTGCCCTAAAATGAGTTTTCAAAACAGATGCATGGCCTGAATATAAGTAACGTACATCATGGTGGACCCCACGTTCAGGGATCCACACACCTCGGTGGATCCGGAGATCCACTGAAACCGCGCTCCTATTTTTTGGAATTCTGCCCTATTGTGGTCTTGCGAAACTGATGGTCGGAGTGGATTTGTCACGGGCATCTCTGTGCTGCGGACATAGCTTCCGACCAAGGAACTTTATGTGGCAGGGGCACAAGCAACTCACGTCCTCCATGCCTTCACGCAGGATTCACCGCACTCGAGAGATTATGAATCGTATGCGGAAGGCATCTGGGGCCCGCCAAATTCCAGAGTAGACCTAATCTCGATTATGAAGGATGGCCCAAATCTTGTATTTTGGACGGTTTAATTTGAATTACTTAGTATGCCACACATGCAATTTTTAAGTTGATCTTTTAAGTGATTGTCTATCAACTATCACACTATATCAGAGTATCAAAGTTTTTCACTTTCCTATGCTCAAAAGGAAATCGGATTGCGTGCAGAGTAAACTCTGTTGGGCCTACCTAGAATGCATGTGCTTTATCTATTCCTTCCATATGTTTTTCCATCACATTATAGTGGTTGAACCCAAAATTTAAGCATAACCAAATCTCAAGTGGACCATGCCACAAGAAACAGTGGGAATAATGATTTCCACCGTTGAAACCTTCCCAGGCCCCACAGTGATGTTTATTTGTCATCCAACCTGTTCATAAGATCACATGGACATGGATGAAGGGAAAACACAAATATCGGCTTGATCCAAAACTTCTATGTCCCCTGAGAATTTTTCAATGGTATACATTCAGTTCACACTTTTCCTGCGGTGTGGTCCACTTTAGATTTTGATATGCTTCATTTTTTGGCACCATACCTAAACTTATCTGTTAAAATGGATGGACAGAGTGAATAAAATACTTAAATCATGGTGGGCCCCACAGAGTTTACTAAGCGTGTTCAAAAGACGTAGATGGCTGGCGGGAACCTAATAACCATTTCCAAATGAAATTCTCAAAAGCCCATCTCCAAATGCACGACGAGATTCCCGCCAACGGATATAAAGATGATGTGGTAACCTCACCTTGATGTGGAAGGGAGACCAGATGTACGGATCCTCAGGCATCTTTTCCCAGTGCGTCAGGTCTTTCTCCTCGGACGCGTGGACCGATCTCAGCCACTCATCAAGGGTGGCATCCACCGTAGCTTCCATTAACCTGACCCCAGCATCAGAGCACTTCACCTCCCAGTTTCCGTCCTCGGCTCTCCTCAAACGGCCCGTGAGGACTGGGTAGTGCGACAACATCTCCGACAGAGACTCCTTCAGCTTCTCCATCTCGACCGACGCGTCGGACCGGTAGTAGAATACCACTTGGAGGTGGTGGACCCCCATCAGGTGATCCAGGGCGGACAGCGGATACGTCTTTCCTGGCCGCACCGGTGTGGCTGATACGGCCGTCATCAGCGCTCGCGCTGCGACGCGCGTGTTGTGGGCGTCTGACATCCTCGCCGAGAAACTTACGCGTTGGACGGAGAGAAAGAGAGAGAGGTTCTTCCTACGAAGGATGGTGCGAATGTAAAGAAGGCGTTGAATTTATCTAAACAACAAATCACGTACAGGCACCTGTACTCGAAGTTATTGTATCGTAAAGACGCGGATTGCCTGCAAAAGCCTTTCGCACGCGTCTCCTACGCTCTGAATATAGGTGGGGCCCACCGTGATGTTTGTGAGAAATCTACACCGTTCAACCGTTTTGTGAGATCATTTTAGGCATTGCGACCAAAAATGAACCGGATCCAAGACTGAAGTAAGCCGAAAACATAGCGATTGAACTTCCACAGTTGAAATATTCGTGGGGCGACAGAAGTTTCGAATAAGGATAATATTTGTTTTTCCAGTTCATCTCATTAGGAATGACATTATAGACGGTATGGATGGCATAGAAACATCGCTGTGGACCCCATACAGGTTTCAATGGTAGGAATTTCCCTACCCATCTTTTGCTTTAGTGCGGCCCACTTGAGTCTTAGATCCAGTTCATTTTTTGTAGAAACGCCTAAAATGATCTCACAAAACGATTGGACGGCGTAGATTTCTTTCAAACATCACGTTGGACCCTGCCTAGATTCCGAGCGCAGGAGATGCCTGCGAAAGGCTTTCGCAGGCAATCCTCGTCCGAAGAATATCTTTTTCAGAAATTTGGATAATCTGCTTACAATGTGGGGCCACAACTGGATGTTAAGTTAGACGGGTGGCTGTATATTAATTCCAACAGTATGGCAGTATTGGCCTACTTTTTCAAGCAGATGATCGTAATGGTCGACCTTACTATTTCCACAATGCTGATGTGTCGAACATGAATGCATGTCGGTGAAAGGATGGCACAGTACAACAAGTTGCAGCACCTTGCATGTAGGCCGTCAGTCCGTGTTTATTTATTGTTATTTATATTTATTTATGGACGGTGATTCAACATGTCCGGATACAAGTAGGTGAACGTTAGGTGTTTGGTGCACGGAAGTAAATGGGATTAAAGAGGATAACCCCCTAGATAGCCTGCATCCTAAATTTAAGCCTCCTACCCGTGCATGTATTGTGGATGGGACACGGTTTGGCTTGTGACCCAAACACCAGCTAGGTAGCTGGTGTCAAAGCTATGTGAGCCCCACCACGATGTATATGTTTTATCCACGCCCTCCATCCATTTTGCGAGACCATTTGACGGCATGAAACTAAAAATGAGGCAAATCCAAAGGGCTCGGATTAGGTACTACCCCCACCAAGACACAGCTGGAGACAGATGGGTATGTGTCACCTCGCCATTGGTGGAGAGCGGGTGGGATCCGCACCTCGGTAATGATGAAGAGCTGACAAACCTATCACATCAGCCAGGTCTAGGGCTATAAATGGTCGGGTTCAGGCGAGTTTAGCCAAAACCAGATTCGCCCATTTACTAAACGGGTTGGGGTCCAAATTTTAAACCCAGACCCTTTTACTAAATGGGCGGGTCCAGGTCAGGTTCGAGTCAACCCATCAGACCCATTTATAAATGGGTTTGGGTCTGGTAGAGGGAGATCCACCCAGACCAATTTATAAATAGGTTGGGTCTAATGGGTCTGGGTCTGGTAGAGGGAGATCCACCCAGACCAATTTATAAAATGGGTTGGGTCTAATGGGTCCGGGTCTAGATCAAGTATGCAAGCATTTTACAAGGCTTAAAATCGGGTTTGGATGGGTCTAGACTAGACAGGTCCCTTGAAACATAGACCAAACCCGCCCACTCACTAAATGGGTTCGGGTCGGGTCGGGACAAGCCTAATATAAAGGAAACCAGACCCAGACCTGTTTAGCAACCGGGTCTGTTCTTGGACCCAGACCCGTACCATTTAACAAATGGGTTGGGTCTGGGTCAGGTCTAAAATGGGTTGGGTCCGGGCACCCCATCGAGTCTGCTAACTCATTTACAGCCCTAGCCGGGTCCCACCTGCTCTCCACCAATGCAGAGGTGACACGTACCCATCCATCTCCAGCTGCGTCCTAATGGGGGTAGTACCTAGTTAGAGCCCAAATCCAAATCTCAGGTGGACCACACCACAGGGATTGAATACTTACCGTTGAAAACTTCTTGAGGGCCACGAAAGTTTTGGATCAAGCCAATATTTGTGTTTTCCCTTCATCCAAGTCTTAGTAACCTTACCAACATGTTGGATAACGAATAAACATCACTGTGGGCCCTAGGAAGGTTTCAACGATGGACATCATTCTCCCCATTGTTTCCTATGTTGTGGTCTCCCTAAGCTTTGGATATGCTTCATTTTTAGTATCACGCCGTCAAATGAGCTCACAAAATGGATGGAGGGCGTGGATAAAACAAATACATCATGGTGGGGGCCATAAAGCTTTGACACCAGCTACCTGACTGGTGTTCGGGTCACCAGCTAAACCGCGTCCCTGTGGATGGATTTCGCCATCCCTCTTGGGTTTCAGTTGTATTCATTTCGTCATGGTGGGACCCCCCATAATGTATGTGTTATATCGACACCGTCCAACCATTTGGTGAGATCATTTTAAAGCATGATCCAAAAAACAGAGGCATATCCAAAGGTTAAACAGACCACACCATAAAAAGCGGTGGGTACATTAATTTCCATTGTTGAAACCTTCCTAGGGCCCACCATGATTTTTGTATGTCATACAATTTGTTCATAAGGTCACAAAGACCTGGATGAACGTAGAAAACAAATATAAAAATGATCCAAAACTTTTGTGGCCCTCAAAAGGTTTTCAATGGTAGACGTTTAATCCACACTGCTTTCTGTGGTGTGGTCCACTTGAGATTCAGATCTACCTCATTTTTTGTATCATGACCTAAAATGATATCGTAAAATGGATGGACAGTGTGGATATAATACATACATCATGGTGGGCCCCATAAAACTTGTGACGTCAACACACATCATGGCACACCATACAATCGATTTCCAAAAACGGTTAATTGGTAGATTCCACGTTTGTTCCTTGGTTAATCCCATGAGCCAGGGTACAATCCACTGACAGGTGCATTAATTTCACTTTTGCAAATACCATCCTATTAATCCCCTTAAGTCCCGTACGCCAAACACGCATACGTCTGACGATGCCTTCATCGACCATAAATGATGTTGGTCCGTTGATCATGCAAGTCAAACTTGTAGGCGAATGATGAACAGCTAGGAGAAAAGTCAATAATCCTAATTCAATGTACATACTATTATACCTTACTTCTGCTAGTCCAGGTAAAGAGCCAATCATAAAAGGACAGCTGGTGAGCAGCCGCTGGGTATATGAAGCCACGACAAAATTCCTAATGACACAGTTTGCATCGGTTTGTAATGCCACAACACTAAGTTGGATGAATAGACGTGGCTAAGTCAGCAAGCGGTTATGGTAAAGAGGTTCGAAGAAAAATCTAGAAGATAAGTGATGGGCGAGCGGTCAATATAACTGTCCAGCAGGAGAAGTGTTAATGTCAGATTTTGTAACGAGATCCTCCGGCTTTTCTCCTTCGCTCCAGGAGGGATTTCCACCACCAGACCTGAAGCAAGACAGCGAATAAGGGTGGCTGGGGACCAGCCGTTAGCCCTCCGACGCTTAAGTTAGGCCACAGAAGAGAAGCCAAGCAAAACGGGACCAAGATTGAATGATGAGTACGTACCTCCTCTTCAATGGAGCCATCCCCTTATATAGATCTGAAACAATCCAATCTGTTACGTGAGATGTCGAAATCCTGTTGATGTCGCACACGATACTGAGAATCCGCTGATTTCGTGGGATAAGATCCTATCTTTTTAGTCAGATCCAACCCAATGATTTATTCCAACAATCACGCCCCTAGATGGTAATCCCTTGAAATCCGGCTGGTTCCGGCCGGAAGCCATAGTTGGAGTCATGGCCTCCGAAAAGGAAGGAGACGCCCGTAGTAAAGCTGCTCGCAGGTTAAAATGTGGTCGCGAGTCCAAGTACATATTTTGGGTGTAATATCTTTCAACGACTTGTGAGAAGGTCTGCTCGCGAATCTAGTTTTCCGTATTTGACCATCCATGACTCCAGACCAGATGATCTGGAGAGTCGAATGGGCGTTCCGTACTTGTCCAATATTCGACTCTCGATCAGATGATCTCGAGAGTCGAATGGGCGTCCCGCACTTGTCCAATATTCGACTCTCGATCAGATGATCTCGAGAGTCGAATGGGCGTCCCGCACTTGTCCAATATTCGACTCTCGATCAGATGATCTCGAGAGTCGAATGGACATTTCCACGTGAAATCTTATCTCCACCATTTTGCCTATAACAGATGCCCCCGAAGTCCTTGCCGCCAAGAATCCTTAAGGAAAGGACTTACTTGATGTCATGCGCGGCTGCCTCTTGCTTTCACCGAGACACCGTACATGATTAGGCTGGAATTAATGAGCGCCAGCCTTTCCGCAGTCAGGAAATGAAGAGGCGCTCGCCACGTGTCCGAGTATTTAATGGGCGTGCCTGCTTGAGTGCTGTGCCGAACGAAAGATCGCCACGTGCTACCATATACGGCGGAATGATTGCCTATAAATATACGGAGTCCGCCATATCTTCTGATTTTCACAGAAATTTCAGAATCCTCCTTTGCTTTTTCCATCATCTTCCTCCGGAGCTCCTTGGTGTCTTCCTCGATCCCCTTTGGTGCTCTTTCTTTCCTTTTCCATTATTCTATTTCTTCTTCCTTTTTTTTCTTTTTTGAATATCCCATGGCTTCTGAGGAGAGTACCGTTCCTTTAGGAGATGCTACCCCGGAATCCTCTGCTTCTAGTAACGCAAGGGTTCCGGCAGGTCAGTATACAGCGGCCGGATATCCCTCCATTCTATCGGAGAACCGGCTGCTGGAGTTACGGGAGAGTTTTTCGATCCCTGACTCAGTCGATCTCCGGTTACCCAGAGACGGAGAGACGCCAGACTCCCCTCCCCCAGGGTGTGTGGCCTTCTATGAGTATCAACTCATTCTGGGGGTTCGCCTTCCCCTCCATCCCTTCATCCGGGATGTACTTCGGTGTTATAAAATTGCCCCCGGGCAACTTATTGTGAATGGATGGAGGGTGGTCCTAAGCTCATTCGTCCTTTGGGCTCAGGCCGGGAACGGGGAGCTTACAGCTGATGAGTTCCTCCGCATGTTCCGCTTGAAGAAGGCACCCTCCAGCGAAGGCTGGTACTATCTATGTTATTGGCACCGGGATAACTTTGTGCTGGGGAAGCCCACATCGAATTATCCCGGCTGGAGGAAGCGTTGGTTTTACGCATCTGGAAATTGGGAATTTGCTTCTTCCAGGGGCCCAAGAGTAAATCGTTTTTTCTGTGAAGGTAGGCAGTCCCGCATTGTGATCCGTTTCTTCAATAAAAGGTTTTTGAGGTTTCTCCATCTGACCCCTGTTTGTGCTCGCAGGTATCCCGGCCTTGAGAAAACCGAACTTGAAAGGGGGGATCAACGAAAAAATCGTAAAGGTGTACAAGGTGCCTATTGGTGATAGGCACGTCGAGACTTGCTTGTCTCCACCTCGCCTTGCAGCAGCGGGCTTAATACCTGTAAGAGAAGTCGAGATGACGCAAGTTGGAGAAAAAAGAGGTTTGCTGCCCCGGCTGAAGGGCACGAGCTCTAAGAGGCAGAAGAAAACATCTGTTGGTCCATCTCACCCATCCACCGAGAAGGGTAGCGATCAGCCTGCTCCTCTCGCGAGCAAGGTGGGGGGGGCTCCAGCAGGGCCCGCTAATCCTTCACTGGCGGTCGCGCCCGGGCCGCCAGTAATCAATATCGCTGACAACTCCCCGGACGGGGTAGGGTCCAGCTGTCCCCCAGCTGAGGAGGCTCGTGAGCGCACGGAGTCTCGAGAGATGGCTCCTGCCCGCGAGCTGGTACCTGCTACCGAGCAGGGACCTGCTCGCGAGGCGACGGCTCCTCCTCGCGAGCCGTCTGGGCTGATCGTTGCCCAACCTTCCGGTGGTGGAACGTATTCTGTTCCTCGCCATCTCCACCCCATCTGTAAATTCTTATTCGAGAATGTCCCACCTCAATCCTTCGGCTCTCTTCCCGAGCCAGGCCCCGAGAGCCTCTTCCTTGAGGCAGGGATGAGGATGGCTCAGGTAGAACCTCCTAACCCAAAAACTTTATTATTTTGGTGTTTTAAGTATTTCTTCTCATCCATCTTCTTGTTTGCAGGGACTAGACCTCATCTTGCGGACGAAGCGAGACATCGTCGCTGCTCGCCGCGTAATAGACGAGGCAGATGAAAAAAGGATTGCTTTGGAGAAGGCGGTCCTGGGGCGAGATCAACTCCTCAAATCCCGTGAGGCTGTGATTTCCAAGAAAGATGAGGAGATAAAAATCCTCATAGAGAAAGTCCAGGTGTTGACCGAAAGGTACCAAACTCTGGATAATAAGTTCGCGAAACTCGCCGACTTGAAGGAGAAGGCGGAGAGAGAGAAGGAGATCTTTCGCCAAGACAAGATCTCCCTGGAGGAGCGACTTGCGGAGGCTAGGTCGCAGCTCAAGGAGGCCTACGACAACCTAACCAAGGAGCGCAACGCTCTCGCGCAGCTTAAGGACGACTCGATCCACTGGGACGAGGAGAGAGTCGCCCTTGCGAAAATGCTCTCGGAAGAAGGGCCTCGGGCAATTTCCGAGTTCCGTTCTTCGCAGCAATATGACGACGAAAGGTACGAGTCGTATGATGCTGGTCGCGACTTTGCGCTAAGAGTAGTGCAACGAATGATCCCATCCTTTGATATGGGGGAGTTCGGTCGAGTTGCGACCACCATTGCTGCCGAAGAGCAGGCTGCTGCTGAGAACGAGGTGACTGAAGCCACTCAAGTTGACGGAGCTCCAGAAATGGGCCCTGAAATTGAGAGCGCAGCTCCTCCAAGGGATTGATTTTCTTTGTTTTCCTCTCTTGTATTCGTGAATGGATATTGTAAACATTTATCATTAATGAAAAAAGAAAAAATATTTTTGGAAGTATTGTCCTCGTTGCCTTTTCCTTTTCACGCAATGAATGCCTTCTCGTTTTTGCTTACTTTCTTTTCCTTGTACTGAATGCCTTGTTGCAACGAGAATGTGCCCAATCTGGGGGTTCGTTGCGGCCAAACGATTGAGACCCCCAAGTTGACTTCATATTGAGTCATCAGTGAATGCGAACCCTTAATCCGAGCACGAGTTACACTGCTCGCAATTTAGGGTGTATGACGAACTGTGGTGCTCGCGATTAAGGTGTATGGCTGATTCGGGCTCGAGCTACGGTGCTCGCGATTAAGGTGTATGGCTGATTCGGGCTCGAGCTACGGTGCTCGCATTCCGGAGTGTGATCCTTCCTTACACCAGTCGTGAGCAACTAACTCATGAAAATGAATTAGACTCAATCCGGGGGTCGTACGACCATGTCCGCGTTGAGATAGACTGATCTATCGATTGAGATTTTAGTTCTACCAAGGGCAGAAGGTTGGTCAAGAGATGGTATTCATTCTCTTCGAGGCTGTTCAGGTCCATGTAAATGGAAAAGCAACCAACTAGTAATGATTTCAGTCCTACCAAAGGTAGGTAATTGGCCAAGAGGATGTGTAAGCACTCTCTTCAGGGCTATTCAGGTCCATATAAATGGAGTAGCGGCCAAAAGATATCTTTTACTTTATTCATAAAATGCTATAATAAACTACATCGAATCTAAGGGTAGTATCGTAGCAAATGCTCCACGTGCCAAGGGCGACGTACAGGCTTCCCGTGCATGTCTTCAAGATAATAAGTACCGGGTCGCACAACCCTAATAACCCGATACGGGCCTTCCCAATTCGGATCCAATGAACGAACAGGAACTCCAAGATTTCGCCTTAGAACCAAATCTCCGAACTGGAAGGATCTAGGTCGAACCTTTGCATTTCGATAACGAGCAATACGTTGTTGATATGCTGCCACTCGTACTTGGGAAGCATTTCTTCGCTCTTCCAAGAGATCGAGATGAAGTCGGATATTTTCCTGATTGCTCGCGGGATCATACTGTTCGATCCGATATGAGGGCACTTGAATTTCCACTGGTACCACTGCGTCAACACCAAATGCTAAGGAGAAAGGAGTTTCACCTGTCGATGTACAAGCTGTGGTTCTGTAGGCCCATAACACTTCTGGAAGAAGTTCTGGCCACACCCCTTTACATTCACTTAGCTTGGTCTTTAAATGATGCTTTATAATTTTATTCACTGCCTCGACCTGCCCATTCGCCTGTGGATGATATGGAGAAGTGCGGAGATTACGTATTTTCCATTTGTCGCAAAATTCATCAAAGGCTGCGTTGTCGAACTGCATTCCGTTATCGGTAATTATAGTATGAGGAAGTCCGAAGCGACATATAATATTTCTCCATATAAACTTAGTAGTTTGTTTTTCAGTAATTTTGGCTAATGGTTCTGCCTCGGCCCATTTGGTGAAATAATCAACCGCCACGATCGCGAACCTATTCTGTCCCTTTCCCATAGGTAAGGGACCGATGATATCGATCCCCCACTGAGCAAAAGGCCAAGGGCTGTCGACTGGGGTCATCCGCTCAGACGGTACGCGAGGTATAGGTTGATATCGTTGACACTTGTCGCATTTTTTAGAAAATTCTATGGCATCTGCTTTCATAGTAGGCCAATAATATCCTTGCCTCATCGCTTTATATGCTAGAGATCGCCCCCTGGGATGATTACCACATGCCCCCTGGTGTACTTCATCTAGAACACGATGTGCTTCTTCTGGGTGAAGACACCTCAAATAAGGCAAGGAGAAGCTTTTTCGCAACAAGATTCCATCTTGTAAGGTGTACCTGGCAGCTCGAAGCTGAATTTGTCTTGCAGCTTTCTTGTTTTCTGGTAGGTATCCATCTCTGAGATAAAGGATGATAGGATCCATCCAGCATGGAGACGATTGTACCGAAATAATTTGTTCGGGAGTTACTTGGTCGATACTCAAGAAGTATCCAGATAGGCGATTAAAACTATAAAATAAGGATGATTTTAGCAGTTCAAGGGGTCCAGCACCAACCAAATCAGATCAACACTTCAATTTCAAACTTATCATCTTGTTATTTACATTTCTTAGCATAATTAGTTTTGTTTACTTTCCCTAGCCTAATTGCATTGTTTATGTTCCGTAGTGTAACCCTTAAGATTACATCTCATAGCGGTAAGTTTGAGCTCTTTAATCAGTAAAGTTTCTCTCTCTACAATAGTATTTTCTATTGATAAAGAAGAAGTGAAGATCATCTGCGTGATCGATTGTAAGTTCTTATTTTCTGTTCCTTTAATTTTATATTGTGAGAAGTCTTTTCGTTTGAAAGGCAAAGGTGCAACCCATTTTCGGAGGACGAACCCCACCCTCCAAACATCGCCTAATCATTATTATTAAACAACTGAGCAAGTGGCTAATTAGGCGACCGATCTTTACGGATCTTGGTCATATACAGTCGATCACGATGTATCTGCCTTTCTTAGCACTTGGGGTCATCGTTGTTCAGTTGGAATAAAGCTGCAAAATTCAGTTCTGGCACGCCCACACACGTCACATGTGTAGCCGAAGAATAGCGAACAACATTTTTGGCACGCCCGATGGGACCACGTTGCTAGTACACATTGTACGTAATTTATGAGTAGAAAGAGTAATCGAATTGCTGGGGCTGAACCAGAAGATACTAGTATTCAACAACCAGTTGTTGAATTGGGAGGCGGCCCCTAATTTTGATATGAATATTAACCCAGTAAGCCCGACTAACCAAGTTACGGAATCGGCTTCTCGGACCACTTCGTTAGACAAGGTTACAGCCGACCTTAGAGAAGTACAGTTATCTATACAACAAATTCAAGAACAAGGGAAAGCTCAAGCGGAAATGATAAACTTTCAGGCCGAGCATCTCTGTATACAAACAGATCGTTTGAATAGATGGATAGCTCATCAGACCGAGGCCATGCATCGGATGATGAATGTTGTCACAGAGACGATAACCGTGCCAGTTCCACATAATGAAGGGAGTTTGGTTAATAATATAGCATAGCCGCCTCCAGTTCCACCATTACAACGAACTGTCCCGATTTATCCAATCCCAGATATACGTAATGTTAGCCTGACGTTTGATTTTAGATGGCCTGATATGAGGAATTTTACACCAGAAACAAGAAACCATGGAATCCCTGGTGGACAACCATTTCAACAATAACTTAGGAATCCGTTGTTTCATGAAGGGTAGAACTGTGGAATGCTTGAACCACCATCTGCTCCTGAACTTCAACGGGTTAATTGTGACCACATCATCCAGTTGGTTCAAGAGGTGGTTGGCCAAGTCCTGGGCCGAAATACTATTCCAATTTACCATAAACCGTATCTAGAGTGGATCGACCGACAACATCCATTGCCTAGGAATTATCGCCTAGATTTTGCATTGTTCTCAAGTGACGCCCGACAATCAATTATTGAACATGTCGGTCGGCTTACTATGCAATGTGGTGAGCTCGCCAATAACGAGTACTATGGCCGATTTGGCAAGACTTCGCTAATTGCCAGGAGAGTCATGTGAAAGTTATATTGCCCGAGTCAATAGGGCAAAGAGTAGGTGTAAAATAGTGACACCTGAATCAGAATTTGTGCAACTTGCACAAGACGGATTAGATTTAAAACTCCGCAAAAAAATCATTGGAACTGAATTAACGGATTTGTACAATTTAACTCGAAAAGTCTTTAGATATGAGGAACTGTTATAGGAGGTATCTAAACAAAAGAATGCATCAATTGAGACATATTATTATGATCCTAATTATGAAGTTGCAATCGCTAAAGTGATAGCTAACAAGCCATTGGTATGTTTTGCCTTAATCAAAACTGAAACCATAGTATTGGCCGTGCCTAAATCCCAGAAAACATTTACTTTTGACATCGCACGAGCTGATGAAATATTTGAAATACTGTTGGCAGGAAAATTTATTAAAGTCCCCGTCAACCATAGAGTACCGACAACAGAAGAATTAAAAAAGATTACATATTGCAAATGGCATGGGACTTGAAACCACACTACTAATCAATGTGTTATTTTCAGGAATATCATTCAAGACAATATTGATAAAGGTCTATTGAAATTTTCAGAAAAGGAAGAATAAGCAATGCCGATTGATACTGATCCTTTCCCACCGGCACTGATGGCGAACATAGTTACTGCCGATCTTCGGGGAATCGATCGGCCATGACGAAAGATAAATCTGAGTAATGACGAACCCCGCGAAACTTCACGAAGGTCAAAGTCACGACTCCGTCAGTAATACACAGACTCAGAATGGTCGAGATGGCGGTCGAGAGGTAGGCCCCCTAAACGTTATGACTTACAAAGATGCATTCATTGTGCAAGGAAGCTATAAAGGCCTGCTCACAGGCCTGCTCACACAGAGAATGAACGAAATGATGACCAATGGGCGAACGATGATGAAGCTGGATTATCACGATGGTCGCATTAGCTGATACAACGGCCAACAAATAGACAAAGAATGGTCAAACCTCCATTAGTACAAACAGAAGAATGGAAAAGAGTAAGACATCGTAGATTTCCTTGTGTGCCTAAAAGGATTTTGTGATCACAAAAATAATGATGACAGTGGTGTCGAGCAGCTGAAAAGAGGGCAACAATCTTGCACAATGAAGTTCCTCCAGAAGGTTTCATGGATAAACCTCCAATTGAGGATGAAGAAACTGCTGTTAATATGATCAACATGGTTATAGAATCATTTAAAGGGAATTCTAAAAGAAAAGAATCAGCAAATGCGGAATATCAGAGCGGCAACAACTCCACCGAGTTTGTGAACACCGAGGAGCATAATGATTCACTGGACAATTTCAATGAAGAATGGATGGGGGATGATGATTTGCTGATTGAAGAACTTCTCGTAACTGCCAGAGAAGTAGAAGTAATCCCGACCATTCAAGAAGTGATAATCGACCTAGACCTATCACGACTGAAGGCTGAGGAAGAGAAATAATCTGAATCAGGAACACTCGGGGAGCAATGTTCGAGTGCGAAAATTGTATTCGAAACATTACCACCCGTGGTGTTCAACTGTAATATGGTCCTAACCCTTCCTTCTAATTTTCAGGCATCTAGTAGAATGAAATGATGGGCGATGTTGAAGAATTAAGTTCTCTTATTGTAATCCAACATGCGTCTTGCTCTAAACCAGGAGGTACAAGAAAAGGAACCTCGAGTCAGATGCAGCCATTGAAAATTATCACTGTTCAACCAGGCACGTCGGCTGAAAAGGTTGTCATTGAAAAATCAATTCTCAGCATGACTCAGCTGTTAGTACATCTTTTGTTGTCAATTGGCGTGTTGGTTGGTCGCGTCTTGTCGTGTGAGCCCTGGTCGAAGAATTGAAGATCAAGACTTGAAGATTACGTTTCGTCCATTGCTCAAGCTCATGCTGAAACAAGATCCCAGGTAAGTTGCATATAGATCGACCATAGGAAACCCAAAACATCAAAGAATGGCGTAATGACTCACATATCTTTCACATTCCCTCTCGACCCTTGCACAAGTTTATCAGACTTGTGGTCCATGGCTGGTGCGAAACGTATTGAAGATATGTCCATACATTGGACCCTATGCACCAAATCACTGCATGCCTCATCATTGAAGTGATCCGCTGTTGCGTTGCGTTGAAAGACTTGGTCCAGCAAACCCGCTGTGACAAGATCATCTAGACAGCCGACCGGTCTTGACCGGTCGGCAAGGCTCCTCAACTCAACAGCACCTTGCTGTAGTATATTCAGCTGGACAGTCGACCGGTCTTGACCGGTCGGCCAGGTGCATCAAAAGAAGTCAAAGGCTTGCTGTGATAAAATCAGCTGGACAGCCGACCGATCTTGACCGGTCGGCCAGGGACATTATCAAGACAGAACTTGCTGTGAATTGGTCAGATTGACAGCCGACCGGTCTTGACCGGTCGGCCAGTTATACTTAGTTATTCCAGCAAGCATAGCCGACCGGTCTTGACCGGTCGGCCTGGATTCATCAGACTGTCCAGCAAGCACAGCCGACTGGCCTTAACCGGTTGGCCTGTTTTCTCTAATTGTTCCAGCAAGCATTGCCGACCGGTCTTAACCGGTCCGCCTTCATTTTCCATTTACTCCAGCAAGGGGATCCGACCGGTCTTGACCGGTCGGGCAGTCTCAAATGTGGCCTATTGATTTGAATGATGACCGGTCCGTCCGACCAGTTGAGACCCCTCTCTGACAGGTCGGTCGTGACCATTTTAGATCCGTTGGGGCCATCATTTGGGGCTCTATATAGCCATGACTTGTGGTCTTTCATGGTAGGCATTCAACACCCTTCAAGAGCTAAAAGAGAGAGCTTTTACTCACATCCTCCTACCCTCTTTGCTCTTGTTCCCCTTGAGTTCATCATTCAAACCTAGCCATTAATGGCTTATCAATGAGTATTCAAAGCTCGGTTTGAAGTATGAACTCAAGACCTTCATTCATGGCTGACCTACCTTCGGAATATATTTATGAGGTCGTTTATAGCCATTGAATGTTTGAAGTTTGGTAGTTCCCTCATTACCATTGCATTGAATAGGCAAGAGAAACTAGACCAACTTTCTCCCAACTACTCGGCATCAACATAACCTCATTATTTACATCGGTAGCTGATCTTGGGAGCACAAAGAGAAGCTGAAGCACGTGGAGCTGAAGCTACTCATCAAAGGCATCGAATCGGGGCTCAATCGTCTAGGTATGTCTAGTATTTGAGGGTCCATTTATTGAATCTCTATTCCCTGGATTAGGAAACTCGGGCGGGAGTGTACGTGACCATCCTTGGATTAGGATTGGTGACAGTTTGAGATCCAAACTCGTCAAGTCCCTGGTTTGGGCCATCGGCGGATGGTAAACGCTGTCCTAGATCAAAGGATGTCAAGGTTTATGGTTAACCTGATTTAAAACCAAGACTATAGTGAAATTCGGTGGTCTCATAGGTTGAGATCGTGAACCGGGAGTGGAGTAGGGAAACCGAACCACTATAAATCGTTGTGCATTGTGAAATTGAATGATTGCTATGTGTTGAATGGTTTAGTCAATCATGAATGCTAACTGTTTGATGAAATGCCTATGATAGTCCTTGCTTACAAATTGCTCATATAAATGCCTTGAATGTTATTGTGATAATCTTAGTTGATAAAATTGACTTAATCAGTTTTTAATTGTAATTGGAATTTAAAAAGTCCTATTCACCCCCCTCTAGGACATTAGGCATATCTCCAAGTATCTCTATAAGCGGTAAAACCGCAATTTCATCAGCATCTTAAACCTTTGTACATATCAGCTCATTTTGAAGGTTGTCTAGTCACTAGAATTCTTGTGGATAATGGGGCGGTGTTAACCTTCTTCCTATAAGAATGATGTCCCAGTTAGGAAAATCCTCAGCTAATCTTATACCTTCTGATGTGACTGTTAGTAATTTTGCTGGAGGAGTAACTAATACTCATAGAGTATTACTATTGATCTTACGGTTGGAACTAAAAAGGAGTTGGCCGCCTTTTTTGTGGTCGACACTTCTTCCAAATACAACGCGTTGTTGGGAAGAGATTGGATTCATTCTTTTGGATGGATTACATCCTCTTTACATCAATTCATAGTGTTTTAGAATCAGGATAGAGTCGAGTTGGTTCTAGCTGATAATAAGCCTTTCTTGGCAACACAAAATGCTAGTGGGGCGTATTATTATGGAGAAGAACTTAGGATGATTTGATTTACTGGAAGAAATAAACATGAACGCCCAACCGAGATGTCGATAACAAAGACTCTGAAAGGTATTGTGCCAAGCATAACTTCAGTATTTTGTCTTGATAACGATCGACCGATGGACATCGTGCCATATCGGCCGACGTTGAAATGCTTTATTGAAGAAATTTCATGAATTACATAACAATAAGATAAACATGTGAGGCCGATTTCACGGCCAGAATAAAGAGGCTTGAAGAAAGCCTTGACTGTTATGAAGATGGTTGTTTTGTGAATTTAGCTGAAGTAGTCATACCAGGTGATGTAGTTGCAGAAGATGGAATTTCTTTGAGTGATTTAAAAGATGCTTCTGATAAACTAGATGATTCTCAAGCTCATTCATTAATTGAAGTAAATTTAGGAACTGAGCGAGACCCTTGGCCAACGTTTGTGAGTGGACTCATGGCATCACAGGTCCAGGCCAAATTAATTGGTTTGCTCAAAGAATTTGCTAATTATTTCGCATTGGATTATCACAAGATGCCGGGACTAGATCGAAGTTTTGTAGAACATAGGTTACCAACTAAGGAGGGATTTCGGCCACATAAGCAACCGCTGAGGCATATGACGGCCGAATTGACTCAGAAGATAAAAGAAGAAATCGAGCGGCTACTTAAAGCTGGGTTCATCAAGCCTATTAAGTATGCCGAGTGGATGTCAAATGTAGTCTAGTAATCAAGAAGAATGGTAAGCTTCGGGTATGTATTAACTTTAAAATTTAAATCTAACAACTCCAAAAGATGAATATCCAATGCCAATTGCAGACTAGTTGATCGACCGTGCGGCTGGTCATCATATTATTTTCTTTATGGATGGCCATTTAGGATATAATCAAATATACATTGCAGTGGACGATGTTCTAAAAATAGCTTTTCAATGTCTTGGTCCATTAGGCATGTTTTGTTGGATAGTTATGCCTTTTGGGTTAAAAAATATTAGAGCTACGTACCAAAGAGCCATGAATACGATATTTCATAACATGATCAGTTAGTTCATGGAAGTTTATGTTGATGACGTGGTGATAAAGTCGGCCTACCTAGGAGAACATTTTGCACACTTATGCAAATCGTTCATATGTATGAGGACTCATAAATTGAAAATGAATCCTCTTAAATGTGCTTTCGGGGTTTCGACCGAAAATTTCCTCAAATTCCTTGTGCATCAACGAGGAATTGAGATCAATAAGAACAAAGCACGAGCCATCATTAATGCCCAGGCCCCAAGGAACAAAAAGGAATTGTAGCGTTTAATTTTATGAGACGTTTTATTTCTAACTGTGCAGGGAAAACTAATGTTTTTTCTCCTTCAATCAAATTAAAATAGGATGAGGAATTTATGTGGGAAGCAGAACATCAATAGGCTTTTGAAAAAATTAAGAATTATTTGACAAAACCATCAGTCTTGATGTCACCTGTTCATGGACAGCCACTAAAATTATATATGGCGGCATCATGGAATCAATTGGAGCCTTGTTAGTCCAGGAGGATGACGATAGGAGAGAACGAACTATATGCTATTTAATTCGAACACTTCTTGACACGGAAAGTCAATACTCTGCCGTTGAAAAGTTGTGTTTATCTTTGTATTTCTCGACCACAAAATTAAGACAGTATTTGTTGGCCGAAAGTGTTTCTGTAATCGCCTCGACTGATATAGTAAAATATATACTTAATCGGCCTATCCTTAGTGGCCAATTGGAAAATGGATGCTAGCCTTGTCTAAATTTGAATTGAAATATGTACCTAAAAAATCTATAAAAGGGCAAGCGATCGCTAATTTTCTAGTTGATCACCCTTCAAATTTGGAAGATCAACTTTCCCCCAGGTGCTTGATTTGTATCATGTATATTTGACTCCTTGGAAAATAATATTTGATGGGTCTCGAACTCATAAAACTGTCGGGGTTGGGATTGTTTTAATCGCCTCAAGTGGCAATCATCACGAGTTCGCTTTACAATTAGAATTCGATTGCACCAACAATCAGGCCAAATACGAAGCCATGATAATTGAGTTATAATTATTAATGAAATTTAGCGTTTGGAATATTATGGTCATTGGTGATTCGTAGTTGGTAATCAACCAGGTTGTTAGACGATTCAAATGCATGGGCCAGTCATTATTATCCTATTATGCTTTAGCCACACAAATGCTCGATAATTTTGATGAGGTAGAACTTGTACATATAAACCGAGAGCATAATGTGGATGCCAACGAGATTGCACAAATGGCTGCAGGATTGGAAAATTGGTATGGATCAACTGGTCGAGCTATCACAGTCCAAAACAAACCATTGCCCTCAATTTTTAGTTGAGAAGTCACTATGAAAATATTCCAGGTTGAACTAGAAGAAGATGATTAGCGAGCCCCTATTATGGGCTACCTCTAATGCCCACGCATGAAGGTAGGGCGTGATATCAGGAGATCAGCCATCTATTATGTCATAGTTGACGATGAGTTTTGCCCGAAAGGGGCCGATGGAGTGTTATTTAAATGTTTAGGAAGAAGAGAATCCATGATGGTTATAGGAGAAGTCCATGAAGAAATATGTGGAGTACATCAAGCTGGGTGAAAAATGAGGTTAACATTGAGGTGTCATGAATATTTTTGGCTGAGAAGGGCAATTGATTGTGATCAATATGCTAAAGGTTGTGAAGAATGTCAGAAAGTTGGGCTGATACAGCATGTACCTGCGGTCGAAATGCATGCCGTAGTCAAACCTTGGCCATTTCAAGGATGGGCGATTGATTTAATTGGAATGATTCAACTAGCATCTTCAAATCGGGACACCTATATCATCATAGCCACCGATTATTTCACAAAATGGGTTGAAGCCAAACCTATGAAGGGAGTTGGCCATAGAGAAATTATTAATTTCATCGAAAATCACAATATAATTAATAGATTCGGTATCCCGGAATCTATCACGATGGACCGCGGTGCAGCTTTCTCGTCCAAAGAAGTCAAGGCTATGGTCAAATGATACAAATTCAAAATCGTCCATTATACTCCATACTATGCATAAGCAAACGAACAAGCCGAAGCCAGTAATAAAGTAATCAAGAACATCATAAGGAAGATGATTGATCAAAATGCCAGAAACTGAAATGAAAAGTTATTTGAGGCATTATGGGCTTATCGAAATTCACCTCGTATAAGTACTGGAATGAGTCCATTTGCTTTAACATATGGACATGATGCAGTATTACCTATGGAAATCATTGTCCCATCTTTAAGGGTGGCCGATCAAGCTGGTTTGATCCCTGATGAGTTTACAGAAGCGATGCTTGTTGAGCTTGAGGAGCTAGATGAAGTCCAATTAAAAGCCCTTATTCTCTTTTAGCCAATAAAGCAAAAGTCGCTTGGGCATATAACAAGAAAGTAAAAGGAAAGGTTTTTGGACTGGGTGATAAAGTTTGGAAGACAGTTTTACATCTCGGTCACAACGATAGGGCTTTAGGCAAGAAATGGTCATCCACTTGGGAAGGCCCATACACCGTGGTGCAAGTCTTAAAAGGGGGAGCTTATCGACTGAAAGATAAAGATGGAAAAATAGCAAAAGCTCCAATTAATGGTCAGTTCTTGAAAGTCCATCACCCTTCCTTATGGAAAGTGGTGTATGGACCAAGTTTCTAATCAAAGAAGGGGAGCTCCTTTTAATGGCCAAAAGGAAAGTGTTTCATTCATTTAAAAAGATGATAAACGGCTTATCGACCAAGTTAAGATTTTGCCTTTTGGCTACAAGCTTCGAGAATACAGGCTATCTATCAGAAGAGATTGGCTTTAAATCTTTCGAACTTCTCCTGAGCTTGGATCCTTTTTTCCTTTGCCTTTTCCCTCTTGGATTTCCATTTCTCTCTATCAGCTGTCTTCAAAGATAATTGATTGATAAGGTCATCTTGCTTAGAAAGTTTGGTTTCGGCTTCTATTTTTCGAATAGAACTGTTGCGTAGCTGATCTTGATATATCATGATTTGGGATTGAAGAAAGACTTTCAAGCCTTCTGGATCAGTGATATCGCGGCCATGATAGAGGCGATTAGTTTCCTTTATATCCCTCTCAAGTTTTCTTCGCTGTATTCGAAATGAGCAAAGAATTGCCCGGTCAAAATTATATTCTCGAGTCCAAAAGAGACGTTCATTCTAAGTCTCATCACGATCAGTGCCTAATTGAACTAATTTTGCTCGAATATTGTTGCTTTCTGTTAGTAGATGGGCATACTTTTCGAATTTGGAACTCGCCACGAAGAAGGTGTTACCGAATTCTTCCAGTTTGGTGATGGCAGTCAGAGTCACTTTCAAGGATAGATCATCTTCAATGTATTTTGAAGTATCTCAGATGAATGGATATATGTCAGAAAGCATGGAAGGATCACAAAAGTATGAAATGCCAGTGGAGAGGATATTATTTGGAAGTTCGTGAGCACAATCACGAAAGAAGTGGGATGTCATGATAGAATTTTTTTTCAAGAAAAAAACGTAAGAGTTGATGAGGAACGACCTCCTTTTATAAGGGTGCTCTTGCAGTTATTGCGTCGATTTGAATTTCAAAAAGGTGAAACACGCGGGTGTCTTGATAATTTATCCTTATTAATTGGTACATCAGTTACGATTCCCTAATATATTCACCATTTATAAGGATCAGAGAGCAATAAATGATTACTCGAATAAAGTACTGACATCTCATGCTAATTGGCCCTTAGATGATGAAAATTGAAATACCTTCCAGGAATGTCTAGAATGCTTGATATGATGTATTCTCTTGAGATTCCTCAATTAATACGTTTGGTTTTAGTATAGGCCGATCTCAAGGTTGCAAAACCTTATCTAATCGGTCATAAATTATCGATCTAAAGAGTCTGGGGATATATCAAAATCCTTAGCCCAGCTTGGTCATGAAATATTGATTAATATCGTATTTCTATCAAAGCCAACATTATAGTCGATAATATGCATGCCGATTTGAGGAATTCTTGCAATAATTTTTGTGTCAAAATAAAGATGTGGATGGATGATCTGTCAGGGCATACACAATACTCTGGAAAGGAATTCAAGCAAAATAAGAATCATTGATAGTTGAGCCCCTTGGCCAAGTAAAAAAAAAAGAGAAAATTGACAATAAAAGACAAAAGAGGCTTTGCTGATTGGTTGATATCCTTAAGCATGGGCTTGTTTGATAATATTAAACTCTTTCTGAGCGCAGGTTTTGACTGCCTTAGCATCCCTCATCTTGGCAGTCCACAGGCGTCCATTGTCCATCGCCCGATCAAGAAATTGAAAAACTTCTTGGACGCGACTGCCGATGTTGCGAGCTTGAGCCTTTGCCTCTTTACGACGAGCTTGACTATGCTAGACACGGATTTGGAAAACTGCAATTTGGGATTGGACGAAGGCCAAAGTCTCTTCTAAGTGAGACCCATCCCAAGGATGATAAACGTCCTTATTTTTACAAATGTCATGTTCTAAGTCCAATTTTTAGACTTGGAAAATCTTCATAATGGTTTTGTCATACTGATGTTGACGAAACCAGAGAAGGCAATTACCCCATGTTGCCTCTAGTGAATCATAAAGATTGGGCAATGTCTCGCGAATGGAAACATACTCCTTCAAGATGCCCTTAGCATGCTGGACATCAAACTCGGCCCCAAAAAAGTTACTTCTGAGGTCGTGAAGTTTCTTGAGAAGTTGTAGGATATTTTTGAAGGCTTCATCTTTCTTAGGAACGATCACGGCCTGATAGATAAAGAAATCCGTATCAAACAGAAGAGATGATTGCCCAAAATCGGATAATTCTTCTAAAAGGATGTCTTTCAGATAAGCATTGGCTTGGGAAAGAGAAGGGTTGCTTGATGAAGCCATTGATGGAAGGTAAATGAAAAGAAAGGATATGGGTTTAGTGATTATGGAGAAGTTCGCTCTTTTTATAGGCAATTGGTGAATAGATGTGAGAGTTAATGAATTGTGGTAGGTTATTTAACCGTCAAAGTCGGTCCACCTCTCGAGGAAGACGGACCAACTTCTCAGTAATGGCGTTCATTTAGGACATGTATGTTGATGTGCATCTTGTCAAAGATGATCATTCAAAAGAAAGAGGAGGAAAAGCGTGCTTGAATAGATCTAGCCAATTCACGATATCTTTACATTCAGAATTTAAAAGATGAAAATTGGTTAAGTACATCTTTAACTTTCTGTTGCCTCTCTTTCTTTTGTTGAAGAACTCGACCTTGTTTCAAAGCTAACTGTCTGGTCTCACCGACTGACCGAGCTTGAATTTGTGCAGGTTTAGTAAAGAGATTTATATTCTTCTTCTTCTCATTATACATGCTTCTTTTTACTTCTCGTTGTTCCTTAAGATTCTCCGAATGTGCCTCTATTGCAGTTATCTCAGTATCCAAAGTCTTCACTACTAAAGCATGATGCTCGAGCTCTTCTCGTTCAGCCGACAGTTGATCTCTAAGCAGACTCGCTTCAAGCATCTGTGAATGAGCGTTGGCTTGAACAATTTCGAGCTGTTTAAAGCTAGAATCAAGCTCATGAGCTTCTTGAAAATGATCCAAAAATTCTCGAAGTACTAGTAGTTGTGAGGTAAGACTGCTATTAGATCGTGAGTACAATTGATATCAGTCGATGAGACTAATCATCATGTTAATCGACTCATCTAAAGGTTCAGCTAAAAAGCTTATACGTATCAACGCTTCAATTTCCTCTTTAAGATGTTGAACCTCTATCAAAAGAGCAGGAGACTCTGAAATAGAAATTTCATTGTCCAAGGCTTGCTTTAAGGAATTCAGAATTTCATCGATTGGCAAAAACTCCATCTTTAGATGTAGAGGCTGGACTACAAGGATGCCTTTTGGAGTAGAAGATAAATGAGAGGGATCAGTTGGCATAATGTCTGTAGTTTGAGTATAGACTGAAGTCTTGGAAGATTGAGTTCATTCTCCAACATTTGTCATCAAGTCGATTGGAGTTGCAGGTCGACCAGGAGACAAGTCAGTTGCCGATACACCCATAAGATGTTCGGTAACCGGCTCTAGAATTGGAGGTTGATTTTGCGCATTAATATCACTGGTCAATACAACTGAACAACTATCTAGTAAAGAAGGCTCAGCCGATGGCAAATCCAAAGATGGATCGTGGACTGGGGCGAAAAGATCAGATTCAGTTTGTCCTTCAGTCCTTTGCAGCTCTTCAATAAAAACTATCCTTCGAGGAGAGCCATCTGATCCTCTGGTCAATGTCAACATCCTCCGATCTTTTTGGTAGCAGGAGAAGAAAGAATGGTTGTGGAAATCGAAGACAAGGTAGGTGAAGATTTTGCTGGAATAGTTGCTAGAGGAAGATCTTTCACGAAAGTCATTCCATAGAGGTCATCATCACTATCATCAAGATCCAAATGTATTGTTGTGGAAGGGGCTACTTCATCACAATCAGCCATAGTCTCAGAATTGTTAATAATGTCAGGAATATTGGCAACATTGGTCGAGTCATGTGGAAGATCAACTGGTTCATTTGGAATCACTGATTCTAGTGCAGTAGATGAGTCGTCTTGAATTTGTGTTACTAACGGGTATGTACTATTGGAGCTCTAAGATGCAAACCTTCGGTCGATGAGGTTTGATTGCCTGTAGCCTCTACCTCTCCCACTATTGATGGTCCACTTGGAGTCCAACTCTCGACTCGAACCTCAGAAGACTGACATATAGAGATACAGACGGACGATACCTCTTGGAGAACTGACAAAAAAAAGATGAAAATAAAATTATGAATATAACAAAGAAAGTGAAAAGAGGAAGAAAATAGTCCACTTAAATCAGAGCGAATGGTTGTTGTCACAAATCAGTTATCTATTAACCGAGGATTAGTGATGATTTTCGCAAGTGGCCGAGTAGAAGACGTGAATGGTGGTGGATTGGCCGATAAGGTTTAATCATATCGCTCATCAAAAGGTAAGTGTGGATAATTCAGAGCTTCTTTATCTGCCAGCTATCGATTTTGACGACTTTCGTAAATTTCTCTGTGTTTCTCAATCCCTTTTTCTATTTCCAAGAATAATGTTGAGGTGTAAGCCCAGGGTAATATGTGGTATTGAAATAAGTCTCCCATGCCTTATACATTCAGCTGGATGTTTACCTGGCCAAGTCGATGAAGTTCATTTTTTAGTCTAAGAAGAGGAAGGAATAGCGGATTTTGATCAAGAAAAAGGAGGAAGAAGTGGCTTAGAAGGAGGACCAGTCAATGAATCCAATTGGCTAATTTTAGTGATTAAAGAAGTTACAGCGGGAACAGGTGGAGTTGTTATGGCAGGAGACTTAATTGGTATTGCTCGAAGAGGAATCACTGCTAAGGTTCAGATTCGGGATTGGGGAAGTGTATTTTTTCGGTGGATGATTGGAGAGTGGGAGTTTGTGAATTAGTCGAACTTGAAGTGGAGTTCGAATTGACTAAGAAGCTTTCTTGGGTGTCTTTCTTCTTTTCAGCTTGGGACTTTGAGTAAGAGCAGGAACAGTGGCCGATCTTTTCCTAGTGGAATGCTGACTGATTGTAGTATCCTTGTTGGCTTTGCTTTCTTCTCTTGGCCTTTCATTTCCTTAGCAGTGGGTTTCACCTTAGATGGCTCTTACAACAAGGCAAGGTTTGGCCGTTATAACTCTTGTTGAGTGAAGAATAAGCCTTTGGTAACACCGATTCCACCATTTTAAAAAGACGTCCAAGACGCTCGGTCAGTCCGTGAATCCTTCAAGCTTAATGGTTGCCTTGGCGTCCTCATAAACAGTGTTAAGGCTAAGATAATCCTTAATGTCATAAAGGATTTCATGAATGTAAGGAAGCTAGTTGAGAGTCTTCTGTGTACCAGGACACAGAATGCCCTGAATAAGGCTGAATTGCCGAGCAAACAAATTTGGATTGTATTGTTCGACTCTGGCTTTTGGCGTTGGTACCCAAATCGATGGCACCACCATATGGAAGATCTCTGGCGATCAACTAACTCTCCTAAGATTTAGTTATTAAAGATACAATAACCTGATCGTCCGCATCAGCTACACCAGTAAGCCATGCTGGACCAAATTCCCTTTTGTAGAAAGGTGTGAAGAAGTGAGAAATCCTGTCTGTGTTTAGAGTGAAGAATAGATGGTTCAAATATATAGAAAAACTTGTGTTTTTGTTTCATACCTTAGGTTACGATGGTCATAAGAAGTATAAACCTCATTCGTAGAAGGCTGTCAACTAAGGTAGAATTGAAGTATTCAACAAGCCACATCTAGACCAACCATAAAGGCCCACCACAGTGATAAACGCCGTTGGTGGTCAAATCATAGATGCTCTGATATAAGTGCCCTAAAACAAAAGGGGCAAGGGCTAACTTTCGGCCTTGAGTGAGTGCTTTGGCCAGGGCAATATACTCATGTGTAATGTTGAGAGCATTCACACATAAAAGATGTCAACAGATCCCAAAACAAGACAAAGGCTGTGAGTTCTTCATATTTCTATCGAGCCTTCTTTCTTTTTGTAATTCGTTAAGAAAAGAGAATATGCTTTCTACCATGAGGTGTAAATCTTTGCCCTTCATCTTTAGCAAAATCAGGAAAGACGATGTCACCAAAGGGAAATAGATGGGTGAAGGCCATAGATGTCCATGATTGTGGGACCCATCGGACCACACCCGAAAAAGAAAGATTAGTAGATCTACTCTAAAATATCTAAGCCACAGAAAGAAGTGCAGGGTTTGCTTTGGTAAGAGATGGTAGATAATCCGATGCATTCATAACGCTCATCTCCTCATTCATCTTGAATGGGCATCCATACGCTCGAACCATGTTTTCTAGTCAGGGAGTGGACTTGGCCAAGATCTAGGGCGTTTTAAAGCATTTTGAGTTCAGGAAGCGAAACGTCCCATAAGAGTATCCCTTTACGAGGATAGATGAGGAATAAAAATCTAATGAAGAAAGACTATTGGCTTTGACTCCAGGAAGGAATGAAGGACCTAAGTGATAATACTTTTTACCCTCAGCCTCAGTAGTAAACATTATCTTGTTCATATAAAGGTTGGCCAATTATTCAAAGCATCGATCATCTAGCAAAGTCGAATGAAGGAGTTGAAGAAGAAGCCATTTGCAGAAATTGTAAAAGGAAGAAAGAAAACTGAATTGAATTTTATCGATTGAGGAAGTATTAATGTTTGGCCATGATGATGATTCGTTTGAGTATAAAGATTTGACATGTGCCCGCACGAGATTTAATCTGTACGAGAGCATTCGTCTGCTGAAATTGAAATCGGTGATACATCTCGAATTTGCACTTGACATGTGGCAAGGAAGGACGATAGCATTCAATGAAGACTCAAACGTCTATTACACGCCATCTCACCTTTTTAAAAAGGTAACTTGGTGTTTGGGGGGGGGGGGGGGGGCAAATGTTATACCCTACTTCTGCCAATCTATGTAAAGAGTCAATCATAAAGGACACGTTAGAGCAGTCGCTAGGTACATGAAGCCACTGAAATTCCTAGTGACACAGTTGACATTGGTCTGTAATGTCATGACATTAAGTTAGACAAATAGATGTGGCTAAGTCAGCAAGCGGTTATGACAAGGAGGTTTAAAGAAAAATCTAGAAGACAAGTGATGGGTGAGCAGTTAGTATAACCATCCAGCAGAGATATCTAATAGGCGATTAAAACTATAAAAGAAGGATGATTTCAGCAGTTCAGGGGGTCCAGCACTAACCAAATTGATCAACACTTCAATTTCAAACTTATCATTTTGCTATTTACATTTCTTAGCATAATCAGTTTTCTTTACTTTTCCTAACCTAATAGCATTGTTTATATTTCGTAGTGTAACCCTTGAGATTACATTTCATAGCATAAGTTTGAGCTCTTTAATCAGTAAAGTTTCTCTCTCTACAATCATATTTTCTATTGATAAAGAAGTAAAGATCATCCGCGTGCCGACGATTGTAAGTTCTTCTTTTTGTTCCTTTAATTTTATATTATGAGAAGTCCTTTCATTCAGAAGGCAAAGCTGCAACCGATTTTCGGAGGATGAACCCCACCCTCCAAACATCGCCTGATCATTATTGTTAAACAACTAAACGAGTGGCTAATTAGGCGACTGATCTTTACGGATCTTGGTCATATACAGTTGATCACAATGTATCTGCCTTTCTTAGTGCTTGGTTCATCGTTTTCGGTTGGAATCGAGTCGCAAAATTCGGTTTCTGTCACGTCCACGCACACATTACACGCGTGCCGAAGAATAGCGAGCAACACATACATGTGAAGCTCAGTTGATGACTGTACTACTGTGATTATTCATATATATGGCTCCCTCAAAGCTTGCTCAACCTGATGAATTGCCAGGATCTCTAACATGTGTGCCATCTACATGAATATTTACTCCCCATTCAGTGATGACCTTTATTTTTAGATTAAAAACTTTGATTGGTCCTACTCATGGCCTGGTGGTAGACTCACAAGAGTTTCAATACTGGAGTCATGGGTCAAGTACCCATTGTTGTGTGTTGGGTGTGAGGATGTGTGGATATAAAAAAAGATTAAAATCTTTGATACTCTAGCAAGTGTGATGGATGATACACAAAAATAATAAAATTACACGCATGACATAAATAATTTAACGGAAACTGTAAACCATCCAAATTATGGTTCTTAGTATGGATGTATATGAATTAAAAAATGTATGTTATTTGATTGTTGATATATTTAGTACAATATATTGCATCCACATGATGTAATGATATGTTGGACTTTATATTCCGAATCTTGATTATCTTTTAATGATAGAACTATTTATGTTTTTGGCTTTGTACGGTGGATAGGCAACGAAAGAATGCCAAGGAAGGAATGCGATGGGTAGAGGAGTATAGAACAAAAATTTCTTATTCCTCATAGTTCCAAATAGAGGAGGAGATTTCATAGTCAAATTGCCTCACCCCACAAAAATAAAAAAACTCTCCATTAAGTTATGATTTGGCCTATTTACTTCCATGATCGGTTGCCACAACCATCATAGATTAAAGGGTTGAAATATGCTATTTGAGAGAATTTATCTTTTTCAATCGTCCAAAGAAAAAGAAAGAAAAAAAAAAAAAAAGAACTCCCAGAATATTCATATTCGTAGACTAATGTACTCTAACAGGGAGTGATTGGGTGAGACCCCAGCCTCACCAAGCCGGTGAGGCCCTTACTGTGGGCCTACCTTGATGTATATTCTATATCCATGCCGTCCATCCATTTTTTCCATATCATATTAGGATATGATTCCAAAATTAAAGAAGATCCAAATCTCAGGTGGACCATACTATAAGAAACAGTGGTGATTGAATGCCCTGCTATTAAAAACTTCTTAAGACGCATCTTAATGTTTCCATAGTATTTATTTTCCATCCAATACGTTGATAAGGTCACATAAGCTTAGAGATGAAGGAAGAAAACAATATAAACTTGATCCAAAACTTTTGTGGCCCAGTAATGGCCAATTTCCACTGTTTCCTATGGTATGGGTTGTTGAATGGAGCCTTCAATCTGGACAAGTTAGGGGCTTCGAGTGACCAAACACTGCCCCGTATATTACAGATTAGTCTCTAGACACTTTTTAGCAGTTCGAGTGACCAAACTCAGGGCTTGACTGATCGATGATTTCAGAATATATGGCAAAACTCTCTTAACATTTTTGGGGTAGTTCGTCGAGCAACCAAAGTTTAGTTCGGGCGGTCTCGATCGATTGACAGTTTTCACGGATTTGCGCGATTTTGCATAAATTGTTTCTATTTTCAGTTGTAGGGTGTAATCAGGAATTAGGGTATGCTAATAATTTCTAACGTGATTAGGGTTTTGAGAGAGTTTCGTGAGAGAGAGCTTGGATTTTCTCTTGGGGTTTTGCTTTTGGATTGTTCATCTCTTAAAACTTTTTGAGATCCTAATGATATCACTTTGTGTTATAGTTTTTCTTGTAAGGGTTTTTTACACGTAAAATTTAATCGTCTTTACGTGTGAATGCTTATGTCGTGTGGTTTACTTGTTTAATTCTTCTCTATGCTTCCACGAGTTTCCTAACAAGTGTTATTAGAGAATATGTTTGGTAGCAGTACTGAATTTAAAGACAAGTATCATGACATCTAGCATGAAGTTCGATGTGGAGAAATATTCCGGCAAAAATAATTTTGAACTATGGAAGGCCTTTTAGTCCAGCAAGGGCTCGACGAAGTGCTTGGGAAGTAACCAGAATCTATGTCAGAAGAAGATTGGAATAAACTCTACAAAAATGTCAAAATCTTTATTCAATTGTGCCTGACGATGACGTCCTCTATAACATTATGAGGGAGAAGACTGCGGCTGATACATGGGCTAAGTTGGAGAATGTCTATGCGAAGAAATCTCTCAAAAATCGCCTGTATCTAATGCTTCAGTTATTAAACCTGAAGATGCAGATGGCACTAATGTTGAGGGCCACATCAATAATTTCAATAAGATCATTTACAGTTATTGGATGTAGGAAAATAGATGAATGATGGATACCAGGCATGCATCCTATTGAATTCTCTCCAGATTCGTATGAGTCGTTTAAAGCTCTTTGTGCATAGTTAGGGAGACCATAAATGTTAAGACAGTCATCATCAGCCCTCCATTCAAAGGTGATGAGAAAGAGAGTGGCGATGGGGGTCCTCTTCAGATGCACTGGTTATGAGGGGAGGAATTCTGAACGGGGTATTGGATTCTCTAGGTCAAGATCCAAGTTCAAGGGCAAAGGAAAAGGCAAGCTAAAGTGTTGAGCTTATGCATGATAGGGAACATGGAACAGGATTGTAAGAATTTAAAAAATAAGAAAGAGAAGACGGGAGAACCTTCAAGGGAGGCAATATTGTAGAATCATTTGAGGGCAGTGATGTATGTAAGGTTTTGACAGTGTCCAAGTTGGGGTTTCTGGCAATGAGTGGTTCATGGATTCAGGGGCTTTGTATCACATGTGCCCTAATTGGAGCACCTTTACTCATACAGAGAATATGAGGTAGTTCGGTATTTCTAAGCGATGACTGCCTGTAAAGTTATGGGGATTGATTCAGTGCACATCAAGATATTCGATGGGATCGAATGAATCTTGATAGAAGTGAGGCATGTTCCCAGGTTGAAGAAAAATCTAATTTTTCTTAGTGCACTTAGGCGATGGGTGCAAGTTCATTGATTTTGATCAGTTTTGTAAAGTTTCAAAGGGGGGCTCTAGATTATGAGGGACAGAGACATGGAAACCTTTACAGGTTGATTAAAAATACTTCATTGGGTGGAGTTGTAGGGACTGTAGCAATTCTACGTCTAGTATGTTGGGCATGCCACTTAGGCGACAAGAGCGAGCGGGGCATGAAGGTACTTTTTAATCGTTTATTAATTTTGATTTTTTAATTGTATAGACTTTAGTATATGCGAGCATTGTATGTATGGTAACAGTCTAAGTAATCATTTAAAACGATAAACATGTTTGTAAAAGGGTGCTAGGGTATGCCTATTCAGATGTGTGGGGGCCGTCATCCGTTGTTTTTGTTGGGGTCATCATGGTTTGTGTTGTTTATTGATGACTATAATAGAAAGGTTTGGGTTTATTTTTTGAAAAATAAATTCTATGTTTTTCACACCACTTTTAAGCACTGGAAGGCGCGCAATGGTGGAAATTAGTTAGGACGAAGTTGAAAGTGCTGAGAATCGATAATGGTGGAGAATTTAGTTTAGGAAAATTTAATCGAAATTGTAAGGATGAAGGGATCATGAGCACAACGTAGTGCATCATACACCACAGCATGGTGTGGCAGACAAATGAATCAGACTCTTTTGGAAGAGCCCAATGCTAAGTTAGGCAAAGAGTTTGGACTGAGGGCGTGAACATGACTTGTTACCTAATAAATTTGGTCACCTTCTACAGCTAGTGATTGTCAGATTCCAGAAGAAGTGTGAAGTGGTAGTTCGATTGACTACTCAAGTTGCGAGTCTTTGGTTGTGAAGCTTACTCTCATGTACCGTCGGTTGAGAGAGATAAGCTAGATCAAAGGGCCAAAAAATGTATCTTTGTAGGCTATGATGACGGTGTGAAGGGTTATAGAGTGTACGCCCTGTCACGTAGAAATCACTTTGAGTAGTTTATGTCAAGTTTAATGAGGATCTTTGTTCTAAAAATATGCCAAAGAAATAAAAAAGTCAAAGTTTGTTGACATCCAGATTGATATAGAGACATGGGATGATACTGAGATGTAAGCAGGTACAAGATCAGGTGGATAAGCTACCTGTGTGAAGAAATCCGCCTAGAGATCGCAGGTGACCTGTAAGGTATAGGGATGACTTGAACGTTGCATTTGCCTTTATTACGGATGAGGTTGTCCGTCTACTTTTCAAGAGGCACTTGATGATGTACATGCCGAAAGTGGAAGATGGCAATGCAAGACGAGATGGACTCTTTGTAAAAGAATGAACACGAGAGTTGGTGGAGCTTCCTACGGACCAAAAGCAATTGGATGTATATGAATTTTTTGAAAAAAACAGGATAGTACAAGGTTATATTGGTGGCGAAGGGATATGCTCAGCGAGAAACTATGGACTTTAGTGAGATATATGTGCCAGTTTGTGAAGCAAGTATCTATCAGGTTCGTGGGCTCTAATTGCCCAACACGTCCTCGAGTTCGAACATACATATGTAAAAACTGATTTCCTGCATAAGGAATTGGATGAGTAAATTTACATGATGCAATTAGAAGGATATCACAGTACAAGGGGCAAAGCAAGTTTGTAGGTTAAGGATGTCGTTATATGGCCTTAAAAAGTTTCCTAGGCAGTAATACAAGAAATTTGATTCCTTCATGATGAGTCAGGGGTTTACCATGGAGTAATAGACCATTGTGTCTATTACAAGACATTAAGTGATGAAAAGTTTGTTATACTGGTGCTTCGTGATGACATGCTTATTGCCAGTCATAACATGTCTGACATTGATGTATTGAAGACGCAACTTTCAAGGACATTTAAGATGAAGGATCTGGGGCTGCAAAGAGGTTCTCGGCATTAATATACATTGATACAGGAAGAGGAGCAGGTTATGGTTATCTTAGAGTGAATACCTTGGGAAGGTATTGATGAAGTTTAAGATGGACAAGGCTAAGCCGATGAGCATTCCCCATGTAACTCCTCAAGCTTTCTTCAGAGCAATGTCTTAAATCAGATGAAGAAAGCATGATATGTCTCGTGTGACTTATTCAAGTGTAGTGGACAGTTTGATGTTATGATTTGTACAAGATCAGATATTTCACATTCGTGGGTGTTGTTAGTAGATTCATGTCTAACCCTAGCAATTACTAAAAAGCTGTGAAATGGTTACTTCGATACATTTAAGGTATAAGACTACATTTTGACATTCGAAGTCTAAGGACAAGTTGGTTGGGTCCTTGATTCAAATTATGCAAGCAGTGTGAGTTGTAGGGTCGACCTTCCGGATACTTGTGTTAGCGGGTGGAGAGATTAGTTGAATATTTCAACTTCAGTCAGTAGTGACTCTTTCCACTATTGAAGTGGAGTATATGGCGGTGACAGAAGCATTTAAAAGGTTGTTTGGTTGAGGGGCATGATAAATCAATTGAGGCTTCAACAGAGGTCGTGCTAGTTAATTGTAATAGTGCAAGTGCTATCAATTTGGCTAAGAACTCTGTTTATCATGCTTGTACAAAACATATTGATATGCATCACCATTTTATCTGATGGGTGCTTGAGGAATGCGATGTGACTTTGGAGAATTTACACAAACTGAATTCGATGGACATGCTCACCAAGGTGGTGCTTGTAGAAAAGTTTAAGTTTTGCACGACTTCTTTAGGATTGACGAAGACAAATGAAGACGCAGTATGCATGAGAAGCGATGAAGCTATGATGAGGTATAGATGATGGATGAGCAAAGGAAGAGTGTAGTCGTCGATTGAAGCCTTAGTGGAGATTGTTGAATGGAGCCTTCAATCTGGACAAGTCAGGGGGTTTCGGGTGACTGAACTGGCTCGTATATTACAGATTGGTCTCTAGGCACTTTTCGGCAGGTTTGGGAGACCGAACTTGGGGCTCGAGCGATCGATGGATTTTGAAATATATGGCAAATCTCTTTGGACATTATTGGGTAGTTCGGGCGCCCAAAGTTAGTTCGGGCAGTCTCTATCTACCGACCGATCGAACAATGGTTTACACAGATTTGCTTAGTTTTTGCGTAAATTATTTATATTTTTTATTGTAGCCTATATAAACGGTGTAATAAGGAATTAGAGTATGCTAATATGTTTCTAATGTGATTAGAATTTTGAGAGAGAGTTTTGGTGAGAGAGAGAGCTTGCATTTTTTCTTAAGGCTTTTCTTTTGGGTTGTTCATCTCTTGTAACTTCTGATATCATAGTGATATCGCTTTGTACCGTATTTTTTCCCCGCAAGGGTTTTTCCATGTAAAACTTGTATAGTCTCCACGTGTAATTGCTTGTGTTGTATGGTTTATTTGTTTGATTCTCCTATGTGCTTCCGCAAGGTTCCTAACATGGTCCACCTGATAATTAGATATGCTTTATTTTTGGGACCATGCACTAAAATGATTTAGAAAATAACGGCGTGGATACAAAGTAGATACATCAAAGTGGGGCCTACGTAAGGGCCGCCGTCTTGTGTGAGGCCGGGTCTCACCTAATGCACTCCCCCCTAGCAAACCTCTCGATTATAGTAAGATGGTGGGAGTTAATTGGATAGCCCGTAACGATTATCTAATGATCCTCTTCAACAAACGAGTGCCCACAAGTTAGTGATTAGGGTGGTTCAACCAATCTGATTTTGGTACTATTATCATTAACTTTTAGAGTTTAGTTAGTTTTCTTTGGGTGCGATTTAGTGTTACCATGGGAACAACTTAGTGGGTGTTTACCGTAACCGTTGGGCCATATTGATCTATTTGTTATATATCTATGCCATCTATCTGTTTTTCCATATCATTTTAGGATGTGATCCAAAACCCTAAGAAGATCCAAATCTCAGGTGGACCATACCACTAGAAACAATGATGAATAACCATTAAAAACGTTTTGTGGGCCACAAATTTTTGGATCAATCTGACCTCTATAATTTCCCTTAATCAAGACCTTATTGACATTACCAAGAGCTTGGATTTCAAATAAAATGACTAAAACCTTATAATGGGCTCTGTGGAATTTTTTATTGGTGGCGCACTCAATCACACCATCGTTTCTAGTGGTTGGTCCACTTGAGATTTGGATCTGCATAATTTTTGGCATCTCATCCTAAAATGGGCGGTAGAACGGATGGATGGGATGTATATGCAAAATATCATCCATGTGGGCCATACGGTAGGGGTAACACCCACTAAGCTGTTCCCGCGGTGACACCTAATTCTCGCCCTTTACTTGAGGCAATACAAATATACAATACATGTCGCGTTTTGTCAAGTGCCTGCGCATCAAGCGCTGTCGTCTTCCAGAGTAACACCGATCTCCCCTGTACGTTTGTTAGGAATTGATGAGGGATGGAAATGACTACAATAGGATGTATGTTTTTGAAATGTTGGTGATTTGTTACCTGCCTAATATCCAACTGTCTCGATCATTTTGAAGGGAGCAAAGCATATCCTATAAGATAGGGCTCATCAAGCCGTTTGATTTACACACAGCTAGTACTATTTCTATTTAGCTACACTCCATGATCACCCGAATCTACGTTAGGATTATCTGACGAAGCTTGACTTATGGCACATGGGGATGTGCACTGGAGCCTGCATTTAATCGTTGCAGATTGGCGCAGAATTGTAACAAACGCACACTTTAGTCTTTCGTACTATCATTTAAAGGGGTTGGGAATTGGTTGGATAGTCTTAAAAGCGGACGGGTTGCTGTTAGTTGATCGTATTTACGTGCTTGCATGTGGCTGCGTTGGACGACGCTTCGATCTTCGCGCTCGACGGACTAAGGCCACATTTTTGCACCTAAGTACGATCTTGACCGTCCGCCTGGTCAATCCTATAACTGGAAGGGAACTATGAGAAAATCAAATCGGTTGACATAAATCAGAAATTGGTCTACCGTCTAAGCTAAAGGGGAATATAAGTAGGATTGTGGAACACGTGGATGTAGGTCCCACCAAATGGACATGTAAAATCACGCACGCCTTCGATTTAGGGGAGGCAAACTATAGCCGTTGGATTGTGGGTCAAACATGGGTGATCACGTCCTTATGTACTGGGACTGCCTGAACCTCACCCCTATGCAAAAAAAGTCGATAGCGACTGCCTCGGAGAAATTGCCTATGACCGGGGCTGTGTGGGGTTCACAGAGATGTCCGTGACAAATCACTCCGTCCATCTTTTTGAAAGACTACATAGGACAGGTTATAAAAAATCAGGAAGCTATGAAATTCATGTATGCCACATCAACGAGACAATGGAACAGAAGCGTACACCGTTGAAACCTTCCTGAGCTGACCATGATTTTTGTATGCCATCCAAACCGTTCATAGCGTTATTACCGCTCAAACAAACTGTTTGGAACAAATATGATCGTGATACAAAACTTCTGTCACCCGAGGCGTTCAATACCCGCTGTTTGTTGTGTTATGGCCCACATGAATCTTGACTGTCTGGCTTTTAGAATCCTGTCTGATTGTGGTCTTTAAAACAGATGTACGGAGTTGATTTGTCGCGGACATCTTTGTGGACCACACAGCCTGAGGGGCGGAAGTGATCACTTAGATCCGGGTCCAATTTTAAGTAGGGTATGATGTAACTTGCCGCAATTCAAAGCGCGAATCATAAGTAGCCATAACTTTTGATCTGGTATCATTATAGAATCCACAACCTATAAATTTTGATTAGAGTGGACTCTTTGAAGTGAACCAACCTACAAAGTGGACTGCAAAACCCCGATTCTAGAGAAAATCTAGATTCCACTGTTAGAATCTAAAATTGCAAAAACTAAAGTGGAACCTAAGTTTCATTCATAACTTGCTGTTTGGTTGAAAACAATGCAATCCAAATTATGTTCCAACCATTGCTTGTGGCATGGCCCACTTGGGCTTCAGATCCACCTGAGAACCTTACCCCCCGGCCTATTATAGTCCCGTAAGACAGATGGCCAAGTTGGATGGCAAATAAACATTATAGTGGGCCCTAGGTGGTTTTTAATGGTGGACATTCAATCAACACTGTTTTCCTGTGGTGTGGCCCACTTGAGATTTAGATCTGCCTCATTTTTGTCCAATGCCCTTAATTGAGATTTCAAAACTAATGGACCGTAGAGATATAAAACATATACATATAGATATACAACGCATGCATGGAGGTGGTGACGCTCACTTCCACCTCTTTTCCCTTTCGTAGAAATGGTCGCCCACACCATTTCCACTAATCTCGGTTCCACTCAATTTAGGTTTCCAGACAGAATCCTCTTTGGCTGGAACTTGCCACCAAACACCCCAGTTAAAATTGGATTCTGCTGGAATTCAAATTTTAAGCTGGAAACGGGTTTCCAGATGCCAACCAAACAGGCCCTTAGTCCGTTTCGCAAGAAAACGCGCACTTCCAATTAAAAAAATGGATTTTAAGAAAACTTTACTATTTTTAGTAATTTTGATTCTTATAGTGTTTTCTTATTTTTAGAGTTTTAGATTTTCGTCTTTTTTTTTAGAAATTACTTTAATCATGTTAGGATTCCTCTGTTAAGGTTTATTTAAATTTTTTATTTTTGTAAGTTGGGCTTTAGATGAGTTTTATTATTTTAGGTAACTTTTATTAGAGTTAGGATTTTACTATTTTAGTAGTTATGAATTTTTTTTTTTTTTTTTTTTTTTTATTAAAGTGTATTGAGAAAAATGCACATTAGATACATCAGTAAAATATTTCGAGTTTTATCTCTCTTTTTTTTGTGGATTCAAGAAACTACCTTATGGATACTGTTGCTCGCTATTTTTAGTCGCGTGTGCTGGGCGTGCCAGAACCAACTGTGTGGCTCGATTTCAACCGTCCAACTTTGACCCCAGAGCCAAGATAGACCGATATGTCACAATAGAGCGCATATGACCGGAATCTATGAAGATTGGTCTCATTTTTAGCCACTCAAACAATTATTAATAGCGATCAATGTTTAGAGGGTAGTGTTCGTCCTCCAAAGATGGGTTTCACTCTTTCCTTTCGTTCGAAAGGACTTTTTAACACAAAAGAAAATGAAAAGGCAATTGGTCAACAAGAACGGTTGTAGATCACTTCTCAGAATACAGTACTTGATTAAAGTACAACGTATGAGCGTAGACTCTGAATACAATTACAATTACTAGCTATTGAGTTACTGTTATGGTTTTACTCCTACGAAACGTAAATTCGCACCTTACAGTAAGGGGCATAAAGGACAAGATTACACTAATGAGGATAAAGCGGTAGTATGAAGAACACAATGCTAAGAAACATGACATTAGAAAGATAAGTTTTGGTTTGATTTGATTTGGTTGGTGCTAAACCCCTTGCAATGTTGCACACCTTTTCTTTTATAGGCTTCCCACACAGCCAAGAATCCTCTAGATAAAGGCGGTTACAGCAACGGTTTCCCCCACTATTAGATCTTCTAGGTCCTTCTCCTCTGGACAACATATTTCTTTATACTGTCATTCATTCTTTCATCTGATTCGCTCTCACTTTGCTCGGTCATTCTTGACGTGGCACATTCCAAAACCACCAATTGCATTCCTGCAATATTGGCTACCAAACTATTCCCATACTCACGAACACCATACTTTTGCCAACAACGCCATGCTATTCCCTAATTGGCCATCCAAGGCTTGCTTAAAACAGGGTAGAATATTACCCCCTATGTTGCTTCGCCTTTAAGGAAAAGGTGAAAGTGACGTGAATGGCTTTTCCCTTATCATTAAATGATGGCACTTTTCTCATTAGTTGTTTGAATTTAATCAACTTGCTTGTCTAAGAAGAAAATTGAATGGTGATTTTGTCTTAGCAAAACAAATCCCATTATGACATGTGGCACCCGATCGATTAAAACGAGGCGTAATGAACATTATGTCATTAATGCAGACAATATGTGATCGATAAATACAACACTCAATCGGTATTTTTAAATTTCATTTCCTCTCCCAAACTCATTTCTCCCAAACTTCCAACCTTCAACCATGGCCTCTTCATCTTCTCTAACCATACTCTGTTATGAAGATCTTATTAAGGAACTTGATACTTTTTGTTAGTGCACTTTTATGTGGCATACTAGTGCACATTATTTGTCAGTTACTTAGGTCAATAAGTTTAGTGTCAGTTAAGCTTAAAGAAGATGAAGACTGAAGACTCAAACGGACCTGCTGCATCAAGAAAGAAGAAACAGGTAAAAGAGATGCCTTAATAAAACCTTGAACCTTGAACCTAAACCAAAACACAAACCTTTAGATGACCTAGCCCATTTGGTACATCATTAGTCATCTTAGAATGACTTTAGGTATCCCAAAAGATCACCCAAAGAATAGCCCAAGAGGTGCTTGAGTGGCAGTAAAAATACACAAGGGACAGCCATCTCAAAAGGTTTGACGATCTGTCTGAAGACAGGTCATGACCGGTCGGGACAAGTCGTGACCGACCCCAATTTTGGACAGCAAGCTTTCTGTCCTGATTCAGGCCATATCTGACCAGTCACGACTGGTCGTGGACACCTGGCCGACTGGTCACGACCAGTCGACTACTAGCCGTTTGGAGCCATTTTATATCCGTTGAGACTTTTTCTATATAATGGCTAAGCTAGATTTTTGGGAGTTCAAGAGAGATATTAGTGTATTAGAATCCACCTTGATTGCCCAAACGATTAGGCTCTAATCCTAAGCATTTCAAGCCATCTTCCTTGTGTTGAATCACGAGATGGAGCATTTAAAACTCATTGAATATGTTCTTGCTCTCTCTTGATCTTTAGATGTTTTAGGCACCTCAACCATAAGTAGATCCTTTGTCTAAACCTCTCTAAAGATCCTATTAGGTGGAATCCATCTAGGCAACCAAATCCTATTAGTTGTAGAGAATTCACACCATTTCCTATCACCTTGGGAATCTCAAAGCATTCATGCAAGGTGATTGATCAAGTGGACCTGATGCATTGGCAACGCAGCGGCAACACGATCGGGGGAGTAAAAGGGAGCTGATTGAAGCATGGGAGAGCGGAGATCAAGTAACCCGAAGCGGCGCTGAACAAGGGGCTTATCCGACAAGTAAGTTATCATATTGAGAGTCCGGTTGTACTCCTTCCTCAATGAGGATTGAGTGTGAGAGTTTGGATCTACAAACTCGAACAAGTCTCCGTGGGGAGCCTCCGGCAGGAGCACATGCTAGGTTCTTGGATTGGAACTGAAGGGTTGAGAGGATCCTTGTCAAACTTCTAAGTTGAGACGTTAACCCGTAAAACCACTGTTATAGGTTGGGAGGAACCTTGTTAAACTCCTTTGTAGGGTGGAACTGTTTAAACACTTAGGTTGGGAGGAACCTGATTTAAACTCCATAATGAATGTCGGTGTGCTCATAAGGGTGAGTACTTTAATCGGGAGTGTGTTGAGCTCTGAATTGTGCATATTCTAACCCTAATTCATCACACATTATGCATGGTTTGCATGTTTAAAAGACTAGTCTAATACATGTTTGTGTTTGTAGGAATAAGAGAGAGACTTTACTAATTCGATGCCTAATGAGTCACTTTAATATATTGAAGATCAAAAGGACAAGTGACAAAAGGTGGAAAGATGCAAGGAGAAAGAGAAAAAGAAAAAAGTTGCAAAAAATTACACTATCGATTGGTCGTCCGACCAGTCGGAAGTTCAAATCAAAAGGCCTTATGCTACTAACCTTGCTGGACCAAAAACGGATGAAATCGACTGGTCGTCCGACTGGTTGTATTTCATGGAGTGTCGAAGATTTTAAAGCAAAACTCACTGGAACAAAAGTGTGGGTTGACGACCGGTTACTGGACCGGTCGGCCAGAGGCCACGATCGATCGCCCGACCGGTCGACCACACGAAAATTAAAAAAGAAGCTTGTTCTTCAAGCTCCAAAATTTCATGCGTAAGTGCGTAAATCCTTACGTAATTTTGAAATCTTCCACACCATAGAGCTTCAAAACTATTAAAGACACCTAGGGTTTGTTCCTAAGGTATCCTAGAAGAGATTGGAGGTCGTGGGAAGTGAAGGAGAGCATCATGGAGCGTCCACAACTCCGCCGACTTCGAGTTTTCTAGTTTTTCATATTTTTCTTTAGTTTATCTTTTAATTTTAGTTGTAGCATGAATATGCTCAGCTAGAACCTCTTAGCTAAGGCGAAGAGGTGAATCTTGTAGCTAATTTTCATGGAGAATTTGTTTAATTCAAGTACCTTTACTTAAAGTTTGGATATTTAAGTCCTAGTTTAAATAAAGTTGGTATTTTTGGATGTTTTATGAGAGTTCATGTGCTTTGAACAAGAGTTCCTTGCAATTCTCTGAATTGATCATGTTTGGATTGATTAGATTCGAATTTTAGTAACCCTAGAGCACCATAGTCTCTTGGCATGGTTGTTACTTCGAAGGCTATATATTTGAATTCTATGTGCTTCATTAGAACCAGAATCTTGTTTTCTAAACTTAAGTGGGATTGTTTGTGTTTGAATGCCTAATATTCCAACTAGATGAGAAATAGAACTTCGAATCTAGTTATGTTTATGCTTGGATGAATGAATTCACATGGAACTACTATAAGTGGATCTTTAAAGCCTTAGTCTTCTTTCTCATATTCTCAGATTTTATTTTTTAAGTTGCTGTTTTAGTTTCAGTTTTCATAATTGAATTCCAAAGCTGTTTTAATTGAAGTTGCTGGAATAATTAGGATTGTTTACTCTAATTCCCTGTGGATTGACCTCGGTCTTATCGAGTTATTACTACATCGCAAGCCTTGCACTTGAGGTGAGCGAACAGAGTGGAGTAGGGTGATCGAACCACTATACATGCTTGTGTTTGTGATTGAGTTAAGCACATTGTTAATCTAGCTTCATATGGTTTAATTTCTTAATTATTCATGCTGATTAGAATGTATGCTAGCCATTAGTTAGGCACATCCACATGCAAGATGTACTTTCACTAATTAGAGTAAACTTGAGTTTATATGATCCACTCTCATATAGTCTACTTAGGTTTCAAAGATTGGGTGCTCGATTAGTTTAATCATTTGATTATCTATGCATGTTTAGTCTAGGTTGTTTAATTGCTAGATTTATGCTAGCCTTGTGATTGGACTCACTCAAGCTTGAAAGCTAAGTGTTCTTGCTTAATTAGTTTAATTAGGCAAGAGGTTTCAAAAGAGATTTTGGTCCTAATCACCCCCCCCCCCCGGCGAGACTTAGTCATAGTTTTATAAAGCTCCGCAAGCTTCCGCACATAAAGCGTAGGGTGTCGTGTTAGACTGCCAACGCAATTTCACTTTCATCGAACACACTCGAGAAGAAATTGTTTTCTTCGCAACTTTGAATAAAAAAAGTATCGACTGCTAGGGCTAGCTTTCCAGCCATATATCAATGCTGATGCACTTTCTACCCTTGAACCATTCTTTCCACTATGCTAGGATGAATCCCTCATTATCAACACCGCCGACTTCCCTGATCGAGCGAATATCCGCAAACCTCCAAGACCATGGCCAAAACCACGGCGGAATGGACCAATTGTTATTTAAGAGTGTCCGCCCAATATCAATCTTTAATAAAAAATGGGGATCGACGAATACATCAAAATTTTCATCAGAAGGTACGAGTTCAATACTCCCCTATTTCTTGCAGCCATGTCTTTTTGGAGCTGATCTATCGACACTTTCCACTTTGGTTGCAGTCCTATGAGTTCTACTGTCATGGATGTATGCACTTTTACTCACCTTTTACTGTTTTGCGAGACTGTTTACCCAAACTTTAGCAAAAAATGTGACCCACCTTTCGACTTTCCAACTCAAAAGAATGACAGAGGGTATAAGAATTTATTAAGACTTTTTTGGAAAAACAAGTCGCAATGTTGACGAACGAGAGCATACAAATTTTTACTTATGTGGATTTGCTGATATTTACTCTGTATGAGCTTTGTGAAAATGACCAAAGAATACATCTGTCTTGCAGAAGCGTTGGTCCAAGGGAGAAAATTAGCCCTCACACCTTTCGTTTGGGGCCATCTATACCATGGTATGTATAATGCAATCACCTATAGTTTGTACAATGGTTGAGGACCGTTATGGCTCATGCAAATGTGGCTCTATGAATATTTCTATTCTTTTGCATGTAATCCATTCAATTCTTCGGTCGTTTGCTCTTCATATGGTGATTGAAACATGCATTATTTCGAAAATCCTCATTCATTTTCTAACTGCATGAAGTATTTGTTTTCTCTTGACTCCAACCATTGAAGCCATTTTGTTACGCCCCGTAAAATCGCCTTCCTGAAGACTTGAACCCGCTAGACACATCACCCTTTGGACGAATAATTAATCGCACATGACTTAGAGACCATAGTCTCATGGTATCAGGCACTTAGATATGCGCGTAGGAGTCCGTTCCGGCGCCCGTCTCGAGACTGTTAGACCCGAAACTCGTCAAGGACCACCCACGTACTGGGCTTGACACTCGTAGGTGAGCATTACATCGAAATCGGCACTCGAAACCATAAATTGTAGTATCCTGCAGTTGCACATGGGAGTGCAAATGTACTTGCACTGTACCTTTAATGAGTAATCATTAATCAATTCACTTTTCTTGTGTGGGCCCCATGGACCCTTGCATGGCCATGGAATGTGGACCATGGATTTCAAACATAAACCAGCACATGATCCCCTGACATGGGCCCCAATCGACAACCGGTGACCGTTGAACGGATGTCGCTTTAGATCCGTCAATCGCCATGTCCGATCGGTCCCTAATCGTACCCAAACAAGTAACTCCACATGGTAGGGCTATCCTATGGGCTGGATTAGCCCAGAGGGGTCAGGTGGGCCACATATAATCAAAAAGGGCACAAAAGGCCACTTTTATGCAACTTAAATCATTGGGGGCTATATGTCCCAATTCCCCGAACCCTTATAACCCATTTTCTCAGCCATTTCTCTCATTTCTCAGCCAATTTTCTGAGAGAGGGGTGTGTGAGAGAGAAAGGGGATTTGTAGAAGAAGGATTCTCAAAGAGAAGCCCTTGCATGCTACCCTATCTGGACTTAACCGTCTTCACAACACTCAAGCCGGCTTCTCTCATGATTGGAGACCTTCCCGGACGTCGGTAGAAGTAAGTCCATTATAAATCCCCCATCTTCTTTAGCTTCTTACATAGGTTTTCCACTCTTTCCTGATTTACTAGCACCTTCTTGCAGGATTTTCCTAATCTTCCTTTAAACCAAGATCTGTATCATTTACCCATGTGTTGTCTTGCAACCAATGCCTGCAATTGTAGTTTACCTTCAATTTCCAAGTTTAGAAAGTTGGATTGGAGCTAGGGAAGTTATATGAGATTAGTAAAATTTCGTTGCCTAGGGATTTGGATGCTAGGTGTGTGTTAGGGCCATTTGCATGCTCATATCATCCTACACATGTGCTCATTATGCAAATATTCTATGTTAAGATGTCTTAGAACTTATACCAATACGTGATGAGATTCTTGTATTACATGCTTTGTAAATTAAATTATGCATGATTAGGGAATCGGGAAGTGTTTGGGGTGTGGTAGTAGCTTCCAACCCGGCAAGTACAACAGTCGAGGCGGCCGCACAAGTCGGCAGCCTCGGAAACGGGGTGGTCGACTATGGTGGAGTCCGGGCGATCGGTTGTGGTCGAGGACCACGCGGGCGGTACGTGCTCAAGGCCAGTCTTCCCCTTGCTTTCCCTAGCCGAGGACCCTGGCCCACCACCGGGTCGGATGACAATATATGTATATAAGTGTTTGAATGTGTTTCTATGAACTATGTAAATCCATGTACCGGCCACACCATTTGATGGGCTCACTAGAAAGCATACGGCGTACCGATCCCTCAAGACTCATGAGCCGATGATGGTGGTATGGGCCCTATTCCCGTGCTGTTGGCCTAAGCTGGGTGATGTCTCCTTGTAGTGTCCGTTGAGCATCGTAGAGGATGCACCTACTACTCGACTATGGGATAGGGCGATGAACCCTATTCCTCCTGTGTTGGGCGCGTCTGACGAGCCGCGGCCAAACCAGGCACCTCGGGGCTGTAGACCCCAGATAGGATCGAGTGACTACTGGCTGTGACCTGCGTTCGCCCCGTAGCGAGTCAGGAGGTCCCAGTCGGCCAAATTGATAGAACGTTGGTACAGGGCTTCGCCAACCGGCTTTGATGAAAGAATTTAACTAATTACTTGGCTAATCATGTGTAGTTAAGTATGACATACATTGTCTATGCGGGTGAGGTGGTGGTGCCACTCACTGGCGGCTGTGACAAGTATCAGTTTCAGGCATGCATCTCATTACATGCACACATCTCATTTAATAACCATGCTTGTGATGACTGCTATTCTTTGATTATATTTATGGAAAAATGAAGTTTATCTATATTGTTTGTATTGGTGTATGTGTAACCTACGGAAATGAAACCGCTGAGTTGGCCACTCACTCCCCTTTTTGGGGTGGTGTTTAAACCACCAACCAGATGACCCATGTGACCCAGGTATACAGGAGGCGGTTGAAGCGACAGAGTTCATAGAACTTGGAGAGGACGCCGACGAGTACCTTCAGTACGCAGGCGACCAGGACATTAAAGTGCGAGACGTCGGGAGTATTTCTTTTGGGGTTTGGCGCCTACACAGCATTCCTGTTCAGCCTTTTTTGGGACAGTATACTCTGAACTTGTAGTGGGGGACCCAATGGGCCCCAATGTGAGGAATGTAATCCATGTACATTTTTTTTGGAATTATATATATACAAGTTCCTCTTTCTTTTTGAAATGTTTCTCCCATGATTAAGTTGTTTATGATTGGCTAAATCTACAATTCTGCAATTAACCGCAATACATTCATGCATTGCATTATGTGGAGCCTGGGATATCGGAGGCCGAGGGCAACCACGGACCCTGACATCCGGGGTCCGCACATTTCCTCTGTCCATTTAGAGAAAAAAATTTCGGTCCTCGATGGTTCGTCAAGAGGCACATCAAATTGACCAATCTTGAGACGACCGAAAACATCGATCGCTCTTGGGAAAGTAACTTGATTTATAAAGATCTCTCCTACAGTGGCACAGTTGAAACAGGGAAGAATGCTAAAGTCGACGTCGAGCAGTACTGCCCCCAGCTCTTCTCACCAATTTAGCCTTTGCCAAGGCATCCCATACCTTACAACTTATAGATCCACAAACAAACCCCCAATTAAACGTTCAGTTATATAATCGGATGGTTTTTTAACAAAGCCGATATGAGGAATTTTAGTCACTCAGTGGAACGGCCATCATTCCATCTTTCAATGTATTCCTCAATGAATGGTTGTATTCTATGATTGGTGGGATAAGTATTTTAAAAGGCTAATCATAGATGCTCACGAAGTCATCATCGACCGGCTTGACCCATCCAACGACGAAGCCATGACAAAGACAAAGACGACGACACTTGAGAAAATAATTGAGAAGAGTTTGAAGATGTTCTTGAGCAATCCCCACTTATTAGGAAACGAACAATGACGAAAAAGGCACAAAAGAAAAATATTTTTCCCAAGCCAGCCTCTTCTTCAACAACCAGAATTACTCGGTCGTGAGGACCGACTCCAACCACATTTCCTTTAACAATTGTAAGAGTAATCAACCTTTTTAGATCGAACGATCGAAAATTCCCTTAGCCGAAAGGCAAGAAAACCTTAGCCGAATTTTCTGTCCCATCTCCAAACATCGCCCATCCAACACCTTCTATTCAGCCAACAAAAAAAAAAAAAAATCCG
>PVNU02001796.1:0-53514 GCA_003013855.2 Liriodendron chinense | reverse complement strand
TATGTGGACGGTTATCCTTTTTCAAACCTAAGACGCCTGATGACAGTATACCACCTGATTTCCTGCAGAGAAAATGAGTACAAGGACCCACCTGATAGACAGCTCTCACTCACATGTGTCACGCGATGAATCCAAAACATTTGGGTCTTTACATGCCTGTCTGTAATGAGCTGGACCATGGGCCAGCCCCACATTGCTGGTCCTATGAGGAGTGAAATGATCAAAGGTTTGAAATGGTTCAATCTAAGAAATTTTTAAGTGGAAATCCCTCCATCCATGAAGAGCCCCATCGAATTGAAGGTTTGGGTCATTGCCTCATGACCTTCGATCTAAGAGTGCATTTAAACTATGAAGGTGGAAATCCACTCACGAATGCTTTTAAACCATCCATTCTTTTGTATCATGGTGGGCCACATCATGATTGGCCCAGCCCGTGATGAAATTGGGCCAAGAGTTCAAGCCCAAGAAGGCCTTTGGGCAAAATTTAGGAGCCCAAGCCAGGCCCCATATCCCCTGGGCTGTGCTGGATCACCTAGCCCATTGCAGCCCTTGGTAGCAGATCACTTCACTCATGTTTCCATGATCCAAACCGTTAAATGATAGGCCTGGATGGACACACCCAATGGGGGAATGCCACGATGGACACGGTTTGGCTGGTGACCCAACACCAGCCAGCTAGCTGGTGTCAAAGCTCTGTGGGCTCAACCATAATGTATGTATTTTATTCAGGCGTCCATTTATTTTTCCAACTCAGTTTAGGGCATGAGCCCAAAATTGTGGCAGGTCCAAAAAGCTTGAGTAGACCACACCACAGGAAGAAGCGGGGATTAAAAAATGCGGTAGATCCAAAGTTCAAGTGGACCACACCACGGGAAACAGTTGGGATTAAAAAATGAGGCAGATCCAAAGCTCAAATGGACCACACCACGAGATACAGTGGGGATTGAACGCTTGCCTTTGGAATCTTCCCAAGGCCCACCATGAAGTTTCTTTTCCATCCAACCTGTTCTTGAGGTAACACAAACCTAGATGAAGTGAAAACAAAATATCAGATTGATCCAAAATTTCTGTTAGCCCCTAACAAGATTTCAACTTAAGATTTGAATCCTTAGATCTACCTCATTGGGCCTAAAATGAGCTGGAAAAATGGATGGATGGTGTGAATAAAATACATACATCATGGTGGGGCCCACGGAGCTTTGACACCAGCTAGCTGGCTGGTGTTGGGGCCACCAGCCAAACCGCCTCGGGGCTGGGGGGAAGTATCTCAGCTAGTCATTTTAACTATTAAATATGGAAAGCCTTTATAACCATTGTTTTTGGTGGGCCATTGATGGAAAGTTTAGCCTCTTCCAATCTTGAAGATATTTCAGGCAGCCATTATCGTTTGTGTTTTCTCATCAGATCAACGGTTTCGATCAATGAACATGACTCCAGATCCAACCGAAATCCCATAACAATACGTTCACATACATCAGCAAACCTGTATGAAAATTCTATTATAACAGCTGGGCCGACGACTAGTGTCCCACTCATACCAAAATCTGCACCGTTCATCAAGTAGGGCCCATGGTCAATGCCCGGTATCCCAAAAATTGGAAATGTCTACTGAACAGGTAAGCTAGGAATCCACGACAAATCTGGACCATTTGTCATCCTCCATTAATATCCATTGATTTCTATTTGTGGAGGAGCCTGATCTTTTAGTCAGGACACATCGCTTCAGCGGTTTCCAGTCGAAAGGCCTGGATTTCTCACACGTGCACCACATTAGCATCTGTGTCATTCATCTTTTTATCACTTATAAAGAAAACGAGAAAAAAAAAAAAGAAAAGAAAAAAAAAAAAGAGAAAGAAGCAGATGTATTACAATAAAATATTGGCCACATGAACGGCTTTCAGGTGCACACAGCGTGGCACGGTACAAGAATCCAACGGCGATGGATGGATGGATGAATGGATGGCTGGATCTTGGATCGTGCCACGCTGCGGCCCTCAAAACCTTGAAGCTCTTACTTCTCTGGTGGTCTTTTCAAATCACTCGTTCCTACTATATATAGACTCTAGGAGGGCCACGTAGGCCTGCTCTGGTAGTCCTCAGGACCACTGTGTTACCTGGTCACTTGTGAAATTATTGATCGCCCGCCACCTGAAGTTTCTATAGTCGGAAGCTATGTGGGGCCCAAAGAGATTCCCATGATAAATCCTCTCCATCCATCAGTTTCAAAAGACTGCAATAAGACAGGAATCCAAAAATCAGCCGGATCTAAAACTCAGGTGGGCTACACCACGCGAAAGAGTGATAATGGAAACGTCCACCGTTGAAACATTCCGGGATCCGAACATGACGTTTATATGCCATCCAAACCGTCCATAGGGTTATTACCTCTCAGATAAACTGTGGGCACAAATATCATTTTGATACGAAACTTCTGTGTCCCCCACAAAGTGGCCATTGGTGCGAATTCGTTCTCCCTGTTTCGTGTGGTGTGGCCCACCTGAGTTTTCAATCTGCCTGATTTTCTGGCTCATGTTCTAAAAACTGATGGATAGAGTGGATTTGTCACGGCATCTCTGTGGCCCCACATAGCTTCCGACCCTAGGAACTTCATCTGGCCGAAGTGCATAGGCAACATCCTCTTCAACAGGTAAGCACCATTTTTTAAAAATGGTAGCATATATAAGTAGCTAACCACTACATCTGTAGGCCTCATGTTGGTGCATGTATTTTATCCAAGCCTTTCCATCATATGCGCCTTTTACATGTGACAATCAAGTGGCATATGCATACATGTGATAGACATTAATTGTAAAATTTGGTTCATTGATTACAATTCCATGTTCAACTAAACATAGGCTTTATTTAATATGGTGTTTTCTCTATAAGGAAGAATTTGATCCCAAATGTGGAATTGGACTATTAAAATACCATGTTATTTCACGTAAAGCAATTCAATACCACTCCTTCTCTTCTTCCTCGGAAGTTTTAGGATTTTCCCACACAGGCCATTATGGTCCTAAAGTGTACCCAATGTTATAATCTTACATGGATAGGTTTCGTTATCCCAAATATGTCTAGTATGCTCAAGTGTGGAAGAATCGGTTGACTGCTTATTCATTTATTACCCGTTTTTCACTGACATTTGGTGGAGCATCCTCCGCTATGCTGGTGTTTCATGGACATTGAAGGATTCTGCAAAAGCCCTCCCCTTCAATTGGCATGGTGAGCATGGTGGAGCCCTTCGGGAAAGGAAATCGAGGGTCCTAGTGGCTTTCTGAGCTATTTGAGCCGAAAGAAATAATTATTGCTTCAGAAATATCTGTATTTTTATAACTAGAGTTTTCTCTAAAGTCCTAATTTTGTTCAAAGACTGGGCTCCATAATTTGGTTGTCTCGCTTGAATTTCTCTTGCCTGGCGTGGGTCTAGCTGTGTATTTCTTTCTTTTTTTTTTGTTGGCTTGTTGTTTTTCTTCTCTTTAATATAATCTCATCTTTCCAAAAAAAAAAAAAAACCCATTGAGACAGGCATTCCAAATAGTCCCTAGCCATTAGACCAGTTTTGGGTTATAATTTGAAATTCTCAAAAAAGCAAAAAACCAAATGATGGACGCCCACTATATCAACATCACGCTGTGCATCAATCAGTCATAAATCTTGCTAGGATTATCAAAGCTTTTCTCTTCCACTCTCCGGTGGGTCCTTTGTGTGGGGTACACTATGGTGTGTAAGCCATCTAACCCAAGCTTTAAGTGGGCTCCACTATGATATTAGATGCTATAGATGGGCTACACTATAGAAAATAATGGACGATCAGGATCAGCATTAACTATGGGTGGGTGCATGGTGTGACTAACCAAGTGGGTGTGTTGCCCAGCTAACAGTGACTAACAAAAAAAAAAAAAAAAAACTATGAGCATCCCACTTTCATGATGGGATGATCTTATTGGATAGGTTGGATGGCATAGATAATGCACACACCTCAGTGGACCCCGACACATGCAATAGTAGAGGACTCATGTATCTTTTTTCTATAGTTTTGAGAATTAAAAATGAATGCTAATCACTATTACTAATTTGTCATTATTGTTGAAAATCAACCAAGTAGATAATACTAATCAACTGATTTTCCCCTTGGGATTTGGAACATTCATTGTTTTACTTTTAATCACTGGCCAGTAAATGGATGGTTAGGATTGCTTGATTGATATGATTTTAGAATTAGCTCTATCCACATCAACGGGACATACGATTTGGATGGTCTGGACTGGACATCAGTGACGCAGGGGAGAAGAGTCTGTCATGATTTGATGAGTGGGCACACATCATGTCTATTCATCATGCCATAGGGGACCATATGATTTGATAGTCTCGCTTTGATTCTTTTAAACAAGGGATGGATTATAATGTCCTGGTCACCATCAAACCACATTCCAGACACGTGGGGCCCATGTTTGGATGATCCAAACCATTGAGCTAATGTGCTCCAACATGGATACGGTATTCCCTGGAACTTTTCCAGACTGGCGGACCAAACCTGATGTAGAAGCCTTCAATGGTTACATTGATGGTCCAATCCAGGATATTTCTGGGGCTAACCCATTCACGTAAATCTGTTCAACGGTCTGGATCGCTTAAAGGTGGGCCTCATTTGTACTACATTATGTAGGTATGTAAACCTCATATTTGCTGATGGGCACTAGAGAAAGAAAGAATATTCGTACCTTTGCCTTTTCTTTGTGCTGATATCTTTACGTGAGAATGGAATAGGGATAAAAAAGCAAGAAAAGGAAAACCCTTTCCCTCCATTGTTGCTACTTTGGCTCATGAGCTTTGTCTAGCTCTACACGTGCAATCCATGTTCAAAGGTCTTTGATTCTCAAAGACTTAGATGGTGAACCGTCACGATCTAATTACCTTTCAGAAATGGATGGTTTTGAACAACCTGCCCTTGGTGTGTTTGGATTGTTGACTTCCATGGTAATGTGGTGTGGTTCACCGTAAAAAAGGATTATGATTATGATTCAGAAATCAGATGTAATTCTAATGGCTTTAATTTTTTATGTGTTTGTAACATACTTCCCTGAATAGACACATATCTCAATTTTGTAATATTTTTTAGGGCTTGAACCTAAATATCAGCTTCATCCGACACTTCTGTCAAGAGATTTTTAATGGTAGACGTTCAATCTCAACTGCTTCTATAGTGTGGTCAATTTTCATTTTGAACATAGCTCAATTTTTGTCTATTTTCATAAAATGCTCTCGCAAAATGAGCAGATGGTATGGATACAACACATACATTGTAGTAGGCCCATTCCTATGATTTAACAGCCTGTTTATCCAACCAGCTATAAGGAGTAATAATGATAATTTTACCATACAATACCGTGGAGGTCAACAATCAAAACACACCCTAAAACGATGAAGATAGATTTCTAAGTGAAAGGATTAATCTCCCCTTCATCCATGCTTTTGTTGTTTGTATTGAAAAAAGTAGCGGTGAAAACTACTTTATTTTATTTATATAAAATGAGTAGAATTATTTTATCCAAAGTAGCTAATCACATAGGCATGAAATTGTTAGCCATTAACCTTCCAACATTTTCATAAAAATCAACCATACAAAACAAACAATGTATAGTTGTCCATTAACCATTCAATATTTCCATTATTATCCACATCAATTTTTTGATATACATACTTTGGATTCTTCTTATCCAAACACTCCCATAAAATAAGATGAAACAACAAAAGACCCACCTTTTTTACATAATTTAGAAAATGTTGTTAATCATTTTTCTAGTAATTTTGTAAATAGTTAAACAAATAAGTAAGGTTATTAGGGAAAACAAAACATTAACATGTAAGAAACTTAAAACCAATCATCATCATTTAAACCTTAAATTCAACTACTTACAGGGTTGATTATATGAATCTTGTTATGCCATTTCACTCTATGAAATCATAAGATGATTGTGCCTTTTTCTTATTAGCTCCACTAGATTTATGGTTAAGTCAATAACATGCTCTGGATAAGGAATCTTTGCTCCTTTTTTGCATTTGAGTTACTTGCGTTCTTCTTCATGTTCATCCATAACACAAAGCTAGTCAATCCTGGCTGTAATGGTTGAAAATAGTGAGCCAACCTATGACCCCCTAGTAGAGGCTTTGTTGATAAAGCAAATGATTCGTTCTGACAAATTCAAACCAGTGAACCCCTATGAATTCACCGAGATTGGGTGAGTTGGTTGGAAAGGATAAAGCAAACGATTCATTCCAACAACTTCGGACTAGATTAACCCTCATGAATTCGCCCATCTTACAGGATCGACCAGGTGGGCTGTTTGGGAAGGTTTTGCTGGTGATGCTATGTTCCAATCAGCTGAAGATGCTAAGGCACCTTTCTTAAAGAGAAATTTCTTCGGAAGTCTCCACAACATAAAATGAAAGAGCTTATGGATGTTCCCAATTTAGAACTTTCTCCCATCATAAACACATGTTTTTTAGCATGTGTGGGATCAAATAATTTTTCAAAAGAAAGGACTTGTTGGAGGGGTTGATTTGCTTAATTTATAGCCCCCAACATGTTTACTAAGGGGACTCAAGATGAACACAGTACATTGCTCACACATATACCACATCAGCACAATGTTGGGCACTTGTGCAGTCCCATCTGCATGAAGAGTTGCAAATGGCTTCTAATGAGAGGAAAAATTGCTAACACGGAACGATTTTTTGCGCCTAACCAGCTAAGGTGCCCATGCACAAGGCCGCCCAACTCACCTTCAAGCCCAAAGCGCCAAGCTTCACTGAATATCAAGCAGGGCCTGTCAGTGAACTCTCTTCAATCCCAGCCCAAGAACAGCCAGCTAGAGGTATAGCTGAACACGAGCCAAGCTAGCTCGGTTAACTCGCTCGACTTGGCTCGAATAAGCTCGATTCGGTTGGGATCAAAAGCTAGGTTCAAGCCGAGTTGAGCTATTTTTTTGAGCTCGAAATAATTTGAAGCTGACCTGACTCAACCCAGTTTTAAATACCTTAAATATATATAATATAAATATAATATTGATTGAATTCAAGTGCCCTAATCTCTACCCTTAAAAAAAAAAAAAAAAAAAAAAAAAAAAAAAAAAAAAAAAAAAAAATCGCCTGAGCCCTCTTTTTTTGAATTTTTATCCCAGCCGACCCGAACTCAGCTTGAACTCGAACCTGGCTCAAGCTGGCCCAAGTTGCTAACCAAACCGAGCCGAACTCAAGCTGGGGTAGGCTGCTGGCCGAACCGAGCTGAACTGCGCCAAGCTCGACTCAGTTCAGCAAGTGTACAGCTCTAGATAGAGGCAAAAGCAGCCCAGATTAGCATATGCACAACCAACCAGAAGCAGGTTGGATATGGGCTTTATGTACTTTGAAACCAAAGGCTGGCCCATGCTCAGACCAACCCATTTAACAACATTACTAACCCATTTAACAACAATGGAATAGGTTTGGCTAGTGGTCTGGGCCAGGCTCAAACCTCAGTGATTATCTAGCAGGATGGCCGATGCCTTGGCCTAGCTAGTTAGTTAATGGCCTGGGCCCAGTCCTTTGAAACCCTGAATCCAGGGTGTTTGCATGGTTCGAGTCCATGAAATTGAAACTAGCTTTGCTGGCTGGTAGTGTTGTACCTTGTTTCTGACCGACCTTGGAGGAGTCGATCAGAAGAAGAAAAAGCGGCTGATTTCATCGGCTGATTGCGGTGTGCAATTAGGAGATTTCCTTGGCTGATTGGCCGTGTGCAATTAGGAGATTTCCTTGGCCAATTGGCCGTGCTGAAGTAGGAGAGCGGCCAGTTGTTCAGAAGCAAGAGAACAACTGATTTCAGTGGCCGACTGCTTCCTGGCAGCCTTGTCAGCGGCCAATTTCAATTTGGAAGCTAGTGCAACGGCCCATGGCGACAGCTAAAGGATAATTTCAATGATCGATTGCCGTTTTGCAATCGGGACAGCAGCCGATTACTTTGGCTAATGTCCAATTGCCATTTCAAGCAAATCTAAAAACTTTTGTAGCCCAAAGTTTTTAATGGTTATTCATCACAGTTTCTAGTTGTACGGTCCATTTGAAATTTAGATCTTATTAAGGTTTGGGATCTCATCCTAAAATGAGATGGAAAACAGATGGACGGAGTGGATACAACAGAAATACATCAAGGTGGGCTACACACGATTGGGGTTGTTGTACCCTATAGGAAAGAAGTATCTGAAGAGTAGGCAGTTGCCAGCACATGTAAGGAGGAGAAATGAAGGACCTCTATAGAAGGAAATGTAGGAGATGGTTACCGTAACTGTCAGGAAATGAGAAAATTTTTGCTACACCCTCCCGTTTGCTACGCTAGCTACACCGGGTGTAGCAATGACCCCACCATGATGTATGTGTTGTATCCACGTTGTTCATCCATTTGGAGTGATCATTTTAGGGCATGATACCAAAAATGAGGCATATCCAAAGCTCGAGTGGCCCCCAAGAAGATTTTAATGGTTGGCGTTCAATCCCCTCTATTTTCTGCACCAGGTCCACTTGATCTTTGGATCTGCCTCATTTTTGGTTTCATGCCCTAAAATGATCTCGCCAAATGGATGGACGGCGTGGATACAACACATACATCATAGTGGGGTCATTGCTACACCCGTTGTAGCTAGTGTAGAGAAAACTATAAAAAGAGAAGGATCTTAGTAGTGAAAGAAGTCCAGCACCAACCAAATCAAACTAATCTATTTTCCCAAATTATCGAATCCTTTACATTTCATAGTATAATCAATCCATGTTCACATTTCAAGTACTTTCTGTTTCTTAGAATAAGTGCTCTAGCATCTATCAAGTCAAGTTTATGTTGTCGCTCAGCAAGTTTACCCAGGTTCTTTGTCTTCTTTTTATTACATTCTTTAGCATAATCAGCTCTTGTTATATTCCTTATAGCAGTAAGTTTCATAATTAGTAAAGTTCCATTTTACATCTCTCATTGTTGATTTAGAAAGTAGAAAATCGCTCACACGGTCGATTGTTAATTCTTCTTTTCACTCCTTTTAAAGTAACGCTGGGAGAAGTCCTTTCCTTTGGAAGGCAAAGCTGCAACTCACTTTTTGGAGGATGAACCCCACCCTCCAAATATCGCCTGACCACTTTTACTAAGCAATCAAACGAGTGGCCAGTTAGGCGGCCGATCTCTACAGATCTCGATCATATACGGTCGATCACGACGTATCTGCCTTCCCTGGCACTTGCGGTCATCGCTGCTCAGTTGGAACCGAGCTGCGAAAATCAGTTCTAGCACGCCCGCACATACATAACACGCGTGGCCGATGAATAACTCGGCAACAGATACGACAACAGACTAGAGGTCCAGTCCAACATTCATGTTCTGAACATTGATGCCAACCATAGTACTAAAACTCTCTGGCTCGACCCGAAACTTCGATCTGGTCAAGGGGATCAAACACAACACGTGCATGGTCAACAAGCCTGGTCATAAGCGTGACCATGCTCATAAGCAAAGCTTAGTCCAAGCTTTTCGAACCGCCGGTATATGGAATAAGCTAGTAAGTGACGGTGGAGGACAGATGTCTCGGTGCTCATGGTTATAGCTCGGCTCACTCATAGGTTATTCGGAGTCCGGATTTGAAGGATCTCAGTCCTACCCATACCTAGTTCCATCTCTGGTATTTCATGATTCCACTCATTGGATTTCAAGATGAGTCACTTGAAAACTCATTCTTGGGACTGACTTTCCCGGATTGGAAAGACTCCATGAGTCAACTCGATAACTCAGTCAATTTGACTCGATTCACAGTAACTCACCGAGTAACTTGCCTGGTCAGTTGGTGTTATATTGATAAAAACTGAGATGCTGAGGCAGAATTTAAAATCCTTGACCTTTGCTAAGCTGGACGAGCTCCTTAGCCAACATACCCACATGCTGGGATTTGGGAATGAACTTTTATCAGTAGCTGATGATGTTGAACCTTAACAAATTTTAAATGCTTGGCCTTAAGTCAAATGTTTTTTAGTTTAATTCTTCAATATGAGTCGATCTGAGTCTAATTGGTCGAGTCTTCGAGTCTACGCAACCCAGCTAAACATCGAGCCAAGTTGAATTTTCGGATTTTAAACTGTGGTCCCAATCATTGTTCTAAAACTCAGTGACTCGACTCAAAACTCAACCGAGTCAATTGGACTCAACCATAAATCGAACAAACTCATAGTGAAACTCACTGAGTCTGACTGGGTATCAAGTTGAGTCAAGTTCTCGAGTTTTAAAACTATGGTGCCAACCTGCCCTGGCCCAAATCCAACACATCAAATCTACCTAATGTCTCCAGAAATGAGTTAAAAAATGAACCAAAACCAGGATATTCACTGGATTCCAACTCTCAGACTTGGAAAGCTCACAATAACATCAACCTATAAGTGGGCCACAAAGAATTTCTTCAGGTCAAGTCACGCGGCAGTCGAATACTTCTTAGTCATTTCTTTCTTCGGAACTCAGGGATTGAGAGAGAGGTCCTTCGTGGGGGTGACAAGAGATTCAGATCCATAGTTCCCTTCACTCTTGCCAATGCCTCATACTGCCCTGCCACTGTTTCTGGGTGCTTCTGAGAAGAATTCGGTACAAGATTAGTAATAACACTAATGGCCAGTTTAGTAGACGGCTGAAAATGAGTAAATCTCATTTTGTTCATCATAATTATATATTAGAGATCAGAATCTCTAATACATAATTCTATTTTAATCATAATTATGTATTAGAGATCATGATCCCTGATACATAATTACAAATTAACTAAAATAGTCGAAGAAGATGGTGATACTCACTGGGCAATTATTGTTAGTCCTCATTTCCAAATGTGGCGATGAGGCCTTGGGGCATTTCAACTTCTCCCCATCTTCATAGAAACCAAAATCATCTAATATCGATGTTTTTGCTGGGTAGTTCTTAAAAATATTCAGCATTTCCAAACCCTGTGAAAATCCAATCTGCAAAGGAGATTGATAATACCAAAAAGAATCTGTTAGATGGAAAAACCCAGAAAATGGGTTTGCCAAAATTCCACAAGTTTGATTGAAGAACATACCGAAAAATTTCAATTCAATAAAAAACTGGAACATAGTTAACAATAATTGCCTATAGTTACATGACGCATTGAACTATTATAGACATAGAACCAGTACAAGATTGTCTTTTTTTCTGTATGCATGACCTGATAGCTTAGGGGTTTCAATGCTCAGTTAACTGAATTGCAATTCATTGAAATCAAATTCCTAATTCAAACTCTGCTCGTTTGATTTGAAACGATAGAAGATGCAATATTGGGCTGATCCATCACTAGAAATGGAGTCTGGCTAACCCACCTTTGCTAGTGGCCTCATTGGAATGTAATTCGGGCGTGTTTGTTTTTGTTGAAACCATTTCATTGATATGCAAAACTGGCATGGAATCCATAGGAAATGGAAACTATGTATTCCATAGGGAAATCTGCGCATTTGTTTTGCAGCACAGTTTTCCATGGATCATGTAGAAATGGGAAAAAATCAACAGTCAAATAGTCTCTTTCTTTCCTATCAGCAGTTGGAAATCAAGTTATCAAATTTTTGGGAGGTACTGGTTTCCCTGCACAAAAACAAACAGGCCCTTAATGCAAATTCAATTCAGTTGGGCATCCAAATGCGGCCATAGCGCCCATAAAAAATAAATAAATGCAGCCATAGCAATTATATAGTAAGTTCGAGGATCCATATCAGCAAAAAATATAATCACAGAAAGTATCCTGTCTATAAATGGGGACATCTTTTACTTATTTATTGTTCTTACAGCCAGGTTCCAAAAACAAAATGTGGTGCTTCCATGGACAAAAGGATGGGTGCACACGCTCCACATTAGGTATGCAGGATGATCCGGAACAAAAAAAAAAAAAAAGAGGGAGAGGATTGCGGGGAGATTACCTCCTGAGTATCCCTGCTATTTGTTACAGACTTATTATCGTTGTTTGCAAGTATGATGTGCCTAAGCTGACTGTTTGAGATGTCTTTTATTATATGCCATTTTACAGGGAAGAAACCATTCCACTTATCTTGCCGCCAAAAATCCATGCTCTTTTTGAAATCAACCTGCCCAATCATCTCAGCCAAACCTATAAACTGCCCACTTGCATTTACCTGAAACAAATCAAAAGAAACCAGCCATCAGCATATATTGCTCGACTCATCTATATATATGTACTGTTTATTGCCAAATCATACCCAACCATCAAAAATGAAAACTTCACCCATCCATCCTCGAATGTCTGATGCATTAAATCACAAGCCTAGGAGACTAATTGGATTAACCATTTCAGGAAAAATAACAAAATAGATGAGATTCTTGGGATCACTTCCATGATATAATAAGTATAAAATACAAAAGGTGCATCTAGTGTTGTGGTACTCTGGTCTCTCAGCATTGCCCTATTATGACCTAATTGCAAGGATTAAGTAAACACGCACTAATGTCATCATCCGAAAACTAGAGAATAACAACATGCAAGTCATGCCCATTCATGTATTTGTGTAATTGTCATGCCCATGGTAGTGAGATCAATAGAGAAATACTCTGATACTCTAGCAGAGTGTGATGGATGATACACAGGCAGTTCGAAATAACTGAGAAATTCCTAGTGTAGCATACAAATAGTTCAAACTAAAACGTCCAAATTATGGGCACCAGTTTAGAAAGATCATGAACAAAAAATTACTCTTATTTGGTTATCTAAATATCAGATTGCTGGACAATTGTTGGTTGGTTAGAGACGAAAAATATCCAATGATCTTCTTTCATAAAACAAGTGTTATGAATTAAAGGTTAGGATTGTTCAACCAACCTGATTTTCATACCGTAACTTAACAACACTGTTCCACAATCCAGTTGGTTAAATTTGGATTAATATACACCACATATACCATTTCTAAGTGCCTGCGTATCAAGTGTCATATGCAGCCAGAGTATCGAGTAACTCCCCAGTATGAATGTTCACAGATCCACTCATGAAATAAAGCCAATGTTTCAATATGCCTAGTTAATACCAACACACATGCTTTCTCATAGCCATTAAAAAATGATCTCTTGTCACAGGGGGTTTGCTGGCATTGGACCATTTTGTTCCCCCCTTGTGGCTCACATCTGGTGCCGTGCCACGTAGTGATCCAGATTGTTCATCCACTGGGCTGCACCATGAATGTACCAAATGGCAGAAAATCCCAGTAATAAGAGATCCTGACAGTTCATATTAAGTAGAGTTTGGAACAAGTATTTCAACCGCTTCATGGAGATGAGGTTCCTTGATCGATGGAACATTACCACGTTAGTCCATCTATGGTGGGGATGCCTCAAGATGAACAGCCTGGATCCCCATGTGTTGAAGCACAAGGGGCAAGCAACAAATGGCGAGCGCAGTAATGTAGAGCGGGCCGCGGACTATTTCATGACCCAAATGGACCAGAGGAAACCAGATCGGAGACGGAAGTGATCTGGGCCATCAGGATCGTAAAACCGTCGTATCTCACAATCCGGGATGAATTTTGGGACATATAATATATGATTTTGGGGTAGCTCGAGCTACTTAAGCAAGCCAACCCCACTACGCCGGGTTGCCCATGCCGGATTTGCGAGATTCGATATGATTGTCGGTCGTTAGCTTAGTTTTAGTTTGATTTTACAATAAATAGTAAGTTTTGATTTGATTATATCTTTTGATCCGTAGGGTTTTAGAAGTTGTGCCCAACATGAAAAGGGCGTAGAAAACCTAGGAGAACGACGTGGTTGGGCCGGATTGGAAACTTTCTATTTTTGGCCAAAAACCATAAAATTTAGTAAGAACGAGAGATGTCTATAAATAGTAAGTTTACTATTTATTGTAAGTCGTGTTTTTAGGAGTTCTAGTTAGAGTATGTGATGCGGACATCAGGCCCCACCTTGGGAAGACATGTGTTAGTTGCTTGGGAGAGATATGATCGGACTGTTGGATCGTGATGATGATGTGATCGGACCGTTGGTTCGTCGTGGCCCACTTTCATCACACCATCATTGGAGCGCATTGGACATCTTAGATTTGAGTTTATTTTATGCATTTTTTACTTATTTGAGTTTCGGGTTAGTGTGGGTACGTTTTTTTATGCAAATGTCTTTTTTTTTAAATTTTGTTAGTAGGGGTATTTTGGTAATTATGCTAATTTCGAATTTTATAAGGGTGTTGCCTTAAACCTTTTTGATTAGTTGTTGATTTATGAAAAAGAGCAAACCTTTGGTTTCCTCCTTCCTTTTTCCCTCTCTCATGATGCTTCTTCTTCTTTCTTGATCTCATTCTTCTCTTTTCTTCTTGTGCCCCTCCAACTTCTTCTAAGGTAAACTTGTTACTTCTTCTTTCTCTATTTCTATTCTCTTATAACTTCTAGATCCTAGATTTTAGATTTTATCCCAAAATCCCTATTTCTCAAATACCAAAATCCCTAATCCGAGAAATCCCTCGATCCCTCGGACTAGTGATTCACATTGGGTATTTGGATTAAGACCATGCAAGATCGGGAGGTTCCATCCCTCGCCGGATCCAACCTATGCAATAATTGAATTTCATACTTCGTGGTTGTGATGATGGCCCGCTCCATTGCATGTCTCTTTGTGGTTTTCTCAGTTTATGATGGTTGATGTTGAATTTTTAGATTATTATTGTCTTTTATTTCCGCTGGATTATATGTGTTCATGAGCATGCATCATAATTAGGGCGTCCTGCATCAAATTTGGTATCAGAGAATAGGCTTGCATGGTTTTGTCTAGATCGAGTTATCAAAAAAATTAGGGTTTTGATTTCTAGGTTTGTTTTAGGAAATTTTCAGATTTAGAAAGTTTCCTAATTTGGAGAATTTCCCGATTTAGAAAGTTTCCAATTTTAGAAAGTTTCCTAATTTGGAGAATTTTCAGGTTTAGAAAGTTTCCTAATTTGGAGAATTTCCAAATTTAGAAAGTTTTCAATTTTAGAAACTTTCCTAATTTGGAAAATTTCCAGATTTGAGTCGCATCATCTAGAATTAATTAGTGTTAGTTCATTGTCGTTTAAATTCATCGCATTCATATTGTGAGTCATCCAGTCCATAGAGTCGAGTTTAGGAAGAACCTAGGACAAGTCCTCCGTTGTGTGCCCATTCGTTTTGGTTATGGTTTTGGATTACACATCTCTACCATAAATCAGGATCAGATTTCAGAGGCTTTGGCCGCCATATCTCGATGTTTGGACAACATTGACAACCATTTTAGAAAATCCTTCCAGAATCTCAACGACAAATTAGAGGCATTTAACCAAGCTAGCCCTAACTATGGAAAAGATGATCAACGTTATGCCTTGGTGAACGGCAAGTTGAAAGAATCCAAACATGATGTTTATGAAGTGGAAGAGTACGTGCCTAACGTCACTAGTGATGAAATGGAAGAAATTGAGGCATCGCTCATCATCGTTGAGGATGACGAAGTGTGTGCTAGTGATGAAAAGGTCGAAGAGTTTGAGACCACTCCACTTCCAAGTGTCATGTGTGATTTAATTGATACAGTCTCCCAATCTACGTCTCTTACCGTGGTGAACACAAATGAAATTGAAGAAGAGACTAGTGAGGATATGATGGTAGACACCCACATGACTTGTGATATCCCACCAGATGATTTATGGGATAAATTTTCACCAAAATGGGACATTCAACATACAATCGATCTTGTCCCTGAATCAATCTTGTCAAGCTTTCCTCCATACTAGGTGAACCCCGCAGAAAATACAGAAATGCAGCGTCAATTTGATAAACTTCTCGGGAAAGAATTCAATAAGGAAAGTTTGAGTTGGAGTTTTGTTCTGTGTGTCATGCCTGCCCTTTTCACTTCCAAGAACAGTGGCATATGGCACACATGTGGGCATATCCTGACCGTCCACAAAGCTTCAGTCAAGTGTCATACCATCGTGCGACGTATTCACATCATGGTAAATATGATGGTCAGAGTCCCTATCCCGCATCTTGATGACATTTTGGACATAAGATCTGCTCAAGACTTGGTATTAATAGTGTATGTTCTCAAGTATTGAGATACCTGAAAATCATCCTTGTTTATAATACTTATAATGAGAAATTAAGTGTCACCCATGAGAAGTGTTCTTTTGTTTCAGTTTTCCAAGTTCTAGGTCATAGGATTGTTTATTTCCAGTTCGTTGATTTTTCAGAGCGTCATTTAGTTTCACCCATGTCTGCCATCCAAAAGTCTTCAGAGTCGGCCAATGCATTTGCACGACACATTCATGAATTGCATACATATATTAGACAGCGGATTAATAGAAGCAATGATAGTTATATGCTTTCAATTGACTCGCATCATAGATTGCAAGAAATTCAGGAAGGAGATTATGTAATGGTGAGGATAAGGCCAAAGCGGTTTCCTCAGGTTACCCCTAAGAAATCACAAGTGCGTAGTGCTGGACCATTCAAAGTATTGCAAAAAATTGGGTCTAATGCGTATAGGATAGACCTTCCACCTGAAATGGGCATTATTCCAACGTTTAATGTGGAGGATCTAGTCCATTCCCCTAATCCTACCATTGATCCCTCATCCCTTTCATGGCCATTCTCTGAATTTTCTTCACAACCTACTCCCCCCTTCCTCCACCTATTATTTGTAAAGAAGATATTGAGAAAATTATGGATGAAGAGATAGTTTCCATGGGAGATGGAAGTTTCCAAAGGTATCTTATCAAATGGAAGAATAGATCACCGTCAGAATCTACGTGGTTTACTGAAGTGGAGTTGCAGAATGTCGATCCGGATTTGTTAGAACGCCACAAGAGTTTTAACTCATCAGAGTCGAGTTCTTTTCAGACGAAGAGAATGATGCGGACATCAGGCCCCACCTTGGGAAGACATGTGTTAGTTGCTTGGAGGAGATATGATCGGACCGTTGGATCGTGATGATGATGTGATCGGACCGTTGGTTCGTCGTGGCCCACTTTCATCACACCATCATTGGAGCGCATTGGACATCTTAGATTTGAGTTTATTTTATGCATTTTTTACTTATTTGAGTTTCGGGTTAGTGTGGGTACGTTTTTTTATGCAAATGTCTTTTTTTTTTAATTTTGTTAGTAGGGGTATTTTAGTAATTATGCTAATTTTGAATTTTATAAGGGTGTTGCCCTAAACCTTTTTTATTAGTTGTTGATTTATGAAAAAGAGCAAACCTTTGGTTTCCTCCTTCCTCTTTCCCTCTCTCATGGTGCTTCTTCTTCTTTCTTGATCTCATTCTTCTCTTTTCTTCTTGTGCCCCTCCAACTTCTTCTAAGGTAAACTTGTTACTTCCTCTTTCTCTATTTCTATTCTCTCATAACTTCTAGATCCTAGATTTGAGATTTTATCCCAAAATCCCTATTTCTCAAATACCAAAATCCCTAATCTGACAAATCCCTCGATCCCTCGGACTAGTGATTCACATTGGGTATTTAGATTAAGACCATGCAAGATCGGGAGGTTCCATCCCTCGCCGGATCCAACCTATGCAATAATTGAATTTCATACTTCGTGGTTGTGATGATGGCCCGCTCCATTGCATGTCTCTTTGTGGTTTTCTCAGTTTATGATGGTTGATGTTGAATTTTTAGATTATTATTGTCTTTTATTTCCGCTGGATTATGTGTTCATGAGCATGCATCATAATTAGGGCGTCCTGCATCAGTATGAGTCTGATACTTAGTCCTAGGTTTTAGTTTTCTATTTAAAGCATTGTAATCACGTTTTTACTCATTCGATTAATTATTTCATATTTTTTTGGGGAATTATTTCCTATTATCTTCTTGTGGATTCAAGAACACCTTGTGGATTCAAGGTATCTATCAGGTGAGGGAGACGGTGATCGACCTTACCACGTCCTCCCTGCGTCAGTGGTATCAGAGCAAGGATTCTTCCATGGGACGATGACTTCTCATGAAGGGTCAGATCTTCATCCTAAGGACGGTGCTCCAAGGGATTATATCACAGCGGCAGCTTTCGATGCAGCGCAACGGGAGAACCGGTTGCTCGTGCAAGGTATACAGGCAACCCTCGACCAAATCGCGGCAGCGTTAACTCTACCCCGAGCCTCGGGCGACCAACAACCACCAGTGATCGTTGTACGGAACAACCCTATATTCCGTAGAGCACCCCAGGTGGATAACCGCAGGGCTACACCAAACGATTCAAAACCTAGTGATGATGAGGTCGAAGACATCGTCGTACGATGCCCTGCGCTTGGGCACGATCGTGTGGAACGAGCAAAACAAGATTACGGAGGCAAAGCTGATCTTCCCAGCTTTAATGGCCTGTTACAGATAAAGGAGTTCCTCGACTGGCTGACAGAGGTCAAGCGATACTTTTGGTTCCATACAAGCTAAAATCCGGCACATCAACATGGTGGGAACAACTTCAAGTCTCTTGCGCCTACCAAAACAAGGCACCCATCCGAGCATGGCCTCGGATGAGACATCTCCTTAGGGCACGATTCCTCTCTAGCAACTACAAGCAAATTCTGTTCCAACGATATCAAAACTGTCGTCAGGGAAATCGAGATCCCTAGCCGAATATCTAGAGTCCCAGCGATTGGCAACACGGAAAAACCTGGCGGAATCTGAGGCACATCAAGTAGCAAGGTTCATCGGTGGATTGCAGCTCACAATCCAAGATCAGGTTCAGATGCATCCGTTCTGGACGTTGAGTGAGGCCAACCAATTGGCCACTCGAGTGGAAACACAGTTATCACGAGTCTGTTAGAGTCCCTTGGTATACATTGATATGCCATCCTCTATCAGCTCGAGCTTTTAGAGAAATTGGTTGTTTGACATGGTATCAGAGAGGAAGGTCCTGTGTTCAAATTCCGGAAGTAGCAAATATGCCACCGGTAATATATTCTCCCACAAGGGATCATTTATGGTGTAAGTTGTGATTATCCCTCCACCTGGGTATGAGCTATAAGTGTCCCTCCACCCTTACCCAATATGTTCCCGTGCGAAGTTCCACCTCGCACGTGCGAGGGAGTGTTAGAGTCCCTTGGTATACATTGATACGCCATCCTCAAACAACTCGAGCTTTTAGAGAAAGTGGTTGTTTGACAGAGTACCTGCACGGCCCTACCCCGCAACACGGGCCTCCACAACAGGTCCCACTTAGGAAGCAATGATGGATAAATGCAAGGAACCCGTGGGAGGGCGTCCTTAGCCTCCTACGACCGCAAACAGTGATACGAGGGGCGGCCCCTCAAGGCCTCAGCGTACAACGCCAACAACAGCGGGTCCGAGCAGGATCCATAACCCTTATGGTCGGCCGAGGCCGGACTATTGTCTCCGTTGTGGTCAACCGGGCCACTAATCAAATGCTTGTCCTCAACGCCCTGCAGCCGATTTGACTATGAACGAAGGAGGTGCTGAGGGAGAAGTAGCAGAAAATGATCTTGAATTGGCTAGATTGGAACATGTCGATGAGGGGGGTACAAAAGCTGCAGAGTGGCTAGCTGAAGATCATGGTGAGTCGTTAGTAGTGAGACGGCTACTTTACGCTCCAAGGAAAGAAGTGCACCCACAATGGCACAACATCTTCCGCACTAGGTGCACCATTCAGGGCAAAGTCTGTGATGTTATCATAGACAGTGGAAGTAGCAAGAATATTGTCTCAAAAGGTATGGTAGACAATCTGTGACTGCTTACGACGAAGCACCCTACTCCTTACTCGATTGGTTAGATCAAGAAGGTGAACGAGACCAAGGTAACTAATCAATGCATCGTCTCATTTTCCATTGGTAAAAGCTATAAAGATGAGGTTCTCTGTGATGTGGTTGACATGGAAGCCTGCCACATGTTACTCAGGCGGCCATGGCAATCAGATCGAGATGCGACCCACTATGGGCGGGAAAACATATATATAAGTTCATCAAAGATGGTCGCCAAAATCGTTTTGACCCCTATGGCACCAGAGAAACACCCCAAGGCTTCTAAAATTGAGGGGAACTCTTTCCTTGGCATTCGTGAATTTGTTAATGAATCAAAAGAAACCGGTGAGGTACGCCGTAGTGGTAAAGGGCAAGGAGTCAGAACCCTCAATATCCCTCCGAGTCTTAAACCCTTGCTAGACGAATTCAGAAGTATTTGGCTTGAGGATTTTCTCGATGGATTGCCTCCCATGAGAGACATCCAACATCATATCAACCTTATCCTAGGGGCCAATTTGCCCAATAGACCACACTATCGGATGAGTCCGAAAGAGCGAAATTCTTAAGGGACAAGTGGTGGAATTGATCCGCAAGGGTCTCATAAGAGAGAGCATGAGCCTGTGTGTCGTTCCGGCACTTCTAACCCCAAAGAAGGATGGGAGCTAGAGCATGTCTATCGATAGCTGGGCAATCAACAAAATAACAGTTAAAAACCGGTTTCTGCTACCAAGATTGGATGACATGCTCGACATGCTTAAGGATTTCAAAGTATTCTCCAAACTGGATTTACAGAGTGGGTACCATCAAATCCGTATCAAGCCAGGTGATGAGTGGAAAACGGCCTTCAAAACCAAGGGTTGTATGACTGGCTGGTTATGCCCTTCGGCCTAACCAATGCACCGAGCACCTTCATGCGCTTAATGAATTAAGTATTGAAGTTGTTCATTGGCTGTTTCATCATTGTATACTTTGATGACATCCTAATATACAGTCAGAATGAGATGGAGCACATGAATCATCTTAGACAAGTGCTTCAGGTATTGGCCAGCAACAAGCTATACTTAAACTTGAAGAAGTGTAACTTCTTAACTGATCGATTGTTATTACTGGGATTCATTATGTCGTCCACCGGCATCTGAGTGATCGGCCTACAAGCTTGAGCTATACGCAGTGGTCCACGCACTGCGCCACTGGCGTCACTATGTTATTCAGAGGGAGTTTATTCTCTACACTGACCATTAAGCTTTAAAATTCATCAATAGTCAAGACTAATGTGAACCGTATGCACACTAGATGGATTTCGTTTTTACAAGAATTCACGTTTATTCTAAAGCACAAGTCAGGACAGCAGAACAAGGTGGCGGATGCACTTAGTCGACGCGCATCCCTTCTTATTGCAGTGAGCAGTGAGGTGGTCGGATTCGACTGTCTTAAGGAACTTTACACTGAAAACGCAGACTTTGCAAATGCATGGACACGGTGCCAAGAAGGTCACCCAAGTGACTTTCTGATTCAAGACAATTTTCTTTTCAAAGGGAATCGACTTTGCATCCCACAGAGTTCGTTGCGGAACAAAATCATTCTTGAGCTACATGGTGGTGGCCTTGGTGGTCACCTTGGACGGAATGAGACTTAAGCATTGGTAACGGTAGCTTTTGGTGTTGGGAAGGCAGTACAACGATGCCATGTTTGCCAGACCTCTAAAGGGCAATCTCAGAATATGGGTCTCTACGCACCATTACCCGTGCCTAATGCCCATTGGGAGGATTTATCCATGGACTTTGTACTAGGTCTCCCACGAACACGTGGCATGGATTCAGTGTACATGGTTGTTAGACCAATTCTCCAAGATGGCATACTTCATTCACTGCAAGAAGACCTTTGATGCAATACACGTTGCGAATCTGTTCTTCAGGGAGGTTGTATGACTACATGAGATTCATAAGATGATCACTTCAGATCGGGACACAAAGTTCGTTAGCCATTTTTGGCGAGCCTTGTGGAATCAGTTCAGTACGCAACTTCAATTCAATAGGGCCTACTATCCGCAGACAGATGGGTAGACTGAGGTCGTAAACCGCACATTGGGAAATCTCATCCGTTGTATCTCAGGTGACAAGCCAAAACAATGGGAGATGGCCCTGACTCAAGCGTAGTTCGCATTCAACAACATGGTAAACCGCTCAATAAGGAAGTCTCCGTACCAGATTGTTTATGGGCGACTGCCTCGCCACACTTGATTTGGTCCCACTGCCCAAGCTCCCGGGCATGAGTATTGTAGCTGAACGTATGGCGAACTGGACCGTGGATATTCATGAAGACGTTCGGAACAAGCTATAGGCTTCGAATGAGAAGTACAAGGAAGAGGCCGACAAGCATCAGCGTACCAAAGTGTTTGAAGTAGGTGATCAGGTGATGATCCATCTACGTAAAGAGCAATTTCCTACCGGGACCTACAGCAAATTGAAGCACAAGAAGATTGGACCGGACCGATCATTCGCAAGATCAATGACAATGCCTACGTTGTTGATCTTTCGGATGACATGAAGATTTTGAGGACCTTCAACATAGCGGATCTGTACAAGTGTCATGAACCAAAGCTGGACGAGAACTCGAGGTCGAGTTCTTTCAAAGTGGAGGGGATTGATGTAGAGCGAGCCAAAGACTATTTCATGATCCAAATGGACCAAAGGAAGCCCAATCGGAAACGGAAGTGATCCAGGCCGTCATGACCATAAAACAGTCGTATCTCGCAATCCGGGATGAGTTTTGGGACGTATAATATATGATTTTGGCATAGCTTGAGCTACGTAAGCCAACCAACCCGCTACGCCAGGTTGCCCATGCCGGATTCGCAAGATTCGATTCAATTATCGGTCATTGGCCTAGTTTTAATTTGATTTAACTATAAATAGTAAGTTTTGATTTGATTGTATCTTTTGATCCGTCGAGTTTTAGAAGTTGTGCCCAACATGAAAAGGGCTTAGAAACCTAGGAGAACAACGTGGTTGGGTCGGATTGGAAACTTTCTATTTTTGGCCAAAAACCATGAAGTTTAGTAGGAATGAGAGATGTCTATAAATAGAAAGTTTACTATTTACAGTAAGTCGTTGTTTTTAGGAGTTCTAGTTAGAGTATGAGTCTGATACTTCGTCCTAGGGTTTAGTTTTCTATTTAAAGCATTGTAATCACGTTTTTACTTATTTAATTAATTATTTCATATTTTTTAGGAATTATTTCTTATTATCTTCTTGTGGATTTGAGAACACCTTATGAATTCAAGGTATTTATCAGGTGAGGGAGACGGTGATCGACCTTACCATGTCCTCCCTGCATCACGCAGCTAGTAAATTTCATATCCAAACTATATACAAGAATATGAATTAGAAGACAGGAGACCTACCAGCTACCAAAACATAGAAAAAAAATAAAAACAGCTGGTCATTGCATTAAAAGGCATCGAAGACTCACCGAGAAGAAGAGGAAGATTGGACACCTGATGCCCTTTCCACTCGATCTCATCTCTGCATCATGGAATGCTGCGTTGAGTTTCTCATTTCCGTGCGAAGTGCTTGCCCATACATTATACTTGATGCTCTTATGAATGTCATCCTCACTATATGATTTTATCACGAAGAACATTGCTTGCTCATACTTGGTCTGAAAATCCTTTAGGTTATATTGGTCCCTTTGTACTGAAGAACTCAACTGATCCTTATCAGATGAAGAGTTTAAAGGATCCTTCACTCTGCTAGCCCGAGGACCACGGCTTAGATCGCTAGATGTGCCAAACACCCCATTTCTGTTGAATTTCTCTCTCACCTGAACTCTGTCATTAACAGCCCAGATTCGGCCATCTGTCCTCAAGTTAGTGAATCCACTTTGTGGGCGTATTCCTACATGCCCTTGGTTAGGAAACAAAGACACTTTGGGGTTGAACGCTTTTTGACGAGTAGCTGATCGAAAGCCAGACCCCTGCTGTGGTGGTAATAACCAATTCACATTACTTGTAAATTACAATATGATGATCAGACACGTAAATAAGATGAATATTTTCTTTTTCTCGTCTTTTTAAGGAGAACAAAAAGAAAAAGTATGGAACTTTGCAGTTCAGTTTCAAGATAAAAGAAAACTTTGAAATGGTAAATCTGTGCTAACATGGAACCAGAAAACAGGTTATTAAAAAAAAAAAAAGTGAATGGAGCTCATAAATGAACTAACAGAACTTTTTAAATTGGATTTGCTAATCTTCACTGGCCTAGTGAAGGGTATTAGCCTTCATCGACTTTCCAGCACCACTCATGGGTGAATGTGCTCGTTTGCTCGTTCATCTGGACCATCCATTAGAATGGTGACATCTTGAATATGCCACTGCCTTAAACCTACTGTTGGAACCATGCAAAAAGTAACCTCAAAGGTCTCTCTTATATTTTTGCACCATGGCCTCCCACCAGTGGTAAGAATATATGAATGGTTCAGATCAATGATTGGCCCTCTCATATGCCAGCTAAAAGACTTTGGGAACGTTGTGAACATCCCCAAAAGGCAGGGATGTTAGCATTTCCCTAAATTTTAGCCTAAAGAGTTGAAAGAAATAGGATATATATATATATATATATATATATATATATATATATATATATTGACCATCCACTTAGAGTAGTTAAAATCAGATCAGATGATTTTAACCCAACTGGATGGAGGCCAAAAAGCTTCACAAAGGAAAAGGCTCAGTTAATGTAATGGGATCGAAGCATTTGCAATTACTCCAATGGCTTTCCAGTCTATGTTTCAACACTATAGAGTATGGCCAAACTGACAGAAAACCAACAACATAACTTGTGTGCAAACACATAGAAGTCACCCAATGGCCATCCCTTTCTATCCTTTCCTGGGTAAACTAAGATTGATCCGGTGATATCAGCTTCACATACTTGACATCTTAATCAGCAGCCCATTTGAATACTCCTATTGAATGTAGCCAATTCAACCCATTTGAATATGGTGACTAAAAGATGGAGCCAAGAACTTACAGAGTATGGCATCTCTATTCCTCCCCTGAGAAAATACACCTGATCATCCCATTCTCTATAGGCCCCATTATATCCTGCAAGCCACCTCGCAAAAACAAAAAGCATTTTTTTTATTCCTTCAAGAATGAAAGAAAGCGTTTTGACACAACTTAGAACACTTCAAAGCAAACCTGGGTAATAGTAACTATAGAAGCCAGTAGGTGGGTGGTAAAAGGCTTGCTTGGTGTTGCATGCTTTGGTGCTAAAAGTAGTGATCTCTGATGAAGATACACAAGATTTAGAATCAGATGGGCCACCACCTTTCCCAGAAGCCTAAAACAGAAAAACCAAACATTCAGGCCTTTAAAGTGAACACATCGAGCAACATAAGGTGAAAAGGGCCATTACAAAAATAATAGTCTGTTTGGACCAAAAGAAATCACCCACATACAAAGAGATTGGTAATATCAGGATTTTAGAACCCACAACCACAGTATCACAGACCATGGTTTTACATAGGACACATGAGTAAACCTGACATTTTAATACCAGTGACCTGCAATGCAGACGTCTACAACTGACAGTATTATGTACACTGGGTGTTAAAATGCCTGACCACCTCCCCTCCCCTATTGCATTGTGTACAATGAAGGATAATTCTCTAAGGCTTTGGCACGTGGTGTCGTGATCTCTCCAGTGGTGTTGTCTATATAAGGGAAACATGTATAGAGAGTGACTGATATTCTCCTTGGGTATTCCTTGGTGAGAGAGTTTTGTATAGTGAAAGAGTAGGAGATGGGTAAGTGTTGCATTTTGTTCTCTTGTTTTAGTAAAGAAGAAAGCTCCTTGTTGTTAAGCCTTGTATGTTTGTTTTCTCTTGTTTTAGTGAAGAAGAAAGCTCCTTGTTATTGCCTCATAGACTTAGGTATATTGCCGAACCACATAAATCTTTGTGCCTCTTGTATCTTGTTTTTGCTTTGGCTCTTGGGTTTTTTGTTTGGCTCTTTTTCTTCAATGGTTTTGCTTTGCCTACATCGATTGCGTACATGTGTTTTTCCACAAAAGATCATGAACATGAATCATAGAGCAACAATGCAAGTCTTCTCCATATCATTGGTGGTAAAAGGATCAAAATGTTCTAGCCTTGTATAAAAGGGGACACTTATTAAGGCAACTTCAACGATAAGTTTCAAGCAAGTATTTTATCAATCTCTTGCCAATGGAACAATTTCCAGTGGCATTTTTTATACAAGGGTCTTACCAATCTCTTTCCATGTGGATGATGAGTCTTCACCGAAAGCAATTGTGATTTTGAAGGATGAACCAAATATCCACCAGAATGAAAGGTGAAACCGATTATGATTCTTAAGGATGAAGCGGTTGGAGGATTTAGGAAGAGAAGTGAAGAAGAAAAGGAGAAGAGCAAGAGAAAGGAGTGACGAACTGAAGATAGAGTTTTGATAGAAAAGCTTTTGGTGTGTTAGGGCAACAATCCCCTCACACCTTTTATTATAAGGCTAAGAATACAGAAACACTCTGCAAGAGCATACAACACTCCACACACACACACACACACACACACACACAAAGACACAAATATACACAATTATTTCTATACTCCCCCTCAAGTTGGAGCATAGATATTGATCATACTCAACTTGCTAGTGATACAAAGAAGAGCATCCTGACTAAGAGACTTGGTAAGAACATCGACCAACTGATCCCTAGTACGAACAAATGGAGTCGCAATTTCCTTGTTTGCAACTTTCTCCTGAATGAAATGACAATCAATCTCAATGTATTTTATGCACTTGTGAAACGCCGGATTGCTGGCAATATGAATGGTAGCTTGATTATCGCAATGCAAAGGAATGGGACTTGGGGGATTATAACTGAGTTCTTGTAAGAGGGTTCGAAGCTAAATAAGTTCACATGTTGCATGAGTCATCGCCCAATACTCAGCTTCAACAGAAGATCGCGCCATGACGGATTGTTTCTTACTCTTCTAGGTGACAAAGTTGCCACCTACAAGTGTATAATACCTAGATATAAATCGTCAATCATGTAAATTTCCAGCATAATCAACGTCAAAGTAACCAGATAGATGAAAATGGCCATGTTGTTGAAATAGTAAACCTTTGCTTGGGGAAGATTTAAGAAATCAAAGAATACAATATACCGCTGTCAGATGTGCGGTACAAGGAGCATGCATGAATTGACTTACAACACCCACAACATATGAAAGATCCGACCATGCAATAGTGAAATAGATAAGACGTCCAACTAACAATCGATACATCCCAGGATCAGAGAGGATCTCATCGCCGTTAGGACCAATTTTATGAGTAACATCCATAGGCGTGTCAACAGGCTTACATCCTAGCATCCCAGTCTCTAAGAGAAGATCAAGAGCATATTTCCATTGAGAAGGTACAATTCCAAACTAGATCAAGCAACTTCAATGCCCAAGAAATAGCGAAGGGCCCCAAGATCTTTAATTTCAAATCAAGTCTTGAGAAAGGATTTAATGGTCACAATTCCCGCAGTATCATCTCCCGACAACACAATGTCATCTACATAGACAATCAGTACCATATCCCCATGGAGCGACGATAGATAAATAGGGAATGATCAGCTTGACTGCGAACAAATCCAAAGTCCAGAAGAGCTCGACTAAATTTATCGAACTAGGCATGTGGCGACTGTTTAAGATCGTAAATAGATTTCTTAAGGCGGCACATAAGAGGAGAGTCAGAAGGCATAGAAAAATCTAGGGGCTAATCCATATAAACCTCCTCAGCAAGATCACCATACAAAAAGACATTCTTCACATAGAGTAGAAACAGGGGCCAAGACAAGTTCACCGCCAAAGAGATGACCACGTGAACAGAATTGAGCTTGGCCATAAGAGAGAATGTCTCAAAGTAGTACACGCCATATGTTTGAGTATAGCCCTTTGCCACTTTGCAACTAATCGTGCTTTATAGCGATCAATAGAACTATCTGGAAGATACTTGATGGTATAAACTCATCAACATCCAACTGTTTGTTTGCCTGCAAGTAAGGGAACCAACACCCAAGTATTGTTCTTCTCCAACGCCCGCATCGCTTCCATCAAAGCCTTAGTCCAATCAGGAGTAATCATAACTTCCTTCAGATTACGAGGGGTAACCAAGGAGGATAAGGAAGCTGTAAAAGACTGAAAAGAAGCTAAAAGATGGTGATATGAAACAAAATTACTAATGGGATGCTTTGTGCATGAACGGGGAGGTTTGCGCAAGGCAATAGGAACATCATCGGGAGAGAGAGTTTATACCTGAACCGCTAGCAGGAGCAAATGAAATGATAGGCTGCTAATCGGCAAAGGATTGAGTCCATCAATGATACACAATGATAGGCTTTGAGACACACAGAGTGGGAGTATCATCTAGATTAGACACTCCTTTCATTAGAAAAATATAATGTCTTCAAAGAAGGTCACATCAACAAATATATATCTCTTACCAGAAAGAGAATCATAACATTTATACCTCTTTTGAGATAAAGAGTAACCTAAGAAGGCACGCTTAATAGCCCTAGGACTTGACTTATCATTACTACCATCAAGGATCTGAACAAAACATGTACATCCAAAAATCATAAGGGGTAAAGGAAAGGGTTTATCATGTGCATGCAAAATTTTGAATGAAGACTTATGTGATAATATTTGAGAGGGAATATGATTAATTAGAAACACAATAGTAAGCAAAGCATCATCCCAAAAACGTTTAGAAAGATTCATACCAAGTAAGAGAGCATGGGTGACTTCAAGAAGGTGTCGGTTCTTTCGCTCGACCACGTCATTTTTTTAAGGGGTTCGTGGACATGAAGTACAAGATAAAATCTCGTGGTCCTGAAAAAAGTATAGAAAAGTATGCGACATGTACTTGCCCCCATTGGGGGGTGAACGGTAACAGGTAGCCAGCTTGCGCTACCCCCCTCCGATTGTCCTCGATCTCCGTAGGATTCTCACACCAACCCGTTGATGGTAGACCCCCTGATCAACCCCCAAGGGAGCAAACCCCAGATATCACAGACGTTCCCACCAAAGAGTCATTTAAGGCAGCTGGTGCACAGGGCGCCTACCCAAGTTTCATCCTAAGGCGCATTGGACCCCCGCTACTAAGAACTCCCTGGCATCCCATTCAAGGGCGGAAGTTTCCCAGCTTTGGTTTTAACCTCTGTCCTTGAGGTAACAGTACTCGCCTCCATTGTCAGAGTCTAAACTTTTAAAGAGATTGAAACTGAGTAACCACCTCACTATAAAATACCTTAAACATATCAAACACTTCTTGCTTGGATTTTAGAAGATAAACCCATGTCATCCGAGTGCAATCATCAATAAAGGTAACAAAATATTTATATCCAAAAGTAGAGATAACAGGAGCGGAACCCCAAACATCAGAGTAGATTAGTTCGAACAGTCTGGGTCTCCGCTTAGATAAACTAGGAGAAAAGACAGATCAATGACGTTTAGAGAACTCATAAGTGACACAACATAAAGTTTAGGATACAGAAATTGAAGGAAACAAATTTTTTAACCTAGACAAGTATGGGTGCCCTAAGCGGCAATGCCATTGAGACACGGACTCCCTGTCTAAGGACAAGGCACTAGAGCCTATCACAGGTGCATCATCAATAAAGTAAATTCCTCCACGCTCCTAGCCCCCACCAATCATTTGCTCTGTCTGGAGGTCCTAAAACACATAATTAGAGGGAAAGAAGGTTATTAAACAATTCAAGGCTTTCATAAGAGAACTGACAAATAATAGATTAAGGGAAAAACGAGGAACATATAAAAAAGATGATAAATGAATGGAAGGAAAAAGCTCAATGGAACTAGTTCCAAATACAGGAGTCTGATTTCCATCAGCAACAGTAACAAAATGTGACTAACTAGAGGGAAGATAAGAGCTAAACAGATAAGACTTACCAGTCATATTAGAAGTGGCTTCAAAGTCAATGACCCAAGGAGAAGAAGAAGATGACATGTGAAAAGCAGTACATAACTGGGCTATAGTGGCTCTGGAAGTGTCAGGAACCTCTCGAACATGAAGTCGTACCAATGCATCATAGGCCTCACGAGACAAAATAACAGACTCACTCATGGAAAACTTCTTTGCTGCAGTCAGTTGCAGAGTCTTCTCAGAGCTAGTAGAGGTACTAGCAATGACAGACGCGCCAGCCCAAGATGGACGACCGACAAGATCCCAACATCCCTCAATGGAGTGATTTGTGCCTCCACAATGTATACAGGTACGAGGTCCAACACGTCCACGTTTGCGTCCACCACAGCCATGACTACCATGGCTACCATGATCAGTGTCATGGCCCCTGCCTCGGCTAATTGATCCACTCTCACGTCCACGTCCTTGCGCATCCACACTAGAGCTCTAGAACTATGGGTAAAGGAAGGTCGATCCCCAGTAGCATATGCAGATCGATCAAGTGAACGAATGCAGAGGAGGATGAGGTATCGACCCTTTGACACATAGCATAAATAGTTGCTAGAGGACGAAGAGGGTCCATAACTATAATCTGCTTCCAAACACTATAATAATCAGAGTTGAGACCAGAGAGAAATTGCATTATTCGAGCTTCTTCACGTTGCTTCCACGCATGTTCATAGTCCATTCTGCAATGGGAAGGGAGAGGATTATAGAGATCCAACTCATTCCACATACTCCGAAGAGCTAAAAAGTACTCCTTCGGGGATCTTGAATCCTGTTGAAATTTCCCGATGTTTGAGGTCAATTGAAAGATTCTAGATACATTTTGGGTTTCTGAATACATATCATGAAGGATATCACATATCCTTTTTGCTGAGTTAAGAAACATGACAGAATTGCTTACAATAGGTTCCATACTGTTAAGTAGCCAAGCCATGACTTGGTAGTTCTCCTTGGTCCAAGTCTCGAAATTGACATCCATAGAATCTAGTGCTTCATCCAAGATATAAGAGAGTCTATCTCTTCCTCCCAAAAACAACTTCACAAATTGAGCCCACTGCAAGTAGTTATTACCATTCAACTTTACTATTGTGATTGACAAGGGATGGGATGAAGACCCCAAACCAGAGCTCGAACTCATCTTGTCCTACATAGGAGCCCACAAAGACAAATTCAAAAAGCATATCAGTCAAAGAGAGGCATAAGGGGCAAAAACAACAACAATTTCTAAAAAAACTAAGATCCAAATGGTGGCCTGGAGATCTAGAAGCAGTAAGGACCAAGATAAGACTGAACTAAGTATCACTAGCACTTCACAAGAGAAGGCTAAGCACTAGAGCGTCCACCGTGAACTCTAGTGTATGTTCAAACGCACCAGGGCCCAAAACCGGCATTACCGGTCCGCGTTTGGCATCACAACCCCACCAAATCCACTCTTCGTTCTAAAATAGCCCCTTGAGTAGATAAAGACAATGGATCAGACCCACACCCACCATGTGAAGAGAAGCATAAAAAACAGCTACCAATTTGAGGGGAATTAATGAAAATAAAATTTTTGGGGGCTTTCTACCAAATGTAAAAACTGGCTCAAACATACCTCAAATGATCTAAAACAATCTTGCAAAAATCATCATAAATCTTCTAAAATCGAGATGTATTAAACTATGTCCTTCCCGATAAAAAATAAGTTGTATGGACTGTCCATATGCTGACGGAAGCCGTACGGTTGCTGACGTTAGCAGATTCCTATGGAACCAATCAACTCAAAGATTTATGCTCTGATACCAAGTTGATTTGGAGGATTTAGGAAGAGAAGTGAAGAAGAAAAGGAGGAAAGCAAGAGAAAGGTGTGAGAGAAGATAGAATTTTGAGAGAGAAATTTTTGGTGTTAGGGCAACAATCCCCCCCACGCCTTTTATTATAAGGCTAAGAATATGGAAACATACTCTGCAAGAGCATACAACACCACACACACACACACACACACCCCAAAAAAGACACAAATATACACATTTCCAGAGAGGAAACCAATAATGATTTTGAAGGATGAAGCAATCCCCATAAGAAAAGGGAAACTGATTATGATTTTGAAGGATGTGGCACACCCCCGAAAGGAAAAGTGAAACTGATCATATGGTAGCTATCAAACTAGGCCACTCCATTTTCTGAAGAAGAAGAACATAGAACACATAAATCCACTCATATGGTACCTATGTAACAAGGACACAACACCCGTGTCTATCAACACCCGTGTCTATCAGACACATTCAACACTTCTGATGCAGGACACCCTAATTATGATCCATGCTCATGAACACATATACTCCAGCGGAAATAAAAGACAATAATAATCTAAAAATTCAACATCAACCATCATAAACTAAGAAAACCACAAAGAGACATGCAATGGAGCAGGCCATCCTCACAACCACGAAATAAGAAATTCAAATAATGCATAGGTTGGATCCGGCGAGGGATGGAACCTCCCAATCTTGCATGGTCATCACCCAATCGAACAATGGGGTTCACTAGTCCGAGAGATCAAAGGATTTCTCGGATTAAGGAATTGAAAATTTGAGAAATTGGGGTTTTGATTTAATTCTCAAATTTAGGATTTGAAGATTGGGGATAATGCAGATAGAGAGAGAAGGAAGAAGAAACTTACCTTAGAGAAATGTTGGAAGGGCATAAGAAGCAAAGAGAAGAAATGGATTAGGGAAGAAGACAAAGTTCCATGAGAGAGAGAGAGAGAGGAGAGAAGCAACCAAAAAGGCTTTCATTCAATAATAATCAACTAATGAAAAAGGTTTAGGGCAACACCCTTATAAAATTCGGAATTAGCATAATTACCAAAATAACCCTACTAACAAAATTTCAAAAAAAAAGACATTTGCATAAAAAAACATGCACATACTAACCCAAAACTTAAATAAGTAAAAATACATAAAATAAACTCAAATCTAAAATGTTCGATGGGCTCCGATGATGGTGTGATGAAAGTGGGCCACGACGAACCAACGTCCGATCACATCATCATCGCAATCCAACGGTCCGATCATCTCCTCCAAGCAACTTATACATGTCCTCCCAATGTGGGGTCTTCTCAAATGTCTCGAACCACATGTGTAAGGTCCTCGATGCTCCTCAAGTCGTCACGAACGATCCAAGCCCGTCATCATCGAGCCATAAAAATATATGTGTCACTCGCCTCCTACGCTGATAAACCCTAAAAGGCCTGATGTCCGCATCAACTTCTATTTGGAAGAAACTTATGTTATCCTTTTCTTCTGGTTGTTTATCTTTCTAATGTATGTGTGTGTGTCCAGCAATATTTTAAATAGCTACGCTATGTAGTGTGTAGCTTACGCTACGTAGCTCATGAAAATAGCTTAAGTCGCATGTAGCCTACGCTACATCATAGATTGCGTACGCTACACAGTACGTAACTACGCTATACGCTATGTAGCTCACATGATGTTTTCAATGATTTGTTACATTTTTCCATTTCCAATAAAAATTAGTTAACCTTTTTAATTCTTTTAATAAATTAATATAAAAAATATTAAATCAGTTTCATTGCTCTTCTTTACCTTTATACTTAATTGTTGCCCTTTCCTATTACTTTAAGTTCCATTTTGTTGCACCAAAAATCATGAAATTTTGTTAACTTTCATCATGAATTAGTCTAATTTGATACAGAATATCATGGCATTGGTGCAACCAAGCACCTTTATAAAAAATCTAGTGGTTGCATGTAGCTTACGCTACACGTTATGTAGCTTATGCCTCACGCTTCGAAGGGGTGAACGCTATGCTACACGCTATTCGCTATTTAAAACACTGGTGTCCACCACACTTTATATTTGTATGGAAGTGTAAGCTTTGCAGGTTTCTTAGGGTGTGTATGTCTGATAGACCGACACCTTATGACTGTGCCTGTCACCAACACGTTTGTTCAAGTCACATGGCATGATACATGAACAGAAAGAGATATAATGGACCCCCTGTACCATATCTCCCTTAGCCAAAGCAGCAAAGGAACCCAACTTTGAACCCATGCTCATTGCCTCCATATCTGAATGAAATAGAGTTAAGAAAAGAAAAACAAACAACCCTTTGTAACCAATATCAAGGTAGAAAATGGCATGAACTTGAGCTTCAATCAAACTTTTGAGATCAAATATTCACATCCCTTCCATATTGTTGTCAATGGAAGCATCCATGAAAATTTAAAGTCCAAGGCAATCACAGAAGCAGGATTTAACAAGCTTCAACTCCAGGTCTTTAGATCATCAGAAGCCAAGTAAACGCATTCACGCATTATTATAAGAATATAAAGGTGTTGTTAGATTAAACAAAATGGAGAAAAGATTTTTTTTTTTTTTTTATGTTGTTTTATGACATCTAACAACACGTCGTGCATTAGAACATGTTTAAGACTACAGAGTTGTGTGCAGTTACACTGTTTTACACTTAGTCTTTTATGCACATGCAGTGCATCATACTTAAGCATATCTCTTGAGATAGGATAGGATTTGATTTCAGTATTTCCTTTATTCTTATCCTTGTAATCTCCTTGTTATGATAAGAATAAAGGAAATACTGAAATCATATCCTATCCCAAGAGATATGCTTCAGTATAATGCACTGCATGTGGACACAAGACCGAGCACAACACACTCAGTATGGCACATTCCACACAAAACTATGTAATCTAACAAGGAAAAAAGAAATCACACTTTTCTCTAAAGATTTGAGTTGGGAGACGTTCAATCAGATGATTATTGATTTATCAAGGACAAGGTGAACAGATCTAAAGACTGAATTGGGAAGTACCCATGTCGACCCATGATGGATTCTGGCACTCAACATGTTTGAGTGTTGTTGGTATATCCCACATCGGTTGGGAGGGGGTGGGAGTTTTCTTTATATATCTTGGGGTTCCTCCACCTAATAGGTTAGCCTTTTAGGTGTGACACAACAAGTGGTATCAAAGCTTGGTCATCCACCCGACCATGCCCCAAGCCCACACGTGGACGAGGGGGGAGATCCCCGTGCACGTATCCAGGACACCCCAAGGTTCTGCTTTGGGGGGGGGGGGGGGGGGGGGGGGGGGGGGGGGGGGCTGGGGGGTGATTGTTGTTATATCCCACATCGGTTGGGAGGGGGTGGGAGTTTTTCTTTATATACCTTGGGGTTCCTCCACCTAATAGGTTAGCCTTTTGGGTGTGACACAACAAGTGCAACTTCTGGATTTCTTTTTTCTGGGTCATCCCAATGTGGATTGGAATATACTTTTGGACATGTGTCCAACCACAAGTTTTTGTCGAGCAATCAACAGAATTCAATTTCAAATATGACTCATGAAACATGATGAGGATGATTATGTAATCCAGCTTAGGAAGACAAATTTTCAAGATTTAGCATCTATGATGATGATGATGATGAAGATATACTGTCCAGCTTAGGAAACTAATTTTTCAAGATTTTTCATCTGTGGCATTCTACCAATTAAAGAGTTTAACCAGTGTCCCCCCCTTGGCAGGTACAATCTTTATCATTTATAAAATGCTCACTATGTTCATGTTCATGTTTTAATGTTTTGCACACATTCAATTAAAAAAATCCATAAAATATGAAGAAAAAAATGATTTAAAAAAATTCCAAGAAAAAGGTATATAATCAATACCATTGATAAAATGCTCGATATGTTTATGTTTGTGTTTTTAATGTTTTTCACACTTTCAATTAAAAAAATCCTTAAAATATGGGGAAAATGATTTAAAAATCCAACGAAAAGGGATAAATAATCCTAATTTAACATGTATATCAAAGTTTTCCCAAAAAGATGAACAATTTGTTGGAGGATATGCTTTATGGGTCACAAAAAGTGATAAAAATGGCCTACAAAACAATGAGAAGGAAATACTAACAAGATGCACTAAATTCTGTATTTATTTATCAAAAAATCCTGATATCCTAACAATTTTATCGAGAATGAATTGATGATACAAACTGGTACAAATGAAGCATTTGGCCACTACATACATATAGAGATACAACAATTTTATGGCCACAACACTTCTACTATATTTGTATGTTCTGATATTTTGAACACTAACTTTTAAATTCACACTCATTGCTGCAACAAAGATCCAACTCCAAGTATAGCTAGCTTAAAAGCAAAGACAAAATAGATAACAGCGAAAAGATATAGACAATCAATGATGAAAGGATACGTTTCTCAATTGTCTTCTCGCCAGCCATTGTGATGTCCAGGAAAGCCTTGGCAAGAAAACCCAAAATTCAACTCCTTGCCTCGGATTCCAGCTTCCAAAAAAGTAGGCTTTGTTGAGGTTGAAAGCTCAACCGAGTTCCAACTACCAAAATAAGACGATACAATGAATTACAAAACAAAGGAACAAAGAGAAGATGAGGGGCAACAAAGGTTACTAACTTCTAGTAGATAGGACAGCAAAGAAAGATCAGTCTGATTAGTTCCTCCACATTGTATTTGCAGAGATGAATTATACCAAATGGAGATTAATGGTTGGACAGCTGTGTATTAGAAAGGCAGCTCACCATCATCGATCAGATTTTCCACTTGATCAGCCAACATTGGGCCATGGACCAAAAACTCAGAGGCAATCAGACGATACCAATAACGATTATTGAATTTTTCTTTATTGAACGTTCACCATATCTTTTGGGAAGTTATTGATAATCTGGCAGCATATGACACTTAATACACAAGCACTCAGATATTGTACACATAGCATATTTAACTGGAACTAAATCAACTAGTTCCTCCACATTGGATTTGCAAAAATGAATTATCCCAAATGGAGACGAGGGGCCGAGCATCTGTATTAGAAAGGCACCTCACCATCATCGATCAGATTTTCCACTTGATGAGCCACCATTGGGTTACCATGGGCCAAAAACTCAAAGGCACAATACTAATAACCCGCTTGATAAATTTTTCTCTGTTGAATGTTCATCAATATCTTTTGGGAAGTTATTTGATGCTCTGGCAGCATACGACACTACACAAGCACTCAGAAATTGTATGCATGGCATATTTAACTGAAATTAAATCGATTAAATTGTGGAACCCTCTGCCACTAAGTCACCGTCCCAAGATCAGATTGTTTGTACAATCCTTATTAGCATCTGCTCTTAAGGTGGGCCATGTGTGACATGAAACATGAATAGAGATGATCGACATAGACAGTATAGATCGGTTATTTGAGCATCTGGAAGAGGCCCATATAGATGTGGTCATACTTTTATATTGTAGGCCTTGATGTACCAAAACTTCTTAAACTAAAAGGAGGCAAAAGTGCCTTGTGGACTATTCCCCCCCCCCCCCCCCCCCCCCCCCTTTTTTTGAGGGAGTGTGGAAATGCAGGTTATTGGAATCCTACAGTGGGAAGGACTCACCAAGGAGGTTTCTCTGTAAAATGACCAGCCCCTAACTCCGGCTTGCAATCTCTCAACGCACAAAGCTTCACATCTGGCCATGCTTATGGGCAAGAAAGGAGGGAGATATGTGACAGGGCACTATTCATCATATCCTCTGTGTAGCTTCAAGGTTCATCAATGGCGAAAACAGATAAATTTTCAAGGATCTAAATCCTCATTGGTGCATGTATGTGAACTGTGGTTTCTGGGCAGATTGGTGCCCACAGTTCGTATCAGAGCCAACATTCATCTTATGTGAGGATTTCTTCCCAATTTGAGAATTGCAATCACAGAAGCCAGTCTCAAGAAGGAAAGCCTGTTACAATTTTGCCATCAGTTGCATCTTTATGTCCACTTCATAGGGACTTTATAATTCCTTTGAGATATATCTAGGGCAATTCATGCAATAAGAGATGGAAGATGCAATTCACAGCATAGATGCCAACATGGCATACAAACCATAGACATAGGCCATGTTAGCTGGAGGGCCGTTGTTGTGGGGCCCTTGCCCCCTCTTGCAGATTGTATTTATTGTATTATTATTCCTACCTTTTTCCTTTTCTGCCCCTGGACCCATGTTGGGTCTTTCTCTTATGTGTAGGGGCATTCATGTATTTTCCTCTGGTTGTATATATGCTCTCTCTCCCTTGTTTGGGTTAGGGAAATTCATTCTCAGCAGACTATCATGGTATCAGAGCAAGGTTGTCATGCCTGCCCCAACTGAGATGCTCCATCTCAGATCTATCCCCATCATCTTCCCCAAATCCGGTCTCCTCACTATTTCCGGCCGCCAGCTGCTCCTCCAGCTCGTCAGCTCCATCTGTAGCTCCGTCAGTTCCGTTTACAGCTCCTCAGCTCCATCCATAGCAGTTTCTCCGCCTGCGACTCCGCCAGCAGCAGCTCCTCCGTATTTCCCCAAATATGTCAGTTGTTTTGCAGCAGCTCCGTTCTCCTCACTATTTCTGACCGTCAGCAACTCCGCCTGCGACTCTGGTCTCCTCCGCCTGTGACTACAGTCTCCTCCGCCTGCGACTCTGCCAGCAGCAGCTCCTCCTTGTTTCCCCAAATCTGTCAGCCATTTTGCAGCAGCTCCGTCAACCTCCGTCAACAGTAACTCCATCAGATCTGTCAGATCAGCCATTCGTCTGCAACTCCGTCAACAGCCGCTCCGTTAGATCCGTCAGCCGAACTCCTCCACCTCTATTAGCAGCAGCTCATTTCGTTGTTCTCTCTCTGTTTTCCCAAATTTGTCCAAAGACTCTCTGTTTCATGTCGGGCGACTGAAGATTGCCATCGGGCACCCGAAGATCCCTTGGTCGGCACAGATTAAAGGAGGCATCCTTCACTTTTGGTCATTCTCTTATCTCTACTCCTATTCTATTGCTATGGACAAAGAACACTATCGGGCTGATGCCCCTCAATGTAGTTTTGATGGCACCAACTACAGATTGTGGTCCATCCATTTCCAAAGCTTTTCTTAAAGGTCGGGGATTGTGGGGCTTGGTTGATGGCACTTTTCCGACCCCTCTGTCTACTGATTTAGACAAACTTGCCGATTGGGAGATGAAGAATGGGCGCATCATTACTTGGATCCTCGACTCTGTCGATAAGACGATCGCTATTAGCCTGACCCCGCACCGAACAGCCAAGGCGATGTGGGATCACCTCAAGGTGGTCTATCAACAGAGCAATGAAGCCTGTCTCTATCGTCTGGAACAGGATTTGGCCCATATTACTCAAGGTGACAGGACCATTCACGCATTTTATTCGGCGATAGTGGCAATTTGGACAGAAATGGCGAGGATGGATCCTGAGTTTCCCACTGATTTTCAGATATTTCACGATATGAGGGATCGCACGTGGGTTCGCCAATTCCTTATGAAGCTGAGACCGGAGTATGAGCATTGTCGAGCTGCTCTTCTCAATCGCAGCCCTCTTCCTTCTCTGAATGTTGCTATCAATGACCTCTTGGCTGAAGAGCAGAGGTTAAAGGTTCTTTCTACCTTACCTCAGTATTCTGCTTCCTCTGATATGGTATTAGCGGCTTCCGCTTCATCCAATCGTTGTGGCTCGAGTAGTGTGACGTGCCATGGCTGTAACAAATTAGGCCATGTGATCTCTCAATGCCGCAAGTTTTGTGCTTATTGTCGACGGACTGGACATGGCCTTATCGATTTCCAAACGAAGGCTTATACTTCCCCCCTGGGACGTGGTCGTGGTAGCCATGACCGTGACCGTGGTCGTGGCCAAAGTCGAGCATTTACGGCCACTTCTACTTCTTCGATTTCAGAGCCTGTCGCGAGTGACGTTGCCAGCTCCTCCTCACCTTTGACTCCCGAGATGATTCAGCAGATAGTGCAAGCCCTATCCGCTGCAGGTCTGTCAGGTAACTCACATTTGCTTCCATGGTTCTTTGACTCTGGTGCTTCGAATCACATGACTAGTGATGCCTCTCATCTTCATGATCTCCAGCCATACACTGGTACTCAGGTTATCTCTACTACTGATGGGTCTCGGTTACCCATCCAGTCTATTGGTTCCTTGACTTTCTCTCCTTCTTCCAATAGAAAGTTTGTTCTTCGTTATGTCTTTCATGTTCCTAAACTTTCCTCTAATTTGATCTCTGTGGGCCAGCTTACGGCCAACACTTGTTTAGTCATGTTTCTTCCTAATTGTTGCTTTGTGCAAGATCTAGCGACGGGGAAGGTGGTTGGGAAGGGTAGGCAGAGTGGACGTCTATTCATGCTGGAATTTGATCAATCTGTGACACCGGCCAACTGTTTTTTTGCACCTTCTGACACTGAAATTTCATTAGCCAACCGGAAGTGGAGACTATGGCACTGTCGTCTTGGTCATCCACATTCTAACCGGTTGCTTCATTTATTTTCTTCAGGGATGTTGGATAAACTAAATATTAACAAATCTATTTTGGATCTCTCTTGTCATTCATGTTGTTTATTAAAAAGCAAATGTGCTCCTTTTCCATTAAGTGTATCTCGCTCTTCTTCTATATTTGAGCTTGTTCATACCGATGTCTGGGGACCTTCACCTATTTTATCCATGTCTGGTTTACGTTATTATGTTATTTTCATTGATGATTTCACTCGTTACATATGGATCTACTTTATGCACTCCAAAGCACAGGTCTTTGACATCTTCCAACAGTTTGTTTCTATAGTAGATACACAATTTGGGGCGAAAATCAGGACCCTCCTCTCTGACTCAGGGGGCGAGTATGTCTCTCTGGCCTTCCATACTTACCTTCGAGATCGTGGGATTATCCATCAAACCACTTGTCCTGACACTCCGCAACAGAACGGAGTTGCTGAATGCAAAAATCGTCACATCGTTGAGACTGCAAATACTTTGATGACTGAAACGGATGTCTCATGTGCTTTTTAGGCCGACGCTATGTTACATTTCGTCTACTTGATCAACCACATGCCTATAAAGCTTCATAAGAATACTTCTCCCTACTTTGTTCTCTACGGTTCCCTTCCAGATTATTCCACATTTCATGTTTTCGGTTGTGTGTGTTATGTTCATCTTACTGCACGTGCACGTTACAAACTTTCACCTAAGTCCATTTAATGTATGTATTTGGGGTTTGGGGAAACCCAAAAAGGATTTCGGTGTTATGATCCTGTTTCCCGTCGCATTCGAGTGTCTCATCATGTTGTCTTCCTTGAACATGTTCCGTTCCATGCCTCTTCCGCTGTTTTCATGCCTCCCCCTTCACCTCTTGACTTGACTTCTTTTCCTGACATTCATTCTGCATCTTCTATGTCCTCTCGTCCCTTGCAGGTCTATTCTCGACGATCAAGACAACCTCCTCCTTCAGCCAATCCCACTACTTCCCCTGCTGCCGTTCAAAATCCTCCTCCTTCGGCTACCCCCACTGCATCCTCTGCTGCTGATACTTCTTCGGTACGTCGTTCTAGCCGCTCTCATAAGGCTCCTGATCGGTTGATCTATTCTATGCTTGCCATGTCTTCCACCTTGGATTCCATTTCTATTCCCACGACTTACTTGCAGGCTGCTTCTCAAAGTTGTTGGAGGGAGGCTATGGCCGAGGAACTTCGCGCTTTGGCTGACAATCATACATGGGAGCTTGTTCCACGCCCCACTGGGAGTCCTATTATTGGTAGCAAGTGAGTGAATTCTGTAAAGTTAAAGTCCGATGGCTCCTTGGACCGTTATAAAGCGAGGCTAGTTGCCCAAGAATATAAACAAGAGTATGGAATTGACTATGACGATACTTTTGCTCCCGTGGCGAAGATGAAGACGGTTCGCACCTGTAGACACCCCACCTTCGGCTACACTGTTGGTAGAGATAGCTGGATGAATGGAGGACTGTACCCCCAAATCCCAAGTCCAAACTCAGCCAAACTCACCCTTGTAAGCCCCATTCCATAGCCCAGTTCAAGCCTGAACCTAGTCAACCCAGTCCTAAACATCAGCCTAAAAAACCCCCTCATAAGAAAAGCCAGTCAAAAAATCCCAAAAAAGTCAAACCCACTAAGTCAACCCACTGAGTCAACCCGCTGAGTCAACTCGTCGAGTCAAAACACCGAGTCAACCCGCTGAGTCAAATCACCGAGTCGACCCGCTGAGTCAACTCACTGAGTCAACCCAGCGAGTCAAACAGCAGCCCCGAGGGAGCGACCGTACCTCGTTGGAAATCGAGGAACGGCCGTACGGGCGGCCCATAGCAGGCCGCCCAAAAATAATTACGCAAAATGCCACTGCCCGCTGCTATAAATACCCCCCTCCCCTTCTCATTTCAGGAGAGCAACCGGCCAGAGAGAGTCCGTCCATTCGAGTTTCCTTCTCCACCCCTTAGCCCATTTTCCCACCAAGGAGAGCCCGAGTGAGGAGAGCCTAGCCCTGGTCCAGCCCAGCCTGACCACTGGTCTAAGCCTCCCAAGCCATCCAAGTCTTGATCCAGCCACTCGAAGCCAACCCTTGCGACACCTCCGTCCATCCAACTACTATTTTTCCAGCATCATCTCATTTGCATCTAGCATAAGTGCAACATTTACTTTTCTTCCAACCCCCCTACTTCACTGCAAGCACCTTGATTATTCAAGCACACTGCATATGTCTTAAATTAAGCACCTGTCAGTTCGAGCGTATGCTCTGGGCTTGCCCGTTGTTGGAACCTGCCCATCAGAAACTCTTACTGTTCAGACCTGCATTCATGCTTCACTACAAGGCACCTTGATTATTCAAGCACACTGCATACGTCTTAAATTAAGCACCTGTCAGTTCGAGCGTATGCTCTGGGCTTGCCCGTTGTTGGAACCTGCCCATCAGAAACTCTTACTGTTCAGACCCGCATTCATGCATCATGTCATCCATGAGAATGTACGAGGATTAAAACAGACTTTCAAGTATTAGTTCGATCTGTGTGAAGTAGAGACCGTACTTCGGTACGGGCAGTGTGTGGGGTGCTTAACCTCTTCCCACCCTGTAACCGTGATCCCTTACCTCAAATCTCTGGCTGCAGATCAACAGAAGTCATTTTAGAGGAAGGAATCTTCGGATCCCCTTCTCTAACGTTTCTACAGGGTCTAGCCGACTGTAGATTCGAAGTAACTGGCTAGTGGCGACTCTGGTCTTATATAAACTCATTTGACACATCCAGCTTAAACACGACAACCAAACAAAGCCCTCGGGAACGAGGCAAGCCAGTGGCACAAACGGCGATTTCGCACTCACGCATCCTCCCATCCTTCTTTTACCGAAAGGAGAAGGGACGAGAACGTCGTGTGGGAGCGCGGAAACGGCGAGGGTCCACAGAATGGCGACTCCACTGGGGAAAAGCTAGTCCCACTAGTCGTGATCCGACTTGAAAAACAGAATCCTCCCTATACTTGAAAGTCATTAGTCCTCATACAATCTCATCTACATAGCATTTTACCCAAAACCCCAAAAAAAAAAAAATCCCAAAACCCCAAAAAAAAATTAGAGCATACTTCCCCACCATTACTCCTTCAAACCAAATCACCCTGCCACGTCCAGTACAAAACCGACATGGCTCTCCCATTCCCTGCTCTCGAAATACTTAAGGCTTCCTCTCCACAGTTAAACTTGAGAGAATCCACGTCAATTCCTGGCATCCAAGAGTTACAACAAAGCATGAAGGCCATGCAGGAAATGCTTTTTCGATTCACACAAGCCCAGGTTTCAGCAGCCAGCAATCAAGCTGGTCCAGTTCAACAACCTCAACAACCATCGAAGGCACTCCCGGCCTCCAGTTCATCCCAACCACAACCGCCAGGGATCACTCAGGACTTTCGATACCCTCCTAACAGGGGCCTTCAATCAGAACAACCCTCGACCTCAGGGCATTTCTTCCAATATCCTCCTGCAAACATGAGCCATTTTCAGGTCTCCTTACAGCCTCCCTTCTCAGCTCCAGTCCAACAAAGTCCTTACAATGGGAGTAATTACCAGGCCCAACCTCCTTCAAGAAGGAATCATAGGAGCATCAATGACACCAATTATTATGAAAGGGGGTCATCTCAGTCCTGGCAAGGGGCAAGATCTCCCTCATCTGGTCCATCTGAAATCGAACAACTCCGAGAGCAGATGCAAGAGATGAAGAGAAAGTTGCAGAAGCAGCAAGGGGTGGATCTTCCATCCACTAAGTTCAGGGACCTCTGTCCCTTTCTAGATGCAATGGTACCTCAAGGCTTTCAGGTACCAAAATTTAAAATATATGATGGGACGGGGTGTCCTGTAGACCACTTACGAGCTTTCTGTGGAGAGCTTAATGCTGTGGCGGGCAATGATGGAGCACTCATCCGCTTATTTCAAAAATCTCTGAAAGACGATGCCCTAGACTGGTACACATCATTGGACTGTCATCGCATCAAGACTTGGGAGCAGCTCTCCCAGGCTTTCATCAACAGGTTCGCATACAATCTTAACATGGCACCTAAGAGAGCAGACCTTGCAGCTCTCAGGCAAAGAAATGACGAAACATTGTCAGCTTACGTTGGACGGTGGCGGGCCATGGCCGCTAGAATGAAGACTCCCATCGACGACGATGAGCAAATCTCCATGATCGTCCACTCGGTAAATCCAAGTATCTCTGGATACCTTGTCTCACATCCATATGCGAACTTCAGCCAACTCATCTGCACCGGGGGAACAAGTCGAAGCCGGAATAAGGGCTGGGATGATCTCCCATTGGTGGCCTCATCAGGCTTCTCCAATTCAACCGATAATGGAAGGTGAGCCTACCGGATACGAAAGCGATAATGATAGTGTTCCCATCTCCCATCCAATGGAAGAAGATGATCTTGTCGCCTCTACTGAAGGTGCACTATTCCTCCCTCAGCATGGACAACCGCAGCAACAGCAACAGTCAAGATGGAACTCACAGTTCCCTAATCAAGGCTGGCAAGGGGCACCCCTAACCAGTCCAGTTTCAGAACCCCTCATCCTGCAAGGGGCATCTCCAGTCGATCCAATCTTCGCAATGCAAGGGGCACCTCCTGCCTATCCAGCTTTCATCAGCCAAGAAAAGCCTCCTCTCCAGTTTATCCGTGCCATCGACTCTAGTTCAGAGTTCGAACCTCTCATCCTGCAAGGGGCACCCTCAACTGTTTCGATCCCAGAGCCCATCATCATGCAAGGGGCACCTTCAGTCGATTCAATCTTCGCACCCATTTCTAACCATGGGCACATTCAGCCCATCTCAATCAACAAAGGGGACAATCTCCCTAACGCAACATCAGCAAACCAGGGGTACAACCTGCCCGTCTCAGCAATAGTCAGTCAGGGGCACAGCTTGCCCACTCCAGTTTACCAGGGGCAAAGCCTACCCATCTCTCCATCAAGCAATCAGGGGCACAACTTGCCCTCCGCACCTGTCTATTCGGCTTCTACTTTAGCCATCATCCTCCAAGGAGAAGACCCTTCCTTGGACAGCATGCCACATACCCTAGCAGAATTGGGCCCCAGCTTCAATTATGTGGCCACTATCGAGGAGGTCGAAGGGGAGATTGATGTCCAGGTTCTGATCAATCCAAAAACATCAACCATCACTCTCCAGGTCTTGGACATCTCAGCTTCATTCCATCTCCTTTCCGATCGGACCTGGTTTCACAGAATCAGTGCCATCTCTTCAAATCTTCACCAAAGGGTCAAGCACATATTCGGAGATAGGGCGATCACCATCATTACCGATCCCGGACAATTTCCCATGGTAGAAGCATCCAACCTCCGAGAACCTACCATCCCAGCCATGGACGTACAACACTCTAATGATGCAAATTACTTCCCTCGCGCATGTCCCATCGGATCGAAGTACGTCTTCCTTCCTGTCGAACGTCAAACCTTCTACTATCAGCTCGAATATCAAGACTCGACCCGAATCATGGGAGTTCAAGAGAATGTGGATAGAGAAAGACTGCGATATCGGCCTACTCGGATTAGGCACAGAAGTATCAGAAGAAGACGGGGTCATCAAGAAGAAGGGAACCTCTGCATCGTCACACCAATCCAGTTTATCAATGCAGGGATTATCTATCCTGATGATGGGCTGGATTCCACCTTCGATAATCAAGCGATCAGATTGAGTCTGATAGAGTTGCTCAAAGAAGACTCAAGCAAGGGGCAAGAATTTCCCCCGATCGATTGGACTGCCGTTCTGGTCCAACCTCAGCCGGATGAACCTGAAGAGCTGCAATTCATCGGGGACGAACCAGGAGAAATCGCATCCAACACCGACTCGGAGCCCAATTCCAGATCTATCATGATGTTTGGGCACAACAATGAGGGTTGGCCTACTGATCCCTCTGGCCCTGCCTCCTGAGGGGAAGGAGTGCAGGGCAGAGAGTAGAGTAAGTAGAGTAGTAAAAGTACGTAAGTAGTAGAGAAGTAAGTAACAGGTTTGTAGTCCCCCATGACGGCACAATAAAAGTCGACAGTGCTCGGCTCCCTGAGCCGAATCAGGCGACACCTGGTTCACATCGCCGTCTTGCTCGGGTCTTTTACAAAAAAATTTCAAAAAAAAAAATCAGAAGATTCAAAAACCCAAAAAACACCAAATATTTCAAAATTTCAAAAAAAAAAATCAAATTTTCACAGTCCAAAAGTTCAAAAAATCCAGATATTCACAAAATTCCAAAAAACCAGAAAATCTTTGAAAGTAGAAAAAAAATCTTTTTCAATAAAAGTGTCAAGTCTGTCTGTCAAAGCACTTGAGTATGAAGTTAACTCATAAGATTTCGATCTAGAGTTGGACTTCAAACTCAAGGGTCTGGATAGAGCTAATGATGTGGAAAATGATGAGCTGACTCCCAAACTTAGAGGGTCTCCTCGAAAGTTCGAACCAAAAGCCGATGTCATCTCAAAAGTTTCAAAATTATAAACCCAGGATCTCCTGAGACCCATAAGGAAGTGTGCATTGAGAATCCTTGTCCCCGAAAAATAAGCAGAGAATGATCGAATTTTTGAAGACATGACTTCCCAATCTTGCGTCCTATGAAGACTCATCCAGACTCGATCAAAAAACTCATCAAGCCTATCAAGAAGATACTGCCAAGACTATGCTTGCATTCCATGCTGGAGTGTGCGACCTTGACGAATGATCGAAGAAGAAACCTCACAGCTCGATGAAGACAGATTATTGCCAACATGTCAAAAAGCACTTCAAGTGTCAGCAACATGCACTCGGATCCATGTGTGTGCTTCGAAACTCTACAACCTGATAACACTCCAGCTATTCCCTGTACGAGGTATCTACATCAATAGAAAGATCGACTCGGCATCATCTAGCGGTCATACGCATATACTTGTGGCAGTTGATTGCAGCACAAAGTGGATGGAGGTAATATTCTGATCTCGCACGATAATTCTCATGAAGAATGACATCATCAATTGTTAAGGGTTCCCACATGCTATCAACATAGGCAATGGGATGTCCTTCGAAATCTAAGGATGGAGAAGTTCCTCGAGAAGCTTAAAATCAGAAGACAGACCTATAAGTTTGAGTCAAAATCATGTCACCGTGAGTGCTGATGAAGAATGAAGCCGAAGAACGAAAAGTCATATGGGTTTACAACAAGCACTGCTGCATCTATCAGACTCAAGGGGCAAGCCCCAAGAATCAGTGAATTTCTTCTGGGACGCACCGTTCAACTCACTAGCCTGAGGGGTAAGGATCTTCCAGAGCCAATCAACGCCGATAACGTGAAAATCTCTCACAGGTAAGCCAATCCAACCTTATCAAGAGTTACATTAATAGAGCTGAAGTCAAGAGGTCAAGGCTTAGACCTCTGAGAATCCCTTCCCGTCCATCAATAAGTGTTCCAAATAAAGGGTTCAAAGCCAAAAAAAAAAAGAGAAAAAAAAAAAGAATAGAGCAAAAAAAAAAAAAAAAAAAGAAGGGGCACACAACCCACAAACAAAAAAGAGAGAAGAAGAAGAAAAAAAAATCAACTCAAAAGAAGCACATCTATCCATCCATCCACCTCAGAAGGGTCTATAGCTAAGGCCGACAGCTCTGCTATTGTAACTTAAGATAAGGGCCGAAAGGTTACCATCGGCCGACAACGATGGATTCCTGACTTCTGGTCATCGCAGTTATCCAAAAAAAAAAAAAGAAAAAAAAAAAAGAGATGTGTGCTTAACAAAGAGGGCGGAGTGAAAACTCGAAAGGGCGCTCTGAGTAAAAAGAGTGGGCACACAGCGGACTTGGTGAAAACCCGAAGGGCGCTGAGGGTAAAAACAGCATAGCTGCCAAAGGGCAGGCAAGATCAAATACCCGGGACGTGGTGAAAACCCAAAAGGGCGCCACGGGCAAAAATGACGGGCAAGCCGGACGCAGCGAAAACCCGAAAGGGCGTTGCGGGGTAATAATGGCTAAGAAAAGAAAAAGAAAAAAAAAAAAAAAAGCAAGTACATGAGAGATACAAGCGACATGAAGATTCAATGGAAACAAGGATGGCAGCTATGAGTCGAGAATTCTTTCAAGATCTGCCCAAATTCTAGGGGTAGGATACCATTGCGCACTATCTTAAGGGGACCAGGACCCTTGGTAAATAATTAAGAAAATCGAGTATGACATCAGGCTGAGTCAAATGTTCTGATTCCTACATCTAAAAGCACAAGTCCGAATCACGCACAGATAGACAAGCACTTGACATAGATTTCTATGATTTGCATATATTTTCCAAAAAAAAAAAAAAAAATCGTCAATCATTTTTCCTTATTCACATATAAAAAAAAAAAAAAAAAATCTCACAGGACTTTCAAAATAAACATCCCCCAGCCAGCTCACGGAGTGCCTCGTACAAACATCTCCCGATCATCCTCCCAAAAGGTAAGTATCTCTCTTCCTACTTTGAAGCTTCAACATTTTTGTTAAAGTGCTTTCTCTCCTCACAGGGTACCAGAAGGAAATCTAAGATCAACCCATCAATGTGCATCATGACCCCATCATCACCATCGATCACATCATCCAGGTAGCCCACATTCAAGGGATGCATAGCCTCACCTATGTCCCATCTCCCCATCTCATCCATACCATCCAAAATTCCATATCCAAAGACCCATCCAAATCTGAAATTCCAGCCATCCCACCATTAATGGAGTCATTAAAAGCTCCATCAACCACCAAGCTTGAGCTTCCATCAATGCTCCCTCTTAAAGCCCCATCTACCCCATCCACTAAAGGCATCTCCTCTCCATCAAAACTTAAAGAAAATCTGGAATGTGGGACCCACCATGGACAGCCCCCACAGCCCCTATATCTCCACCATCCATTGCTTGGGAAAGGACAAGTGAGAAGAAAACAAAAAGAGAAGAAAAGTAAAGACAAAAGAAGGATTCATGGTTAGATCGAAACTCGTGTGCACCGAATCAAGGAGACAGGGACAGTGGACTGCTGAGAATGTCCGAATACGAGACAGCCCAAACCGTAGAAGAGGCGAGGTTTGGGCGGCCCGCTGTGGGCCGCCCATACGGACGCGCTCCCTCTCTCTCCGCGGGATTGGCTCCACAGTCGTTGGTAGGTGAGGCTGACAGTCCACGTCAGCAAATGGCACCCTGAGGGCGCCCCAAGGCTCCAATCAACTCCAGATTCATTTGAGACTGATCTGATATCATCTGGAAGGTACCTCACCTATTCAATCATGAAGTATTACGACCAACATGGCAAATCAAGTCAAAGAGAAGGAAAGGTGATCAAGTGGGGGCCACAAGCAATCCAAGTCATTCAAAGACTAGATCATCATGATCTAAACCATTGAAAGACCTACATGAGCCATCAAACAACAAGAACAAAGGTTTGATCATCAAAAGAAGGGTCAGAATCCAAGATCTAATCATCAAGTGGGCCCACAAAGCCAAGTCAAGCGATCTGAGCCGTTCAAGTCATCATCCACACCATAAGAAGCCTTCGTAGCCTCACAAAACATCAAGGATAAGTGCTCCAAAGTAAAGCTGAAGTTTGGAAAGGGACCACATGGCCCACTCAAGCAATCCAGACCATTCGAGTCACAATCGGCCCTATCAAAAGCCAAATAAAGCAAGGTAAGTATGCCCAACCCCAAACTGGGTCCGAAAGACCTTAAACTACATCGGGATCAAGATCCCGAGGGGCTTTTTAATAAAAACTGGTAGCAGTCTGGATCGTCGAATCAAGATCCGCTGATACCGGATATTTTCCAAAAAAGAACAAAAAAATAGGTTTTCCCTGTCATGTACAGTTTATGGTCCGAAGACCTTAAACTACATCGGGATCAACGTCCCGAGAGATTTTTAATAAAAACCAGCATCGATCCCAGTCTTTCAGGCCAAGATCTGATGATCTGGATCATTTCGAAAAACAAAAAATATATTACCAGCCCCTCTTTTAAAGTTTTGGGTCCGAAGACCTTAAACTACGTCGGGATCAACATCCCGAGGGATTTTAATAAAAACCAGCATCGATCCTAGCCGTTCAGGCTAAGATCTGATAATCTGGATCATTTCGAAAAAAGCAAAAAAAGAATGTACTTTCAGCATGTACATAAAGTTTTTTTTAGGGTCCGAAGACCTTAAACTACACTGGGATTAATTTCTCAGGGGACCTTTCTTGCTTTCAACCAAAAACCGGCATCAGCCTTGATCAATGTTCGATAACCCGGATCATTTCAAAAACACCAAAAATATTTTAAAGCTTTCCACAAAAACCAGCATCAATCTCGATCATTCGAGCTGAAATCTGGAACTTCTTCCAAAAAAACACAAAAAAATGATTCACCAAAAATTTCAACTGCACAAATTCATCTCCAGTGGTCCGAAGACCTAAAACTACACTGGGATTAACTTCTCAGGGGCTTTCTTTCCTAACCTGTTCCAGGCATGGCTGACACTTGATCGTACGGGTGTCTGGAATCTTTTTAAACAGGTAAGGGCTGAGGCGGGCAGAACTCCGTAATCCTGTTTGTGTTGAACGCACCGTGATAGACAACCTTGAGTTGGAAGTCGCTATTGAATCTGACGGATGTTCCCTGTTCCTAAAATTCATGAAGGGGATTAAGGCTGTTGGGAGGTGGAGCGCACCCTCACGGAATTGTGAGCAACGTAAGACCCCAAACTGGATTGACTAAGGGAAAAGGAACAGGCAACTTTGTGGGTGTGTTGACTAAAAACCCTCAAAATCCCCTCATCCGAAGATGTAAAACTACGGCACTTAACTGTGTGAGACTCGTCTTGCTCGCTGACGTAAAATGGATCGGGTGCCTTACCAGCAGTAGAAGCTGGAAGTGGATGTGAAAATTCCATACTTTTCCCTGCATTTCATAAAAATCACAAAAATACAAAAACATTGCAAAATCACCTTTTCAAAAATCACAAAAAATATGTCCCTTGCTTTCAAATCAATACTTGCAAAAATCACAAAAAATATGTCCCTTGCTTTCAAATCAAATACTTGCAAAAATTACAAAAAATATGTCCCTTGCTTTCAAATCAAATACTTGCAAAAATCACAAAAAAATATTTCCCTTGCTTTCAATCAAAATATTGTCAACAATCACAAAAATATTTCCCTTGCTTTCAACAAATATTGTCAAAAATCACAAAAATATTTCCCTTGCTTTCAATTAAATATTTGCAAAAATCACAAAAAATGATTTCCTTGCTTTCAAGAAAATTTTCAAAAAATCACAAAAATATCTCCTTTGTTTTCAATAAACCGATCTCTATCCTGACCACTCAGGCAAAAATTCGGACCCAAATACTTACAAAAATCACAAAAATTGTCAGTATCCCCAGCACTACACTTCAGGAGTCTTGAACTCCACTCTCTTCACAATTTGGGATGACGGATCCAATCGCCCGCAAATTGGAATCTTGACCAAAACGGGCAACCAAATACCATCTCAATCACACGTATGCCCAGAAGAACATCTTGAAGTCGGATAGCATCCTCGTACATTCTCATTCACAAAGAAACAGTATCTTGGGATGATGGACCTGATCGACCACGGGTCGGGATCTTGACCAACCCGCTGACCAAACATCCGCATTAAAAAGAAAATCCCCAGGGAGCACAACCCTGCAAGCAATAAGCTCCAAGTTCTCTGCATCACCAGCAAAAGCAAAATCATCAAACTGAAAGAGAATGAGCCAAAGCCATGCATTCATCATGCATCTCCATGTATCAGCATCCATTACATCAATCATCATGTTTACCTGCTTTCAAAATAAAAGATGGTTAGCCAAAGACCCCACAGGCATCCCTAGTGGAGGCACGTGCAGACCGATTCCCATTTCAAAAAGACAAAAAAATATCTATTTGCAAATAAAACCCCACGGAGTATCACTCCCCAGAGTGGGTACCTTTTCAAAAATCCAAAAAACATTTTCCCAGTAGAGCGTTCTGCCTCCAAAACACCAGGAGATCTTCCATATCTCTGGGTAGGAGCCAACGCAAAAATCAAATAAGATCCGATGTCTCGCGGTTTCCCCGGAGACCATCGGATCCAATGCACTCAAAGTACGGTCGAACTGAACTCTAGTGTCAGTGCGGTCGTACCACATGCCAAGATACGAAAAGATGAAAAGCCAAAAGGCTCGGTCACAGAAACCATTTGAACAGGTGGAAACGATGAATTGTAACCAAAGTATCAAAATCAGCAGATTGGGTGGAAAAAGTTCACCCGCACATACCTAGACGTGGATGCCTGAAGTACCTTGACTGAGTCCAAGTCGGCGTAGTAGAATCCCGTAAGACTATCGGACGCAGGGCGTCTAACAACTTTGACAGTCAAGCGAAACAAGTACTCCTGGAGTGATCTGGGAAAAACATCAAACATCACAATCAGTCTCAGGGTCAGCAACCTCGTAAAACTACAGACGCAGAGGCTCTGCTGTACCTTTCCGATGTTAGTACCGATCGGGAATGGAAGGTTGCGATTGGGTACCCAGGTTGCCAGCAAACTGCAGGGACCATCGCAACGTTTTCTCCAAACCTCCCGCGGGTATGTGCGAGTTAATCAATTTCCAGACAATCAACTGACTCAGATACAAGGACAACAAAGATTCCAGACCACAATCGAGGAAAGAATGAATTGCAAACTAAGCATCGAAACCAGCAGATCGGGGTGGAAAGAGTCCACCCGCACATACCTAGGCGTGGATGCCTGAAGTACCTTGACTGAGTCCAAGTCGGCGTAGTAGAATCCCGTAAGACTATCGGACGCAGGGCATCTAACCACTTTGACAGTCAACGAAACAAGTACTCCTGGAGTGAGGATCTGGGAGAGAACATCGAACATACATCAATCACAGGGTCAGTAACCTCGTAAAACTGGCGACGCAGAGGCTCTGCTGTACCTTTCCGATGTTAGTACCGATCGGGAATGGAAGGGTTGCGATTGAGTACCCAGGTTGCAGCAAACTACAGGGACAATCGCAACGTTTTCTCCAAACTCCCGCGGTATGTGCGAGTGATCGGTTTCCAAACGATCAACTGACACAGATGCAAAGGCAAGCAAAGATTTCAGACCATGATCTATGAATGACCGGGTCAGAAGTGGGGTGTCCACTCGCTTTGGCATTCGGTTGCACGCAACCTCTGCCAAAGAGGGGCATCTGTAGACACCCCACCTTCGGCTACACTGTTGGTAGAGATAGCTGGATGAATGGAGGACCGTACCCCCAAATCCCAAGTCCAAACTCAGCCAAACTCACCCTTGTAAGCCCCATTCCATAGCCTAGTTCAAGCCTGAACCCCAGTCAACCCAGTCCTAAACATCAGCCTGAAAAACCCCCCATAAGAAAAGCC
>PVNU02001795.1:0-97485 GCA_003013855.2 Liriodendron chinense | reverse complement strand
ACTACAAGCTACTAAATAATCGGGCTGAAGGAGCTGTCCTGCCAACACCACTAAAGCCATTCAATGTGGGTATCCTTACGTCCGAAGGAATAAGGTCAGCTTACTCCTACAATTTGTCTTGAAAGAAGTCACCCATAGAGTTTTTAGCTTGCATTTACTGTGCTCACTGCAAGTAGAATTGTTCTGACACAGTAGTAGCGGTTAGAAAAAAGATATTATGAGTGGCAACTCTTGTATTAAATAGAGAAACCCATCTATTTATAGGATTCTGGGATTTTAAGTTCTATAGCTACAGTACACCTCCCGTCCCTGGAATGATGAAAAGATCGTCCATGCCAAAATCTCCATCTCACACACTGCTTGCCTTTTGCTTCTGGTGCATACACCTCTTGTGTTTGGTGGAGAGATGCAAAGCTCAAGCCGGAACTAAGCCTAAAACAGACCCATCTGAAGGTTTGCATCCTTGGAATCTAATATCTCTCTCTCTCTCTCTCTCTCTCTCTCTCTCTCTCATGAAAATTTAAGACTTTCATCTTAACAAGGTCTTCATTTTCCCTTGTTTTGAATCTTTTGATTGAAACCCAAGTGTCACTTTGTTTTGATATATTTTCTTTTTCTTAATTAGTAGCATTGGGAATTATCTGAGAACTCACCCACTGGGAGCCTTCGCTCTTATTGCTGGTCCCAAACTTAGAAAAAAGGCCGAGGGTTGTTTTAGGCTCGTGTCGATGGCATTTCTTTCTGGTGGGGCCTTATTATGAATCCTGTGCTGAGCATGCCTCGTGTGGTGGACTCCAATTAATTGGAACAACGCTTAATTAGATGACATGATGGCAGTCAATTAAAAGTTGAGAATTTTTTTTGCTATGTGTGATCAAGGCATCTGACAGAGAAAAACACAATCAGGACCATCCATCTAATTCTGGTCTGTACTATATATGAGCCCTGGACCAAAAGTTGTGTCAATTGGACACCTGCAGGTATCTGGGAATTGCATTTTTACCCAGTCACTGATCATTTTCATCAAAAAAAAATTTTCTTTTTAGCCTGTGATCATTTGTTTGTGGATCAAGAGTGTGGTGCAATTTCTTGGGCTGAGGTGATGTTGTGGGCCACCAGATGGATGTTCTGTATCTTCGGAAAATGATGCTTAGTTATTGACCATATGGACCAAAGATTGATCCAGAGCACTATAAGTGCAAAGTACACAAGCCAGACAATTCTAGCCAGTCGATCAATAGCCTATCAAATGGATGATAGGCTCAGTGGGTCCCTACTCATGGCTAAGTGGTAGACCCTGTTGGTTTCAGCAATGAGGTCATGGGTAGACCCTGTTGGTTTTAGCACTGAGGTCATGGGTTTAAGTACTATTGATCATATGATTTGTGTGTGTAAAAAAAAAAAAAAATCTCAGTTAGGGGCTCATCATTGGATGTATAATTGAAAAGGAAGGCCACAACTTAAAGAAGGCCCAGTGGACAATCTGACTACAACAATTAATTGGACCATCCAATTGTCCCGATGCAACAACAAAGTTTTTAATTTATTAATTTAAGCTGAGATCTAACGGTCGTTGGATTTCCATATCCAATCCAGTCCATATGGCATACACAAAGGCATACTGGGAGTGGGAGATAAAAGCATTTAGGGCCTGTTTGGTTGGCATCTGGAAATCCGTTTCCAGCTTAAAAACTGGATTCCAGCAAAATCTAGTTTTAACTTGTGTGTTTGACGGCAAGTTCCAGCTAAAGAGGATTCCATCTGGAAATCTAGATTGGTTGGAATCAGGATTAGTGGAAACGGTGTGGGGACCGTTTCTACATAAGCGAGACGGAAATGAGTGTTGAGGCCTCCATGTATGCATTACATCTATGATGTATGTTTTTATATGCAAGCAGTCCATCCATTTTGAGAGCTCAATTAAAGGCATTAGACAAAAACATGAGGCAGATCTAAATCTCAAGTGGACCAGACTACAGGAAAACAATGTTGATTGAACGTCCACCATTAAAAAATTCCTAGGGCCCACTGTAATGTTTATTTGCCATCCAACCTGGCCATCTGTCTTGTGGGACTACTATAGGCCAAGGGTCAAGTTCTCAGGCGGATCTGAAGCCCAAGTGGGTCATGCCACAAGCAATGGTTGGATTACACAATTTTCAACAAACAACAAGTTCCAGAAGGAACCTGGTTTTCAGTCCAGTTTTTGCAATTTTGGATTCCAACAATGGAATCTGGATTTTCTCAAGAATCTGAATTCTGTGACCAAACAGACATGTTTGGGTGTCCATCGCAAGTGACCACATCCATGGTCCGGGGAAAGATGCTTAGGCTGCGTTTGGATGCATTATAGGATTGTAATGCAATAATTACTTGAACTGTCCCAATGATCCAATTGGTGGATATCAAATGGATAAATGAAAATAAAACATCAACGGTTTAAATTCAAGTAGAAGAAAATAGGATGATGAAGATGGTTAGATCAGTTCTAATTTGGACCCATTTTCAATCGACAATGGGACCCGTGAATTGAATAGTCCAGATTGGCAAATATGTACACTGTCTACGGTCAATGAGATACCAAAACTTAAAAATGGTCTATTATCATGTGGCTGAGAGTGATTCGGCTTTTCGATTTTTCTTTCCATTATCTTAATCAAACAAAATCGTGTGGTCCATCCGGGTCCAAAATAAAGCTGTGGTCTGCATATTTTTCTGACTCTGTGATGCTGACCTGGTGTAATGGAGCTGTTCAATTGGACTGTGGCCCACCCACATGACTACGGCTGATATCGATGTTTTAAGAACGGGACCAGAGGATCCATGGTCCACGCGCATCAGCAAGGCATCTCACCTACAAGCAACCATATGAGCCAAAGTGGCGAATGGGCATGCTATCCTAGCCATCCATCGAACTGGCTTTACTATTTCGACGGTCTGGCACGAATCTCATGCCATTCATTTGATCAAGTTGACCACACTACTAAAAAGCTGTATGGCTAAAAAACTTTAGCCACGGTTTTTAATAACATTGTGGCCCACCTGATTAGGAAACAGCCTAGATTCTTCACCAGGGAAATTACATGTTGGGGCCCACATTATTTACGTCTTGGATCTCAGATTATACACTAGCCCATGCCGGTGCAAGCACATCAACCCCAACTGCATTTTACATGCATGGCTGGTTCAGGAAACTCGAGAATTTGGAAAGAGGTCTGCTCCACCACATCCTGAAGTATTGCGTTATGATAAGTCGGGACTATAGCCTTGGAATCTGGGTCATCTTCCAATGATCTAGACCGTTTATGTTATGATTTTCACTTTGAATGGTGGAAAATCAACAAATAAAAGCTCTCGATTGGGCTATTTTGTCCTTTGAGTTTAGCGCTTTTGCTATCAATACGAGCGTTCATTATAACCTCTGTATAATCAAATATGGGTTTAAATATTTAATTTGAGATCTTTTTCTAGGCATCCCCATCCAATCGGATTCCTATCAAATAAACAGTTTCGATCATTACGAGAAAAAAAAAAAAAAAAAATGTCCAACGGCTAGAGTCTCGACCTATCTCATTGCAATATGTGGAATATACTCGGAGAAATCATTAGGGATGCAACTTGGGTTCGGGTCAACCAGAACCCAATTGACCCAACCTGAGTTTTGGTTGGGTTTGGTCTGGTTGGGGAAACACCCACCCAATTTGAATTTGGTTTGGCTTCCGGTTGAGCAAATTTGGGTTAGGATGGAATAATCATTTATATTTCGGTTTGGTGGGGTCAGGCTGAGTGGAGTACAGAGGACTTTGGGTTGGTTTGGGCTGGGGTCAAGTCTAGCTATGGGAGAGTTCTTGAGTCTACTAGAAAATAAGAGAGGAAATTTGGATATTTTATTAAATGATGCCTGTTTGATTTCTTGATTACAACACTAATAAAGGAAAAAAAAAAAAAAATCCAAACTCAAAATTACCTAAAATAGCAAAACTCTTCTAAAGCTTAATTTCATAACTCTAACAAAACTCTTCTAAAGCTGAATTTGCCAAAAATAGATGTAAATTTTTAAAAATAATGAAAATTGAAATTTTAATAGTAGTAATGTCTTTTCTTCAAAATTTTAATGTTCTACCAAGGGTGCATTTTTTGGTAAAATGGATGAATTAGCTAATTTTGTGGACCGGTAGACTCTAGAAGCATCGTTAAATAAAGATCGATAGGTCGTGCCTTTCGTTATGGTGTCCAAATCAAAAGTCGTAGTTGATTTACAGTCCACACTTACAATGGCAATTTCTCCCAATCCGGAATGAATTTCTTTGAATTGGACAAGCATGGGGCCCAATTATGTCATGCCCTATGTAGGATTGGGCTCGGATTTAATGAAATACTTTCGCTTTAGTTTGATCTTCTTTTGGTTTAGCCATGTAAAGAATACATTTGTAGCATGTCCAACATCAATCCCCTCCAATCGGAAAGAACTTATCCTTGAGTTATTCAACTAACTCGATTCATTATACTCATACAAATATGTTAAATTGAAAGCCTGTGAGAACTCCATGTCCTAAAAAGATTAAAAAAAAAAAAAAAGGCGTTACCAATGATTTTCTTTAGGCTCAGAATATGACCAATCATTCCTTAATTTATTACAAGTTTTAGTCGAAAACCTCTCCTTGCACAGGTGAACCAGCATGTTATCACACACTTTAAATACCTTCTGGTATCAATATTTATCCACATCTTCCTTATACTTAGCATTAAACTTCTATAATTTATTTTAGACCTCGACATGCACTTAATGATCCATTCTGAGATATTTTTTGCCACAACACTCATACCCTGTAACTTAGGTAATAAAATCAGGTCTAGTGTATGCTCAAGAACACAATTATACATGAACTCGAATGGGGACTTGTTGGTGATCGATTTTGCATGTTGTTAAAGGCGAACTTGTTTGCCGGCCCCAAGTGCAGCGTCGTGATGTAATAATAACTCTATGAGACCGAGGTCGGTCCACAAGGAAGGAGTATGAAAAACTAATTCCAAACACTCTAAGATTACTTAGGTTCTAAAACTAAACTAATGTGAAAATGGTCTTAAAGAAAAACAATTTCGAGTTAAGAGAAGAATAATGAAAAAAAATACTAGAGCATCAAGGATCCACTTCTAGTTATAAACCGTGCTTAATTCAATGATTCGATTCAATGCACAACTAGAATCAAAGTCTCCCATCTCTATTCAGCCGAAAGATAAAACAATTAAAGCATATAAATAGTCTAAAACAGGTACATGTTCATTGATTTGGTTCCCTCAGTAAAGCTTAAGCATTGGGCACACTCAATCGTATAGGCCAATCCTTTATCCAATCTAGTTGAGATCATAATCATAACCTTCATCAAATATTTTCATTAGACTTGACTAGAACCAATGATTTGAACTCTAATTAAATCAATATCAACAAGTAAAAACATCTATCTCAGATTTATACACACAAGATACATGAACTCTTCATTAAATAGTTCTAATAGAGATCCAACTGTTTCAACTCAAGGAGAACTCAAAACATTTATCATATTCGATGAATCAAATGTTTCCACAAATAAAAATTCCATATACCAATCTGATTAATCTCAGAAATCCAATAAGAACTCATGTACTTGGTATACAAAATCTTTGAATTATCTAAAATTATGAACTTTATTCAAACCATTAATGAATTGTTCAACTACTAAATCATAATTCGAAATCAAAGAATCAAAGCATCAATAATAAACTAAAAGTTTCACCTCTCACTCTAGTTGAGTGTTAATTAGAAGAAAACATAAGAAATCCTATGAATTAGAGCTAGAAAAAAAAAACTAATTGTAGAAGGCTAGGAGCCTCCTAAGACTTGATCTCTTTACACCCCACGTTCTATAATGCCTTAGGAAGAGAGTGGAAGTGGCATTTTATAGAAGAAATCGAGCATCGCCTTAGAAACTTCGAGATTTACGTAAGTTTTTACGCACTTGAGGAGTCGACCGACTGGTTGGAGTTAAACTCCCAACGAAATTAACTGAAATTTGGGTTTTTAGATTACTGTCGACCGGTCGGATGATCGGTCTTGGCAATGTAGCGACCGGTCTAAAAGGACTAAAAACTGTTCAGTGAAGTTTGGCCTGAAATCTGATTTTCTGTGGAAAATTCGACCTGTCTACCGACTGGTTGGAAAATGAGAACAACCGGTCGGCTGGTCTAAATATGCACAATTCAGAGCTCAACACAACTCCACCAAGCAAGAGCAATATCCCGCATGTGGGGCAACTCATTAGGAAGTAAATGAGGCATAATCCCCCTAAACTCCTATAACATCAGTTTCAACTTCTCTATCATGTTCATGGGTTTTACTTCTTTTTCCATTATGACCAATGCACTAATCCTTTTAGTCAGAGAGACTGCCCCTCCACTTTAGAAGCCTTGGGTTGGTTCTTGATTATCAAAGGGACACTAATAATCTTTCTACCATCTTTAACAAATATAAATATGTTGTCCTGACCTCTATGCGTGGCATCAATATCATAATGCCATAGTCAATCAAGAAGCATATACCAAGCCTCCATATCAATCATGTCACACATTACTTCATCATTATAATATTTACTAATGGAGAATGGAATAGGACATCTTTAAGTTACATTTTTTTGTTGACCTATTTAATTCATTCAATCATTACGAAGAGGTGTCTTTTTCTCTTTAGTTACAACTTTTCCACCATAGTCTTTGATATGATGGTGTCATTGCTCCCACCATCTATGATCAAATCATAGATCTTTTGGTTCATAGTGCACCTTATTCGAAAGATATTGTGCCACTGTAGATCTATCTATTCCTTCAGCGTGTACAATAACTTAGTCACGACAGAGTGGTGGCCTATAATTCACCATTATCGAGTTGATGGCCTATGATTCATTACTGGTGTCACACCATAAATATACTGATCGCTAGCTCCATCATTGATCTCATGTTGCTCATCATTATGCATAAGGGTCTATCATAAAGCTCCCATCGAATGGTCGATCGTTACCTATAGCCCTTGCATGGCTCATAGATTCTCTCACTGAAAGCTTCAAACGTCGCCAATGTCACGGGATTGTTCCTCGGATTATTGTCCATGAGATTATTGTTCGAACCATTGTTAGATGACATTGACCCAAGGAAAAGTCTCACTTTAATACTACTTGACATAGGAAACAATGTGAAATAATAATAGAAATATCATTGTCTTCCTCAAGTAATTAAAACCTTAAATTCACAATGAAAGTTCTTAAGTTCGCAAGAAAATAAGAGAGAAAATTTAAGATTTTTATTGATTAATGTCTGTATGATTTCTTAGTTACATCATTAATTAAGAAAAAACAAACCCTAATTCGAAATTACTAAAAATAGGAAAAATCTTTTAAAGCCTCTTGATTATAGCAAAACTCTTCTAAAGCCTAACTTCCTAATTCTAACAAAACTCTTCTAACACTCAAGTTGCCCAAAATAAAATTCTAGATTAACCTTACTAGAATATTCTCGGCCTAATTACAAGCAACTTTTAAAAAGAAGTAAATTCTTAAAACTAAAAAACACACAAAAATTGAAACTTCTACAAATAATAAAATTTTCTTAAAAATCGCAATGTTGAACCCGGGGTGCATTTTTTGGTGAAACATATGAATTTGGTTAGCAGATTTGGTCGATTGACCCCAAAAGTATTGTTACGTGAAGATTAATAGGTCGTGTGTTTTGTGACGATGTCCGGATTAAAAGTTATGACTGATTTATGATCCACACGTCGAACAACAATTTCTCCCTTTTCAAAATGAATTTCTTTGAACCAGACGGGCCTAGAGCCCATTTATGTCATGCCCTACATAGAAATGGGCCTGGATTTTATGAATTACTTTCGCTTTGGTTTGAGCTTCTTTTGGTTTAATTGTGCGAAGAATTCATCTGTAACAGATCCTATATTAGTCCGCTCCACATGGAAAGAACTCCTTGAGTTATTCAATGAACTCAGCTCATTATACTTAGACATATTTGCCAAATGGAAAGCTTGTGAGACCTCCATGGTCTGAGGAAGATAAAAAAATAGAGGTGTTATATTTGATTTTCCTGAGGATCGAAACATGATCGATCTTCTTATTCCTCAACTTATTATAAGTACTAGTCGGAAACCTCTCCTTGCGCAGGTAAACCAACATGTTATCACCCACTTCAAATAACTTTTGGTACCGATGTTTATTAGCTACTTCCTTATAGTTGATATTAAACTCTTATAATTCTTTTGAACCTCGATATGCACTGTCACGATATGATCTCTAATATTTTATATCGCAACACTCATACCCGATAACTTAGGCAATGAGACCAAGTCTAGTGTATGCTTGGGAACACGACCATACATAGCTTCAAAAGAAGACTTGCTGGTGGATCGATTTTGCATGTGGTTGAAGGAAAACTCCACAAAAGTAAGATCAATATCCTGAATGGGGCAACTCATTGGATAATTCATTGGGCATAATCCCTTTGAACTCCTACGATACTGGTTTAAACTTCTTTGGGATGTTCATGGGTTCTACTTTTTTCCATTTTTTACCAATGCATTGATCCTTTTGGTTTTGGGAGATCGCCCATCCACTATACAAGGCAATGGGTTGGTTCTTCATTCTCATAAGGGAAAGGATAATCTATTAACCATCTTTAACAAATATAAATATGTTATTTCGAACTCTATGCATCATATCAATATCATAATGTCATGGTCAACCAAGTAACATGTGACAAACTTCCATATCAACCACGTCACGCATTACTTTATCCTTATAATATTTATCAATGGAAAAAAGAATATGACATCTTCCAATTACCTTTCACTACAAGAAATTCCATTTTTACCGACGAATTATTTCGTCGGTAATCAGTTAAATTTCGTCGGGAAATCTTTTTCCCGACGAAATAATTCGCGGCTAACATCATCGCAGAAAGGTCGTCGGTAAAAGTTTTTACTGACGAAATAATTTTTCGTAGGTAATAATTACACCATTACCGACGAAAATATTCGTCGGGCAAACATATGAATTTTTGTCGGGAATGAAAATGATACGTCTGTGAAAAAACTTTTACCGACGAAATAATTCGTAGGTAAAAACATGTTAAAACTTTTACCGACGGAATAATTCGTCGGTAAAAGCAGGTTAAAATTTTTTACCGACGAAATAATTCGTAGGTAAAAACATGTTAAAACTTTTACCGACGGAATAATTCGTCGGTAAAATGTTTTACCGACGAAATATTTCGTCGGTAAAAAGATTTTTCATACTTTTACCAACGAAATATTTCGTCGGTAAAAGTTTTTCCTTTCCTGTCTCGGTTTCATTTGTTTTCAAAATTCAGGAAAATTCCTGATATACACCTGTAAAAAAACCTATACATTTTGAATCCTATTCACATCCACAAACATACAAATAAACAAAAACTATATCATCCATACACAAATAATCCATTCCACATCCACAAACAAACAATATTCATCCACACACAAATACATACAAGTTAAAAGTCGTATATTAAAAAAATAATCAGGAAGATGAAGGCGGAGGTGGCGGAGGTGGCGGGGCATCGGCGCCAAGGCGTGCAGCGAGAGCCTGAAACATCTCCTACATCCGTCGCTCATGCTCCTGCCGCAACTCCTCGATCCTCCTCTCCTGCTCCTCCCGTCGCCTCTCCTCCTCCACCCTCTACCTCTCCAGCTGCTCCCGAATCCCATCGACGACGACCCGTAGCTGCTGAACCTCTCTCTCTGCGATGTCAGCTCGGCGTTGAGCGCTCTCACCAGCTACGGATCGACTGGAGCCAGCTCTAGTTTGTGCCATGAGCTTAGCACCATGGCCAAGCCCACGCATATATCCAGAACGGGTGCCAAGCACCTCGCTCAGGATTTCTGGCTCACTCCGCTGACTACCATCGGGAGTGGGCTGACTGCGTATGGTGTCCATCGCCTCCTGTAATGAAAAGATATGAAATTTCATAAAAAATGACATGAATGACATTATTATCAATCAATGCGCAATTAAATTTTACAAAGTAAAGATTTTTACCCAATGCTCACTGGCTCTAGGATGAACCCAAGATCCCGTCGCCTGCCGACAGTGAGTCCCTTTGTAGAGGTCTACTGGTCCAGGCTCCTGGCCGGTGACGGAATCCCGCCGCGTAATCGAAAGGAAAAAAGACTTATAATAAATGCCAATCAAAATAATATATTAACTTAATAATCATCAATAATTTCTTACCATGTCGTAACGATGTCGTACAAATGACTTTGAACCAGCTACGTGGTTCACTTGTAACTTTTCCCTGTTCGCAGAATTTATTCTACTCCTCTTCTGAACACATTATACAAAATACATTTCTATTAATTGCGAAATTAATTGCGAATTTAATTGTTACCGTAAGATATCGTATATGTAAATATTACCTGAAAAGCCTCCGACGAAAATCTCTCGCAGAGTATCCGCCAGTCGTCTGTAGTAACGTGTGGCGGTGCGGACAGTACGGCCTCATCGTGTGTCCTGCACCGCTTGTACCGCTGGTGCAACTCTCCGCGGTACTCCTTGAACCGCTCTCTAATCATGTCGTCAACGGTATGAGAAATGTAGGGAACATTCAAATCGAATTCAAATTTATCCTACAGTTTCGTAAATAATAAATTAAGGCAATAAACTTATTAACAATAGGACTTAACCATAAATGAACTTTCACAAAAGAAAATTTCAATTTACTAAACTTTACCTGAAGGCGCTGACGGATGAGCTGTCGCACATCATCTGTCACGTCAGTCCAACGGGGGGTGGTGGCGGGGATCAGAGATCGGCATAGGACACTGACCTCAGACGTAAACAATCTGGCACTGTCCCCAACAGGTCTAAGGCAGTCCTGTGGGAACTCTACTGCCACCCTACCCTCACGCGTAAGTCGCTCTAAAACTAACCCACGTGTGGGTCCACATCCTCGTCGGCTGGTAGAAGATGCTGCTGCGAAAAGATATATGTAAGTAACAATTTAAACAGAAATCACTAAATAAATGTCTAGACTTGCATGCAGTGCCCGGTGTATGCTGAACCGAAGGATCAGATGACTGTGATGCACCGTGCGACGTCGATGCTGTCTGCGTCGCATCACGGGTGGAAGGGGTAGATCCAGTGCGCGAACGACCTGATCTCCCACCTGGTGCCATGACTGAATATATCTGAAATACAAACTTATAAATTTAAACAATGTCAATGCAAGTTTATGAACATCATTGCAGAGTGAATTTGTGCTTATGCTTAGAGAAATGATAAAAATATGATTAGACCATTACACTATAATGCAAGCAGAATATAATAAAACCGTAAACAGAATATAATAAAACCGTAAACAGAATATAAAAGTTGAAAAATCCATTACACATTGTCATTCTATATTAAATACATATATCTCATTGTAATACAAATCAACTTCGGATCAACTATCCGAAATACTCCCTGCGTAAGTTATCGTACGCTGCAGATGTATATGTCAAGCTGTATGAAGCACTCGACATTGTTACAGCCAACATGCCAGTCACAATAGGAGAAATCTGATCTCTCGGGACTCCATTCAGATGTGCAAGTGATAATGTCGCATCTTCCATACGAAGTTTTCCGCGGTTATATTCCTCAATCAGGTCCGGAATTTCTTTGAGATTGTATAATCTTTCATCTGAGTCATCGTCTTCCTCCCTACATTTCTCGACCAGACCGGGTATCTCTCTGGCCCTAACAGAAGAATATAGGGCCGGAAAGTCCATCCGCAATAGCTGATGAAGTATGCTGCGTGCTTCCGCTACGCTCCAGTTTGTGGAGGACATGATCAGAAAGTGACTTAACTGTAAATGTAGATTATCAACAAGTCAATTCAGGAAAAAAATCATGACTTGTAAAACATATATACATGTAATAATCAAATTAATCGAATTGAAAAATTACATGTAAATCTTGTATACATTTAATAATCGTCGTCTGAATCATTATCGCTTAGGACTCTTTCTTCTTCACCATCACTATCGCTGATCAGAATTTTCTCTTCATCGTCTGCAACGTTGTCATCGATGAAAGCGTTATTATCTCTAACAATGTCATTTATGATTGAGGCATCAACATGATTAGGTGACACATCATCTCTATTCAATTGCACCATATCAATATCAACATTTGGATCATTCTCTCTATCCTAAGATGGCATGTCTTCTTGGTATGCTTGTTCAACTGACGACGTTCTATTATTCCCTTCATCGTTATCTTCAACGTCTACTTCGGGAACGTCAAATATGTTCCTGGGCTTTATTTTCTGCACCACGTGCCAAGAGCCGCCTAACTTGGTGTCAGCGAGGTAGAATACTTGTTCGGCTTAGCCGGCTATGATAAATGGGTCATCTTTAAACCACTTCCGAGATAAATTTACGCTCGTGAAGTAATTATCAGTCTGTATTCCCAACTTTTTATTTCCAATGTCCCACCAATCACATTTAAATAAGTACACCCGCTTTCTCATACAATAACTCAGCTAATAATATCCGTCAAAACGCCATAAAAATCAATTTCGACCTCCTCATGTGTTCCTTTCACAACCACACCACTATTTTGTGTGGTCCTATATTTCTCACGTTCCTCAGTGTGGAACCGAATCCCGTTTACAATACAACCTGTATATCTAGATACACGTCTATCAGGGCCATCCGGATAGCTCCGACGCACATCCGTTTACAATACAATACACCCGGATAGCTCCGACGCACATCCGGGTCTGCTCCATTAATTTCGAGCTAATACATAAACACGGGCCTGTCCAAATGGCCAGGCTACCCATATTACTGTCCGTAGGAACAGGACGGCTTCAGCATGGTCACAACAGCGGTTCCCACCTTCCAGGGACCCCCGCTCAACATCAACATCAATCAACTACTCTTAATCACAAGTATCATGTTCGTCATCTAATTTGCCACTAAATGATAATATAATAAAATCAGTCGCCCATCCAAGGATGGATAGATTGAAATGCTATCATTATTTCCATTTAAATGCCCAAGCCTAAATTTCGACAGCATCTCCCCCTATCTCTCCAGATATATTTATCTTACATTTCATTTCCACGTCAACTATCCACACATTGTGTGGATTAAATTGACAATGGAATTAAACATAAGAAACATATCCAGAGAGAATAGGAGAGTTACTGCACGAAACTAATGACAGAGCATGTAAATGACAAACAACGATAACATTCCAATCTATCCAACCTTGGACTGTCCAACAGGATAATTTGGCAGATTTCTATACCTCCAAAACACACTTTATCTATGCTCGGCAATATAGAAATCTCCAAATGGGCTAACTGATTCTATTATACTACCATTTGTGGACAAAAAATAATTATTAATAATAAGCCAAATACATCCACAACATACATATCCACATAAATCAACCACGGATAGCTCCGACGCACATCCGGATTTGCTCCATCAATTCTAGATACACAAGCACATGAAAATGGCAGAATCATCAACACCATGAATCAAGTTTAATCAAATACCTAATGACTATTTTGTGAACAAATAAGTATGGGCAGCCCACCATGGGAATCGGATTGCGTGCGGAGTGTAGAGTAAACTCAGTTGGGCCCACCTAGAATGTATGTGATTTATCTATTCCGTCCTTATGTTTTTCCACCTCATTTTAGTGGTTGAGCCCAAAATTTAAGCATATCCAACTCTCAAGTGGACCATGCCATGGGAAACAGTGGGAATAATGATTTCCACCATTCCCAGGCCCTACAGTGATCTTTATTTGTCATCCAACCTGTTCATAAGATCACATGGATATGGATGAGGGAAAACACAAATATCAGCTTCATACAAAACTTCTGTGTCCTCCAAGAATTTTTCAATGATACACATTCAGTTCACACTTGTGGTGTGGTCCACTTTAGATTTTGATATGCTTCATTTTTGGGCACCATACCTAAAATTTCCTGCTAAGATGGATGGACGGAGTGGATAAAATACGTAAATCACTGTGGGCCCCACAGAGTTTACTCCACACAAATATATGCTTGATCCAAAACAGTGGACAGTGAGGGTGGGCCCCACGAGCAGTGGACAGCGACGGTGGGCCCCACATTTATTGTATATCATGATTTTTATTAATTTGTAAATTTCAAATTAAAATCCCTAATTAAGGAAGGAATTAGGGGATTTTAATTTCGAAATCCCTAATTAGGGGATTTTAATTTCAAAATCCCTAATTAGGGATTTACTAAATCAGTGGGCCCCACCAAATCGTGGACAGCTAAGGCGGACCCCACGCACATGCAATGGACAGCGATAGCGACGGTGGGACCCACATGCAATGGACAGCAACGGTGGGACCCACATGCACTGGACAGAGATGGCGCATGGGACCCACATGCTTTAGATTTTGGCAGTGGGCCCCACAATGAACAACGAGGAGAGAGAGAGAGAGAGAGAGAGGAAATGGAGGAAGAAGGAAGGGGGAGACGCTTACCGGCGGCGGCGGCGGCGTACGGTGGCTGGTGGAGGCGCGTGCTCACGCGGGTGGCGTCGGTGACGGCATACGGCGGCGTCGGTGGTCGGCTGGGGGTCGGTGGTCGAGTGGCCGCCGGTGACGAACGGCCGGTGGTCGGCAGTGAGGGAGATGGCCGCGAGAGAGAGAGAGAGAGAGAGAGAGAGAGCTAATGAGAGAAAAGAGGGCGATCGGGTAAGTTAAAAAGACGACTTTTACCGACGAACATTTTCGTCGGTAAAATTTTTTTTTCGTCACTACAAGTCCTTATGAAAACTTTTACCGACGAAACTTTTCGTCGGTAAAAGTCATCTCTTTTCTTGGCGGGAATCACACATTGTACATTTTTACCAACGAAAAGTTTCGTCGGGAAAAGTTTTCGCTTTTACCGACGAAAATTTTCGTCGGTAAAAGTAAAATTTGCTGTTTTATTTTTTAGCGACAGGTATCTTCATCGGCAATAAACTTTTTACCGACGAAATTATAATTTCGTCGGTAAAAGTGTATGGCGGGAAGCAAATTCGGCGGTGGCGGGAAGCTGGAATGATTTTTACCGACGATTTCTATATTTCGTCGGGAAAAATGATTTTTCCCAACGAAAATAATTTCGTCGGTAATACTTTCGTCGGTAAAAAGCCGTTCTCTTGTAGTGTTTGTTTCACTGACTTCCTTAATCTATCTAATCGTGTACATCTTTTGCATCATAGTCTCCATCACGATGTTAAAAAAAGTACTACGACGGTTAGGAGTGCGTGATGACTCACTTTAGATGGGTGGGAATGGGGATGATCATCATTGAAACTTGAAATTGCGTCTTTGCCTTACACTTGAGACGCTAAGCATGCTGAAGCTTAGAGTGGAGCTTGTAGAACTATGGGTAAGTCTTAGAGGGGAGGAGGGTGATTAGGACCGTTTAAAAATGTCTTTTAAAACATCTTACCTTAATTAAACTAATTAGCAATTCTAAACTAATTAAGTAAGAACACTTAGCTTCCAAGCTTAAGTGGGTTCAATCACAAAGCTAGCATATGATAAACATAAAGACAACCTAACCTAAGCATGCATAGATAATCAATTGATTAAACTAATCAAGCACCTAATCTATGCAACCTAAGTAGACTATATGAGAGTGGATCATATAAGCTCAAGTCTACTCTACTTAGTAAAAGTACATCTTGTGTATGGATGTGTGTAACTAGTGCCTAGCATACATCTTAATCAAGCATGAATAATTAAGCAGTCAAACCATACAAAGCTAGATTAATAATGTTCTCAACTTAATTACAAACAAAAGTATGTATAGTGGTTTGGTCACCCTACTCCACTCCCGGTTCAAGTACTCACCCTTGTGAGCACACCGACATTCACTAGGGAGTTTAAATTTGGTTCCTCCCGACCAAGGTGTTTAAACGGTTCTACCCTACCGGAGAGTTTAACAAGGTTCCTCCCAACCTAAGATGGAGATTTCAAGGTTCATCTCTCAACCTAGGAGTTTGAGAAGGTTCCTCCTAACCCTTCGGTCCTACTGAAGAACCTAGCGTATACTCCCGCCGGAGGCTCCCTACGAAGACTAGTTCGAGTTTCTAGATCTAAACTCTCACACTCAATTCTTACCAAGGAAGGAGTGCAAACAGACTCTCAATAAGACAACTTACTTGTCAGATGAGCCCATTGTTCAGTGCCGCTTTAGGTAGCTTGATCTTCGCTCTCCCGTGCTTCAATCAACTCCCGGTTGCTCCCCCAATCATGTTGCCGCTATGTTGCCAATGCCTCAGCTCCACTTGATCAATCACATTGCATGTGATGCCTTTGAAATACTCAAGGTGATAGGAAGGTAGGTTTGAGAACTCTACAACTAATGGGAATGAGTTGCCTAGAGTTGCTCACCTACAATGATCTCATCTTAGAGCTTTAGATAAGGATATGACTATTAAAAAAGATCCAAACTCTAGAGATTAAGAGGAGATGAAGGTTATCTTCTTCATGAGCTTAGAATGCTTCATTTTTGTGCTAAATCACAAGGAAGATGCCTTGTATTGGTTAAAAATTGAGCCTTTAATGGTCTCTAGCAATGATGGCCTCAATCCTCTCAAAAACCCTCTCCATACCGTTAAAAACGAGTCAAGCCTTTAAATAAGAAAGCCTCCGACGGCTATAAAATGGTTATAAACGGATTTGTTCGACCGGTAGACCGACCTGTTGGATGGGGTCCTTGACTGGTCGGGCGACTAGTCGAATTAATTGGCCTGGATAGAATATGTTGCTGTCTCAATAAGATCAGTCGCCGACTGGTCGGATAGACTGGCCGATCGGTTGGACGATCGGTCGATCGGTCTAATTAAGCCCAAGACAGATAATTTTCATGTGGAGCCCGCTATCCATTTTGGGCTTTCTGCCAGTCGGACGACCGGTCATACATGTATTTCTGCTGTATAATGTGTTTTGTTTTACAGCAGAACATGCAACCTCTTAACCATTTATTTGATGACCTTTTGGGACACCTAAGGCCAATCTAAGATGACTAAGGGTATCCTAATGGTCACAGTTATCTAGAGGTTATAGTTTTGGTTAGGTTCAAGGTTAAGGCTCACCAAGGCATCTCTTTTACTTGATTCTTCTTCTTTGATCTAGCAGGTCCGTCTTGAGTCTTTGGTCTTCGTTTTCATTAAGCTCAAGCGACACTAAACTCACTGACCTAAGTGATTGATAAACAAGGTGCATTAGTATGCCACAGAAAAGTGCACTAACAATCTCCCCTTTTGTCAATTACTTAAAATAATTTAACCTACCAAAACAAAATACATGTACAAGAGATTACATTGATAATGAAATAAATACATGACTCTTGACATGCCTAACTAAGCAGCTCCCTTAAGTTTGCTCCCCCATAACCTGTCAATCCCTGCATCATAAAACATAGCAAACTAGTTTTGGTGAGACTTGATCTTTCTTTCCCTTTTTGTTAGCAATTGACAAACTATTCTCTCCCCCTTAATGATTCATCATTTAAGGTTAAGGTAAGAGTAGATAGTATGTCGCAGTTAAAACAATAAGCACATGCTAACAAGGAGAGTATAGGGTGTATGAATATTAAAACATGGAGCATGCTATGGAACATGATTAATAAGAAAATGTTACTTTCTAAGTATAGTTAATCATGCATAATTGGTCATTTAAGATATACATTTGCAATAAAAACACAAAGGTCTTATAGCCCAATCAACCAACCTCCCCTAATGGTATATCATAACCAAACTTAAGCAAAGATTAACATACATTTAAGCATAAAATTTATCATGATTAACTAATCTAAGCAGTGAGATAGTCTAACAGCAAATATATAAAATGAAAGCAAGGCTAAACTACTAAATGTGGGCTAATGAGGCTTGAATCCTCTGATTTGCCCATAAGCAGAGAAATGAGGCTGAAATGCTCAGATATTCTTATAAAAATAGTTTCTAACTACCCTTACAAACTAAGTTCAGTTTGATTAGCCTAATGGTAACTAATTTCCACAACACCCTCATGAAATGTAGCATATGGTGAGGGGTTGGGAACTCCTCTTAGAAAAGAAAATGGTCGGGATCCTCTCTTAGATTAAGGGGAAGATAGGTAGTGGTGGTAGCCATGAGAGCTATCATTGGTTTTGGCTCCCATCACTAGGGGAGTCACCGGAATTAGATTTAAACTCCTCTGTATCATCCCATGTTGCTATCATAGCCTTCTTGTCACTTCTTTTGGGTTTTTTTTTTTTTTTTACATTCATTAGCAACATGACCATATCCATCACAATTGTAATATTGGACGGTTTTGGATTTACCTTTGAATTTCTTTTTTTCTTGTCTTTCTTGTCATAACTCTTCCCTCTCTCAAATTTAAGGAATCTCTTGAACCTTTTGTTAAGCTCATCATCTTCATCATCACTATTTTCTGAAGATTCACTCTCAACTTTCTTTTTCCTAAGTGAGTGTCTTTGTGAAGTCTTCAAAGCAATGTTTTTTTTAGAGGGAGTCTTAAAGTGTAGTTCATGAGTTTGTAGGGAACCTAAAAGTTTTTCTACTTTCATGTTATCTATGTCTCTACACTCTTCTATTGTAATGACTTTGGAGTTAAATCTCTTCAAGAGGGACCTAAGAATTTTTCTACAAATTTTTCTATCCGAAATCCGATCTTCTAAGCCACTCATGGAGTTATAAATATTGTTAATCTAGAATAAAACTCCATCATATCCTCATCCTCACTCATTTTAATATTTTCAAATTGTGTGGAGGAGTTGCAATTTGATCACCTGATGGTAGATGTTCCCTCTTAAGTCACCACTAGGATATCTCAAGGTTCTTTGTTAGTCCTATAGTTACATATACGATTAAATTCATTTGATGATATAGTAAAGAAGATTGCGTTAAGTCCCTTGGCATTGTAGCCACATAGTGACTTTTCTTCGACACTCTAAGTCCAACTTGATTTAGACTGAGCGACTGAAACTTCATATTGAACCCCATTTTCACCGGTGTGATATAACCATCTTTCACAATGTCTCATACAGTCGAATCGAGGGACATTAGGAAGACATGCATCCGGGCCTTCCAATTGGCAAAATTTGACCAGTTAAAAAATGATGGTCGAGTGATAAAACTACTCCCTTCATGGGTCGACATTGTGCTATAGTTCCTTGGATTTACACTTGTAACTCACACTTGCTCTATCCGAGCAACCCACTCTGATACCAATTAAAATTGCGTCTTTGGCTCACACTTGAGAGACTAAGCATGTGGAAGCTTAGAGCAGATCTTGTAAAACTATGGTTAAGTCCTAGAGGGGGGGTGCGATTAGGACCATTTAAAAATTTCTTTTATAACATCTTGCCTTAATTAAACTAATTGGCAATTCTAAACTAATTAAGAAAGAACACTTAGCTTCCAAGCTTAAGTGGGTCCAATCACAAAGCTAGCATATGATAAACATAAAAACAACCTAGTCAAAGCATGCATAGATAATCAATTGATTAAACTAATTAAGTATCTAATCCATGCAACCCAAGTAGACTATATGAGAGTGGATCATATAAGCTCAAGTCTACTCTACTTAATGAAAGTACATCTTGTGTGTAGATGTGTCTAACTAGTGCCTAGCATACATCTTAATCAAGCATGAATAATTAAGTAATTAAACCATACAAAGTAAGATTAATAATGTGCTCAACTCAATCACAAATACAAGCATGCATGTATAGTGGTTTGGTCACCCTACTCTAGTCCCAATTCAAGTACTCACCCTTGCGAGCACACCGGGATTCACTAGGAAGTTTAAATTTGGTTGCTCCCAACCAAGGTGTTTAAACGGTTCCACCTTACCGGGGAGTTTAACAATGTTCCTTCCAACCTATAACTGAGATTTCAAGGTTCATCTCTCAACCTATGAGTTTGAGAAGGTTCCTCCCAACCCTTCGGTCCTACTCAAGAACCTAGTGTATACTCCCGCCGGAGGCTCCCTACGGAGACTAGTTTGAGTTTGTAGATCCAAACTCTCACACTCAATCCTCCCCGAGGAAGGAGTGCAAATGGACTCTCAATAAGACAACTTATTTGTCGGATGAGCCTCTTGTTCACCGCCACTTTGGGTAGCTTGATCTCTACTCTCTCGTGCTTCGATCAACTCCCGTTTGCTCCCCCGATCGTGTTGTCACTGCGTTGCCAATGCCTCAACGCCACTTGATCAATCACCTTTCATGTGATGCCTTTGAGATGCCTAAGGTGATAGAAGGGTAGGTTTAAGAACTCTACAACTATTGGGAATGGGTTGCCTAGAGTTGCTCATTTACAATGATCTCATTTTAGAGCTTTGGATAAGGATATGAGTATCAAGAAATATCCAAACTCTAGATATCAAGAGGGGATGAAGGTCATCTTCTTCATGAGCTTGGAATGTTCCATTCTTGTGATAAATCACAAGAAAGATGCCTTGCAGTGGTTAGGAATTGAGAGTCTAATGGTCTCCAACAAAAGTGGCTTTAATTGTCTAAAAAACTTTCTCCATACCCCTAAAAACGAGCCAAGCCTTTAAATAAGAAAACCTCCAACGGTTATAAATGGCTTTGTTCGACCGGTCGACTGGCCGGTCGAATGGGGTCCTTGATCGGTCAGGCGACCAGTTGAATTAATTAGCTTGGAGAGAATATGTTGTTGTCTCAATAAGATCAGTCGCCAACAGGTTGGACAGCCGATCGAATTAAGCCCCAAGACAGATAATTTTCATGTGGAGATCCCTGTCTATTTTGGGCCTTCTGCCGACCGGTCAAGCATGTATTTCTGCTGCATAATGTGTTTCGTTTTACAGCAGAACATGCAACTTCTTGGCCATTTGTTTGGTAATCTTTTGTGACACTTAAGGCCAATCTAAGATGACTAAGGGTATCTTAATGGTCGTAGTCATTTAGAGGTTATGGTTTTGGTTAGGTTCAAGGTTAAGGCTCACCAAGGCATCTCATTTACCTGATTCTTCTTCCTTGATGCAGCAGGTCTGTCTTGAGTCTTCTGTTTTCGTCTTCATTTAGCTTAATTGACACTAGACTCACTGACCTAAGTGATTGACAAATAAGGTGCACTTATATGCCACAGAAAAATGCACTAGCAAAACCTCCTGAGGTTCACCTGTTAGAATTATGGGTCATACATGGCTTAGTTCTACTTGACAATGCAATGATCAGTTTGGATCAGTCGCATGACCATTAGGGTAGGACCCACATTAATGGGTGGATACAGTTATTACGCATAAAGTGATGTAGACAACTCTAATAGAGTTGTGTTGGGATGTAACTCTTCTCTCCATGCGTGAGATTGATGAGACGTGGGCTACAGAGAGTCCTACGATGGGTGGACTCTCTTCCATAGTAAATCATCTTTATAGTGCAGTTGGTCCCCAAATCCATACACTTTCTAACACACATATCTCTCCCCATTGGAGTACGTACCAATATGAGTGTGTAGGAGGGGGAAGATCGACGTGCAGCCGTAATCTTCAACAGCTAGGGTAATGGGTGATCAAGGTATTCATCTAACTGATTAATACCCTGGATTGATGCTAGTATTGATTTGAAAATTCGCTACGTTATTATTTACTACATGTGGTATCAAAGAAGCACTGCACAATGATCTAGGGCACTGTTTAAAGTTCATGTATTAATTCCAGAACCAATTAAAAGTCATAGGATTTCGGCCGCATCTAACCGACTTAGTCCTTTATTGAGATTTGTAGAAATTCGGACTGAGATCCTGCACCTGTCATCAGAATCTGACAAGAGCCATGTTTGGCTGACATCTAGAATTGGATGGCAAAACCCTCGTTGAAGGGTTGACGATTCTTTTTCTAGTTAGGGTTTCACCATTTAGATGGGTGGCCGCCATTGAAGGCAGATGCCATAATCCATGGTAACCCCAATCATATGTCACTACACCAAATATAAATGGTGAGGAAGATGAAAGAAAGGGGAAAATCTTGTTAATGTCGCAATCCAACTTTACCTGACGATGATTAATGGCTTCTCTGACACCGATGCACAATAGTAGCTATTAATGGTAGTAACAAAGGTGGTAAGGTCAATGCGATGAAAGGGCAGAGACTATTGCTATGGTTTAGATCCATGAGGAGCTGTGCGAGATGGGTCGTGGCTAGAAGTTGGAGTGGAGATCGGAACCATCATTGGACCCTCATTTCAAAGTAGAAGGGTGGGGTGGCAGCCAACTGTCGTCACTGAGAGAGAAGGCAGAGGCAGCTGCTAACTGTAGGTTAGCTTGGGTTGGCCCCGTCCATTGATTTCGTCAGTGTAGATATTATTTGGGCAGTTTTCAAACTATTATTTGGGCCTAATTTTAGCCTGATTTAGACTTATTTTGAGGTCGGCTTTGGGGATTGTTTTAAGACCATTTTCAGGCTTTTTTTAGAGGCTATTATGGGCCATTTATGAGCCTGTTATGAAGTGACATATGGGCCTGATTTTAGGTTATTTTTAAGCTGATTTTTAGGCCTGATTTAGGCAAACTTTAGGCCTAATTTTGCACCATTTTTTTGGGCTAGGCTATGAGCATGTCTGAGCCCATCTTTCAATACCTCATGGAGGTCCATTTGTAGGCCTATTTAGGCGCCAAATTGAAGATCATTCAAGGAATCGATTTTCCAACATTGAATACTTGATTATCCACTAGTTTTAAGCTGAAATATAAAGTTTCTTTTATTGTTTCTTATTAAATTGAATGGATGGGTTATAAAGTTTTGTTTGGATTTCCAACATTGGTCACTAAGGCCTCATCTCATTGATCCTAGCCTAGGAGTGTTGGATTGTAGTTTATGGGTGTATCGTGCATCCAGTTTATTAGGGTCCATGCATTGTTAGTGGCTAGACATATTACAAAGAGTAACCCGTACGGCTAATTTCACTCATTTATTATCTATGAGGCATTTAAAATGTCCATCAGGGGCAATTGAATTAGATGGTGTCTTAGTTTCTAGGATTTAGTGGATACTCTTGGTTGCATGTTCTATTGAAGCGGCCGTTACTAAAGATATCCATTGAATTTTTATTCAAAGGCATGATTTTTATTTGGTATGGCTCATTGGATTTTGATATAAGAACAGAAAAAGCAAAAATTTTGAAAATCTTGTGTATATAAAATTAACACACACAACTATTACAAATTACAACTACACTTTACACTTACAACTTATATATTCACATCTATATAAGACTTTCAATTAAGACTCATAATTACAATACTTATAATTAGCAACTAAAATAATAACTCATCGTACAACTACAACTTCACACACACCAATTACAACTACACTCCCCTATTTGTAGCATTTAGATGCCAATGTTGGTTAACACAAATGGTTATGAAGATCCCACGTGCACCAGTATACACCATGTGAATAGTCAGTTGATGAGATACATAGTAATTTTTTTTTTCTCTCTAGTTATTGAAGTGGGTAGGGATCAGTGTTGTACTGTACATTTGGATTAGCCTTATTCTGGGCTGACTTCCGAACATGAGCTGCACAAATGATGGATGGAGCAGATGCCACACAGGCAACCGAATAGATCACCCCATGGAGCATTTTGGTGCACCCGTTCCCTACAACAGAAATTCATGTCCCATATTTAGAGGTTGGGGCCCATCTCCCCTATGAGAGGCCGAAGAAGGGTTGCTTTTCGTTTCTTGAGACATTTCGCATGCAACCATTGAATGCAAACTTTATCATACAATGCTTCCTCTTCCACTAATGTGTCACTTGTTTGCCACATCTGAGCCCTGCAAATGGAATCTCTAGAGGATGAAAGAAGGATGGCCCATTCATCATGCAGGCTACACCATGAGAATCAGTATAAAGCCAGTGGTCTGACCCAATGAACGAGTGTGACCCACCTAATGACAGGCGCGACTTGGGTGAGACCCCGGAACCAGAGATGTGGATGGGACCCTGAACCTAGGGCCCACCTGGATGTATTCTACGTAGATCCATGCCGTCCATCTGTTTCTTCATATTATTTTAGGATGCAGTTCCAAAAATGAAGCTGATGCAAATTTTAGATGGACCACACCTCAAGAAACAGTTATCATTCAACCATGACCATTAAAAACTTCCTGGAGTCCACCGTAATGTTTATTGACCATCCAATCTGTTGATAAGGTCACGTAGACAGGGATGAAATGAAAAAACAAATATCAGGTTGATAGAAAACTTTTGTGGCTCACAAAAGGTTTTTAATGGTCATTAATCAGTGTTTCTTATGTTGTAGTCCACCCAAAATTTTCATCTTCTTCATTTTTGGTACCATAGTACAAAATAATCTGGAAAAGCAGATTAACGGCATGGATCTACAAGGAATACATCCAGGTGGGCCCTAGGTTCAGGGTCCCACCCACATCGCTGGTTCCGGGGTCTCACCCAAGTCGCGCCCCCTAATGACTGGGTTGCTTCAGTTTTTGCTCTAGATGATCCTTGCATGAACAATGTATCCTTCTTTATGGGGAGGTTTCAAGACTCGGATACAGTTACATCCCCCAGTCAATTTTGATGATCCAAAGCATCCATGCGGTGGGCCTCACTATTAATTGCAAGAATCCGAAATAACAACTGAGTTGAATTTTTTTAACTTTTTCTTTTTTATCTCTGAAATATTTTGACTTGAATAAGAGGGTATACTTAACTCGTACTTTTGAAGACAATCAATGGATGGTTTGGATCTTGCAATATTAAAGATTTTCAGGACATCTCCCATCCACTGTTCAAGACACTAGATCCACAGTCTTGATCATCGAACCATGACTCAGCATTTATGGAATCATGCACGTGCTGATGAGCAAGAGGAACTACAGGGTCTTTGTCATCAGCAATCGACTTCCGTTTCAATGATGCAAACCGTGCACGTGAGGGCCCACCATTAATTAAAAAAAAAAAAAAAAACCTCGACATTGTAATATGTGAACGTTATTATCATTTAATCGTGTTTGGGGACTCATATCATGCCGTGGAACATTAGTTACCATAAGTTCGAGATTGTGGGACCCACTATTATGTACGAGTTCCATCCAACCCGTACATTATATGAACATTGTAGGCCTAGTCACAAAATTCAGCCTAATCCATAACTCAGGTTGGGCCAAAACGAAGAGGAAAAGTGGGTGATGCCTGCCACATGGAATGTGGGGTCAATGATGCTGTTTATAGGTCATCCAACCCAGTCGTCAGGCGAATCCCATTAAGATGAAGGGATGAATCAGATATCAACCCATTCGGAAATTTAGATGGGCCACAATAAATGAATTGTGGATGATTCTTGGGACGTATGCTGCACACAAGGAGGTACACCAGATTCGCAGTTTCGATTCCACGTGCACATCCCGGGTGGACCCCACACTGTTCGAACATATGGTTGTTTCCAACTCGTTTCCCAATTTTTCCTCTTTCCAACAGCCGTTTGATGGCCCCATGGGCTTATTATAACATTTGTTTTATGTGTATGGCCAGTGATAGCTCTTAATGCCATTTTCCAAAGTTGGGGTATTTCTGCTTATGTTACTGAATGGAACATAAGTGGAGAACCATGTAGCGGGAGTGCCCTTAATTCATCAACGAGCAGGATCAGCGCCCTGGGATCAAATGTGATTGCTCATCCAACGGTGGATCTACTTGCCACATAACCGAAATGTAAGTCCACACTCAGATATGCCAACTTGGTACGAAAATATTATTTATCAAGCGGACCATCTGGTGAGCCTTGGCTCTTTAGGATTGCCTGATCAATTTGATCCATGTGTGGTGGCTCATCCATAGAGGGAATCACCAGATGAATGGCTTGGATCATTAAGGATATATACCTCGTGTACGTAAACGAGTAGTCGACTCTACTGATATTTGTTCTTCTTGCCTTCAGCAATCTGCAAGGGCTAGGTATGGGAATGTCGGGTGTGGCTTGGGTAATTCCAGAAGAGCTCCAACACTTTACTTTCCTGACAAATCTGTACGGATTATCCTTCTCCCCTTTCTCTTTTCGTCGTCATTGTTAGGGCACTAGTATGAGAAACGCTTTGATGCCCTACCAGTAAAACTGGGGTATAAGTAACTAAGATCAACCGTCCAAATGTTCGGACCCAGTTTATATGGATTGTGGATCAAAACCTAGGCTTGTTTAACTTCTTGAGTGGCCGCTTGCTCGATATTTGATGTCGTGCTGAAATGAAAGCTATTCAATGGTCTGAATTCCAAGGAAAAGTATTCATTAATCCGAGGTTATGATCATTCAATCAATCCAACTTCAGAGGAGAAATTATCTTTACTAGGTCTGTATTTTTGGGCAGTGTACTTTGAGTTGATTAGCTCATTGCTCTTAATATCTGATCAGGTTGAGCCAGGGCTGTCGCGGGCTGGGTCTTCGGTTGGCTCAGGCCCGGATTCTGAACAGTTCAGGTCAGTCCCGACAGTGGGCTCAGCCTGTTACATGCAAACCCAGGCTAAAATTATTAACCATAGCCCTCCTGAGTCCTAAGCTCACTCAATCGGGCCCACAATGTTACTGGCCTAGAAATCAAATGGATCTGCTCTTGGGGTGGGCCACACATGTAAAAAGAATTGGATGGCCAGGGAAATTGACCAATAGCAAACATTCAAGTACATGTGTGGCCTATCAACTTAGAGGGAAAGCTCTTGTTAGTTTACTCAGGGAATCTACAAAGTGAGCCCCTACCTGATGAACGGGTATGGTCTTGTACACGTGTCACACGTAACTAAGTGTTTTCTCTATATTGCAGGGATGTGTCGTACAATGACATAGAGGGTTTCCTGCCATCATTTATCGGCAATTTTACGTACCTGCGCTCCCTGTAAGTATCGAATTTCTTCCCAGGCAAAATTTCCGCTGTTGCTGTTAGGTAAACCCGACCATTGATTAATTTCACCCAAATCTCTCAAACGTTCTACCGAATTTTTAGATGGTCCGGAGGCATCTGATTTTTCCCTCCCAATTTGGAACACACATTAATTTACTTCTAACCGTTCAGCTGATAACCATCAATTTGACGGTTAGGATTACTTGATCATCTGTATTTTACATATATGCTCCATCCATAGTTTTCCCCCCAATTTGGATGGTTTGGATAGCTGTACATGAGTGCCACATAGTAAGTGGATGAATCACCACCACTTCCGTAACAGCGGTTAACTGTTACAGTAGTTTGTATATGAATGCCGATTAGCTGCTGACTGCTTCGGTATCGACTCAGCTGTACATTGGCCGACTTGAGCTTTGCCCTGTTTGAGCTAGGCTTGTTCAATGACCACCCTGTCTCGGGTTTGGCTTGCCTCAGCCTTCGAGCTGGATTGAGATGATCGAGATCAAGTTGGAATGACATGATCGAGCCAGCCTAAAATTATTTAAAATTCAGGCCCAAAGGCTGCCCAAAGCCCATTGACACCCGGCACTTGCTTTTATAGAGAGTTTCACCTCTTTTTTCTTTGCTCTCTTCCAATGTGAGACTAAACGGTATACCTTTCCAGTTAGTGGAGTTGAGTTCTAATCAAGTCAATCGATTGAGTTGAGCTGAGTCAAGTTGCGATTGAGCCGAACTTCGAGACGAGCTGAATTGAGCTTGGGTTAACTCGAGCTCGAGCTCAAAAACCCTTTTGAGCTTGGAAAAATGGCTTGGCTTAAGTCGAACCCAACCTTCAAATCAAGCCGAATCGAGCTGGTTCGAGCTGAGTCAAGTGAGCTAACGGAGCTAGCTTGGCTCGTGTACAGCTCTAGTAGCCAGATTTGCTACTTGAAGTCACGTCACCAATTTTAGTGGGCCCCACAAAGATGTATTTGTTGTATCTACTTGAAGAGATTCATTTTATAGTACGATAGAAAGGCAGATATAAAGCTCAACTGGACCCACCATAGAACACAGTGGGGATTGAACTCCTACCACTAAAAACTACTTAGGGGCCATAGAAGTTTTTGATCAATCTGATATTTGTTTTTCTTTCTTCTTCCATGCACGTGTGAAACAGGTTACATCCCAAGTAAACATCATGGTGGGCCTAGGAGGGTTTCAACGGTGGCATCAGTGTCTTTACTGTTTTCTGTGTGAGGTCCACCCGAGCTTTAGATCTGCCTCATTCTTTGTCTCAGGCCCTAAAATGATCTCTATAAATGGATGAACGGTGTGGATACAAAATATATGTTATGGTGGGGGCCCAAAGAACTTGGTGACGTCACTTCAGTATCAGTAGCTAATCCGCGTCTGTTGTATCCTGTGCAACCAGTTGTATCTTATAAAACTTTATACCTTCATACACGGTGATAAATCCGATGGGAGCGGATTGCCTGTGACCACGGGCACAGAGATATCTCTATGCTCGGGGCTGTGTGGGGTACATAAATAGAGATGTCAGTGACAAATCCAGTATGTCCATCTGTTTTTAAAGAAAAAAAATAGGACGGGATTCTAAAAATCAGGCAGATTCAAAAGTCAGGTGGGTCACACCATCGACCATTGAAGCAGTGGGAACACAAACATCCACCAGTGAAACCTTCATGGAGCCGACCATGATGTTTATATGACATCCAAACCGTTCATAGAATTATAAACACTAAGAAATGCAAAACTTTTGTCACTGTTAGGGGTTCAATACCCACTCTTTCGTGTCATATGGCCTACCTGAAATTTAGATCTGCATGATTTTTAGAATCCCATCCTATCGTGGTCTTTCAAAACAGATGGACGGAGTGGATTTGTCACGGACATCTCTATGGCCCCACACAGCTCCGGGCACAGATATATCTATCTGCCCGGGGTCACAGGCAATCCAATCTCAAATCCGATGGTTGATCGGTTGGGCCTAGCATGGAATTTTCCGTGCTAAAAAGGAATGCACCAGTCAGGATGACCCTGCCATCGATTTCAGGGACTTCTGAGGGGAGTCGGATTGCGTCCTTCCTCAGTATGGACGCATAGCGTCCATACCTTCTCAGAGCGTCCATACCGAGCTGTGGAGGGGCCCGTCGTGACGTATCTGTTCATCAACTCCGTCCATTCCATTTCTAAGATCTGGTTGATCACATGAGACCAAGAATGAGCAGGTCCAACGGCTAGGATGAAACCAATGAGGGTGTTAATGGGCGGTTATAAATAAAAGCCCACCAACGCCTTCAATTGGTGGCTAGGATGCAACCAATGCAACTTGTTCTTTACGTATAAACCATCTGCAGACCGTCCTAATTATGGAACCCTTGTGGATGGCTCATTCCCCAAAAGTCGCTGAGGGGGAAATCGTATATAAATTTCCAACCGTTGAACATGGAAATCGGACCAATTTCTTACTAACCGTCCATTCATGGCCTCCAATTGGAAGGTTAAGATTATCCAATCAGCATCATTTGGACTGCCACGATTTATCTCCAGGGGACATCAAATGAACAATACAAATCTCATCGTCTATATGCACGTCCCACAATGGCATATGTATAGGATTCGGGGGCATTTCCTCCGCTGCCAACGTTGTGTAGATCTTCTAGCCTAAAAATCAGGCCTTTTCACCGTTGGCTGGAAAAACTTGCTTTGTCTGTAAGTTTGTTTTGTACACCGTGTTCCACTTTGGAGTTAGCCTTTCAAGCCAGAAGATCTAATCAGTGAGGTCCACCTTATATTAGTTTTTCAACTGTTGAACTCGGAAAGCTAACCAGTTTCTTTCTAACCGTCCATTCGTGGCCTCCAGTCGGATGGTTAGGATTATCCGGACAGCATCATTTGAACCGTCACGATTGATCTCCAGCGCACATCAATTGACCAATACAAATCTCATCCGTCTAAATGCAATTGCATGTCCCCAAATGGCATACATGGGTTCGGAGCTTTCCATCCTCTCTGATCACGTTGTTTAGATGATCTAGTCCAAAAATCAGGCCTTTTCACCGTTGGGGCAGACACAAAACAAATGGATGGCTGGGAAAAATTGCTTTAGATAGAAGTTTGTTTTGTACACTGTGGCCCACTTAAGGAGTTACCCCGCATGATTTTTGAACCAGAAGATCTAATCAGTGAGGCCTACCTTATAGAAGGCTAGGATCTGCTCGCCTGTGCCATGTTCAAAGCTGTGCTTTTGTAGAGATGGACAAGGCTCTATACACGTGTGGATGATCAAAACCATGGTTGGGCATGTCCGCAATGATGAGGATGGTCAACCTTTCGTAACCATTCAGTAGTTCACATGATTAAATCATACCACCGTCAGTGATCGGAAGTTCATACCCATTCATCCCAACTTGAGATATCACAGTGGAAACTTCTAGATGAACGGTCTGAATCGGTCAGGTAGTGGGGCACATCTTATCGTGAAGACACATCTTTCCCGCTAAGATGCCACTTCTGTGGGGAATCTAAACCATTCAAATTTGTAAGCCCCACCATGAAGACACCTGGCACCAAAATTAGGCCAGACGTTTCAACAGGTGGTCCGCACTGTTGGAATGAGTAGATAACCGACGGTCTGACTCAACATCCAGGCGTGGCCAATTTATAGAGGGGAGCCGCCTGATTTTTGGAGCTAGATGATCTTTATCATGGGACCTAACATTGACATGGTACAGATGTTGTACGCAAGTGGCATGTTGGCAGGAAAGGTTTTGCTGCACCCCAAGTAAGCTCATTTTCAGCTGCATGTTCAGTTCTCAGATGATAGAAAAATTATGAAGGTTCTTGGGGTGATTCCAAGTAGTTTTAGAGATGAAATAATTAATTACTAACTTTTGGGGGTTACTAGTCAAATGACTTTTCTGGTTTGCTCCAACTTACGCTGGGATATTTAAATAGGCCCGTTTGAATAACACCAATTAAGTTACTTTTTCTACTTACAAACAGTAGATAAGTAACTTGTTTGAGGTAAATAACTTTGGCTTACGATCAATTATAAGTAACTTTTTTTTTATATTTTTTTTATATATATATTTAGAGTTACTTAATCACTTCAGCTTAGTAAGTACAACTCAAGATGAGTTACCTGAGGGATATGTAGCTAATTATCCCCTAAACGAATACGTCGATTTTTTACAAAAATGTGTAACTAGCACACACACACGAACCATCCGTTGATCAGTGGTCGTGAAGAGTTCTTATACTTCACAGAAAACCAAGAAATAGGGGGCATCTTTTCCCCGCCTAGCTAGGGGCCATCTTTTCCTTGATAGAGTAGGGTTGGGTTGTTGTATTGAGCCTTCAATCTGTGGCAGTTTGACAAAAGGTCTCTGAACAGGTCGAAATATGAGTCTTGATAAGTTCAGATAATTCAAAATTATGGTGAAATTCTTTGGACTTTTTTTGGCATGTTCGACCGTCGAAATGTGGCGTCGACTAGTTAACTTGTGCATCAACCCATCTCAACCGGTCGACGGTGCGCATGGTTTCGCAGTTTCGTGTGTGTGTGTGTTTTTTTTTTTTTTTTTTTTTCTATTTCTGGTTTCATGTTATATATATGCGTGTAATCAGAATTAGGGTTTAATACTTGAGTTCTAAATGTGCTTAGAGAGTTTTGGTAGAAGAAAAGCTAGAGTTTTCTCTCTAGTTGATTTTGTAAGTGTTCTCCATCTCTTGTGACTTTCGTTTTCATAGTGATTCACTTTATGCCATGGTTTTTTCCCGCAAGGGTTTTTCTACATAAATTCGTTTGTCTTCTATGTTTGAATATTTCTTTGTGCGATTATGATTACTTTGTTTGATTCTCCTCTGAGTTGCTTCCGCGGTCCCAACAAGTGGTATGAGTTAACGTGGAATCCATTCTAAATCTAAGACAATGTATTTATGGCCTCAAGTATGAAGTTTGACATTGAGAAATTCAACAAGAAAAACTACTTCGAACTATGGAAGGTGAAGATGGGGGGCCTCCTAGTTTAGCAAAGATTGGACAATGCACTCTTTGGAAAGGACCAGTGACCGGATACTATGAAGGAAGGAGATGGATTAGAAGGCTAATACCTCAATCTAGTTATGTCTATTAGATGACGTCCTCTAAAATGTTTTTAAAAAAAAAAGAATGCCACTAGAACATGGGCGAAGTTGGAGAGCCTTTACGCAACGAAGTCTCTCTCAAATGGTCTGTACTTGAAGCGACAATTTTACGATCTGAGAATGGAGGAGGGGACTGATGTTCATGAACACATTAGCCACTTTAATAAACTTGTGTGCTAGTAGTTGATGGATATGGAGGAAGTGTTCAAAGAAGAAGACCGAGCCCTTGTTCTTTTGAATTCCCTACCAAATTCCTATGAGAATCCAGTAGACTTTGTGCCACGGTAGGGACACCATTAAAGTCAATACTGTTATCTCAGCTCTTCAATAGAGGCAGATAAGCAAGAAGAATGGCGGTGAGGGTATCTCTAAGGAAGTGTTGGTTTCAAGGGGAAGGAAATCTGAACGAGAGAGGGAGACTTCGAGAACTAGGTCCAAATCCAAAGGTAAGTGCAAGATGAAGTGCTAAAAGTGTAGGAAGACTGGACATATGAAGCAGGACCGCAAATCATAAGATAATGAGAAATCAAATGCATCTTCAAGGTAGCCAATACTATGGAATCCATAGAGGATGAGAATGTTGATGGCCGTGATGTTTTGATTGCATTCATATTCGAGTTTCTTAGCAATGAATGGATCCTGGATTCAGGGGGCATTGTATCACATATTTCCTGATCGTAGTGCTTTCACTACATACAACGGGTACAATAATGAATGTGTTCTTGGGTGATGACTATGCCTACAAGATGGTTGGTGTTAGATTGAACGTATTTTGACAGGTGTGAGGCACATTCCTAGGATAAAGAAGACTTTAATATCTCTAGAAGCTTTAGAGGCATTGGGATGCGAGTTCACTAGGTTTAATTGTGTGTTACGAGTTTCGAAAGGGGCATTCATAATCATGAAAGTATAGAGGAATGAAAATATCTACAGGTTGATTGGAAATACCATCTCGAGTGGTGCTACAGTAGTTGTAGTAGTGTCCACATTTGCACGTTTGTGGCATGCACGGGATGAAGGTACTTTCTCACTAAGGTCTTATTCCTGCTTTTAAAAGTGTAGATTTACATAAATGTGAACAATATATATATATATATATATATATATATATATATATATATATATATATATATATATATATATAGTAAACAATTAATCTAAACTGTTATTTAAAATAGGAAAACATATAAGGGGTGCTTGACTATGTGCATTTAGATGTGTGGGGGTTGTCGCCTGTTATTTCAGGAGGAGAGTTATCGCACTTTATCACCTTTATCGATGACGTCTCCAAAAGAGTTTGGGTTTATTTTATGAAGAATAAATTTGATGTTTTCACCACCTTCAAGATATGGAAATGGATGGTGGAAAGGCAAACATAGAGTAAGTTGAAGGTATGGAGGATAGACAATGGAGGTGAGTTCACTTCCAAGAAATTTGATTGTTATTGCAAGGAAGAAGGGATCATGAGGCACAACATAAGACGACATACACTTGAGCAGAATGGTATTGTGGCCGAAAGGATGAATCAGACTCTCTTAGAGAGTACCTGAAAAATGTTGAATAATGCTAGGTTAGGCGAGGAAATGTGAACTAAGGCTGTGAACACGACTTGTTACTTAGTGAATCGGTCCTCGTTTATGACAATAGATTATAAAATTTCAGAAGAAGTGTGGAGTGTTCATGATATAGATTACTCGGGGTTGCGAGTATTTGGTTGTGATGCTTACTCTCATGTACTGTTAGTTGAGAGAGATAAGTTAGAGTAAATGGCAAAAAAATATGAATTTGTCGGTTATGGTGATAGTGTGAAGGGATACAGGCTATATGATCAAGTCACAGAAAAGATTACGCTTAGTTAGGACATTAGGTTTGATGAGAATTTCTTATTCTGTCAGGATGAACACAAGCAACTAGAAAAGTCAGTAGTTGACGTTGAAATTGAAAATGGTCAGACATGGGCGTATATTGAGAAGTAGACAGATGTATAGGTGTAGGTGGAGTAGCCACCTGTGAGAAGGAATCTACCGAGGGATTGTAGGTTACTAGAAAGATACATGGATGACTTGACTATTGCATTCACCCTCATTATAGATGAGGGCGATCCGTCTATTTTTCAAGAGGCACTTGATGATGTAGGCGTCGAAAAGTGGAAGGTAGTGATGCATATCGAGATGGTCTCCTTGTACAAGAATGAAATGTGGGAGCTAGTAGAGCTTCTCATCAGGCATAAAGTGATCGGATGCAAGTAGATGTTCAGGAAGAAACAAGATAGATACAAGGCAAGGTTGGTAGTGAAAGGGTATGCAGAGAAGGATGATGTCGACTTTAGCGAGATTTTTGCACCTATTGTGAAGCAAGTATCTATTAGGTTTGTGTTCGTGCTGGTTGCCTAATACGACCCTTGAACTTAAATAAATGGATATAAAGACTGCTTTCTTGCATGGGAAATTGAAAGAGGAAATCTACATGAAGCGACTAGAAGGATTTGAGATGAAAGGGGTAGAGAACAGGATTTGTAGGCTGAGTAGGTCGTTGTACAGCATGAAACAATCGCCTATGCAGTGGTACAAGAAATTTGATTATTTCATGATGAGTCAATGGTTTATCAGACGTAAATATGATCATTGTATTTATTTTAAGACACTAAGTGATGGGAAGTTCATTATCCTGATATTGTATGTTGATGACATGCTTATCTCCAGTCATAGCATGTCTAAGATTGACATACTGAAGGCTCAATTATCAGAGACATTTAATATGAAAGATTGGTCGCTACAAATAGGGTTCTTGACATTGACATACTTAGAGATAAGAAAAAGAGCAATCTTTGATTTCTCAGGCAGAATATCTTGAGAAGGTGTTAGTGAAGTTTAGAATGGACAAGGTAAAGCTGGTCGACGTTCCACACGCGGCTCATTTTAAGCTTTCTTTGGAGCAATGTCCTATAACAGATGAAGAAAAGTAACTTATGTTTCGTGTGCCTTATTCAAGTGTAGTAGGTAACTTAATGTATGCTATGATCTATACGAGACTAGATATTTCACATGCAGTAGGTGTTATTAGCAAATTTATGTCTAACCCCAACAAGCAATACTAGAAGGCAGTCAAATGCCTACTTCATCATATTCGAGGTATGCATGACTACTACTTAACATTTGAGAAATCAGGGGACAAGTTAGTAAGCTACATGGATTCAAATTCTGCGGGTAGTACATGGACAGTAGAAGATTGACTTCCGGGTACTCGTTTATGCTAGCAGGTGGAGCGATTAGTTGGATGTCAAAGTTTCAGTCTGTGATGGTTCTTTCCACTACTGAAGTTGAGTACATGGCAATGACAAAAGCATTCAAGAAAGCATTTTGGTTATGGGGAATGATAAATCAGTTGGGGCTTTGGCAAGAGGCTGTGCCTGTTAATTGTGATAGTGCATGTGCTATCAATTTGGCAAAAAACTCGATTTACTATTCTAAAGCTAGACATATTGTTGTGCGTCATCATTTTATCAGACAGGTGCTTGAGGAAGGTGGGGTGACTCTAGAAAATATTCATACAAGCGTGAATCCGGCAGACATGCCTACGAAGGTGATCCTTGTAGAAAAGTTCAAGTTCTATACGACTTCTCTGTTTGGCCAAGATAAAGTGTGCACGAGAAGCAGTGGAGCTATGATAAAGAGGAATTAGAGATGGTGGATGGAGCAAAAGGATGAATGAAAATCGATGGTTGAAGCCTCAGTGGAGATTATTATATGGATCCTTCAATATGTGTAGAAAATAAGGTGATTGACAGGTCGACTAATCGAGCATGCTTGAAATAACATAGAAGGTCTCTAGACAATTTTGGGCGATTTCGACAAGTCGAAATCGGAGGATCGACAAGTCGAAATAATTCAGAATTATGGTGAAAATATCTAAACTGTTTTTTGGCATGTCCGACCTGTTAAACATGTGGTGCTGATGGGTCGACCTGTGCATCAACCCATCTCAACCAATCGACGGTGCGTGCGGTTTCACAGTTTTACATGTTTTGTTTTTATTTTCAATTCCATATATATATATATATATATATATATATATATATATATATATATATATATATATATATATATATAGGTGTAATCGGGACTAGGGTTTAACACTTAAGTTATAAACGTGGTTAGATGGTTTTGGAGAAGAAAAGTTAGGGTTTTCTCTCCGGGTGATTTTGTAAGTGTTCTCCATCTCTTATAACTTTTGTTTTCACAGTGATTCATTTTTTTCATGGTTTTTCCTACAATGGTTTTTCACGTAAATTCGTTTATCTTTTGTGGTTAGATTTGCTTGGTGCGGTTATGATAACTTTATTTGATTCTCCTCCGAGTTCCTTTCGCAGTCCCAATATGGGTTCCCTTCGATGGGGCTAACTTTTGTATTTAGTTTATATGATAGGGGGGACCCTTGAGCTTTTTGGGTTGTCGGTGGTCCCCCTGAATCTTGAGTTGTATAGCTCTAGTACTAGTCCATGAATGACAAAAAATAGTTCACAGAAAAACGACTCCCTTGACAACCTTAGTTGTGCTTGACATTTTATATCTTTTTGCTTGATAATCTGATTAATGAACCATAATCTTTCTAAGCGTACGTCAAGGTCCTTTTGAGAAATACCTTTGATAATATTCACCGATAGACATTACGCAAGTACTAACTGTCATTGTGGCAACCATAACAACCTTTTCCATTTGCTCATTCCTCAATTCTACCAATTGCTCAACATGTACACCTTGCCCATTTTTCGGCATAAGGTGAGGTACATTAGACTCGTTCACAATCCACAGACATCCTATTCCAACCTTCAAAAGTACTTCGAGGTTAGAGAGAACAACTCACATTAAATCCGTCACGATCCATGGAAAATTTTCTACAATAACTTACATTCTGATTAGAGCAAATTATGACCATATAAATGTGCGACAACACATTGAATCCCATATGATGACAACTTAAAATAACTAATTTTTTTTCTTCTTATACAATTAGGACCTTCATAGAAGAATACCCCCATCAATTATTGCTGACTTTGTTGGAGTAACAAATTTTGATTGAAGTTACACAAATTAAGTGATTAAGGATACAATTGTTAGAACTGAAAATGCGTGAAAGGCACTCACATGTTTTTCATATTTTTGGTTTCTGATGAATGGGGAATTTTGTAGACATTTACAAACGACTACAAATATATACAAAGAAGATAACGCAAGGGGAGTTTTATTTTAGAGATTCCGAGTTCTTTTACATTTTGAGCCATAGTCTGGTATGAGCCCTTAATTACATCAATGGTTGATAACCCTTGATTAAAAGGCAAAAGACTACGTCAGTAAGAACTTTGTCTTTTAGGAGGGACCACAATGGCCAAGCCAAGCTTTGCATGGACATGACTATTTTTTGGCAAGTCAAATGCCTATGTCCCATATCGTTTCTAGTATGAGATGAGAGACCATTGAGCATTAATCGAGTGGTGCGACACTGGACTTGCTCTCGCCATTGAGACAGGGACCTCGCGAAGACTAGACTGCGACTGTGTACTTGAAGGGCTCAGCCGAAGATACCAGTTTTAATGGGTAGTACATTGAACAGTTTGGATAATGGTCCTTAATATTGCTTTTGTGTTATTATTTTGAAGGTGAGCTTTTATTGTTTCAAATGGTAGACCATAATCTCTTTTGACATAACGATGTCTTGTATTGAGGTCATCATACAATTGCACAATGATAATAATCATATAATTGTTATAATGACTTATATAACGTCTGATTGGAAGGTTGGAATCTTAACTTTAGGAACATCATAGGGTGACTAGAACCTTAGTCGATGAACGAATGGGTTGTGGAATGGGGCTGATCGAACCACATGTTTCTTGATCGAAGTGTCATGTTGAAGGAGAGCGGGGTAAGAAGTTGCACGTTGGGACCCTACGTGTCAGCGTGTCACCAAGGCACGTCAGCACATGGGCTCAATAAGAGTTTGCCTTTAAAACTGGATGGGTTGACTACTGTGGAGGATTCTCCGATTGACGAACTGCATGTGCTGAGGTCCTTATATCCTATATTGTTCTTCATCACTTGCATTAGGTCTTTAATTAGATGTGCCAGCCAGCGCATCTGCTACACTGGGTGTGCCTGATCTTCAACGGATGCGCAAGAAACTTGAGCCATCCACCCCTTCGTTCCGTAACGCGTCAGAAGTGTAATGACCTCCGCACCTATGGTTGCCGGAAGATGTAACTCAGGGGAAGGCTTTGGACTCCGTTGGTGATTCTTCTGGAACTCTAGCGGACTTTTGAGGATTTTGACAAGGGTTTGGAGGTTCTAGCGGATTTCTTTTAAGATTCTGACAAGAGCTTCAGGAATTTTGGTGGGGCAGTGTAATACCCAATGGTCATAGCAATGCTCTCTCTCAAATTAAAGAGTGAATGGAGTATTTAGAGCCAGAAATCATGGAATATTGACCAATCCGCACTTGCCACGTGTAGCGCGTCAGAGGAACGATGTGCACGCATCATCTATGTGCGTTCGACTTTGACCAGCGCATCCTAGCTAGACTTTGGCCAAGTGAGGTTTCTTTCGAAGTTTGAAGCATCAACTAGTCACTATGCACTGACAGCACATCAGTCAGTGACACGCGCATGTGCACCCTTTCTGAACGTTATTCTATACTTGGTCAGGCTGGACCGAAAGGTCCTGCGCATCTGCTATTTGTTGCGGGCAGGCTAGCTGAGGCGGTGGGCCACTTTTCATTTGGTGATGATGCGGTCCCTATTTCACTATGTGGGCCCATGTGCTGGGCCTATTAGGTTAGGCACGTGTCTACGTGTTCATTTTTGGGTCCACCTGCCACATGTCCATGTCGGCCCCATTTGTGAACTATATTGGCCGGTGCATCTTGATGCGCTGGGCCTCACTTGTACTTTTTCATGCATTTTTTCTGCGTTTGTTTGTCTTCTTATGCGACGATCAACTTCTCTAAAGTTGTTCCATCTTCTAGCACATCAGGTTATTTTGGACCCTAACAACAAGTTAATTTGTGATTTTTATGGGTGAGATTGTGAAGTTAAGTTCATTAACATTGACAACATTTGCAAAGATTGATGTGTTAAGTGAAGTTACGAGTGGAGCTGTGTATATATATTTATGTACAAGATTTGTCTGTGAACAGATCGCCTATTTGGATCTCTTTTTAGTCAAACCTCACTAAATGCCCTGACTTGCAACAACATCCAATGGTGAAACATTTAAAGCTCGCAGTTAAATATTTCTATTAATGCAAGTTTTTCTTGGATCGCTTACTGACTGTTGAAGATGAAATGTGGCATATGAAACCCGACAATCAGTTCTATATGAATTGTAACTTGTTCCAATCATACAGTGCATGGAGTTGAAGAGTATGGAATGATAAGGTCACATGCAAATATACCATTTGAAAAGGGAAGATAGGCAGTGGGCTATAATGAACCTGGATATAAAGGCAGAATTTTAATCCCTCAGTTTGACCCACATCTCTTGGCCAATTCAGGAGCTTGCAATAATCAATCTGCGCATCATGATGGTTACTTTACTGCAACTATAAATTTAATAAGCGAAATAAGAGTCGATCACTATACAGAGGAGTTTGTGACATGAAAGGAGATAATATTAGAAGGTAGTTTTAGTACAATTACTATGGGGAGTTAACAGGTTAATAGATACCGTCCCTCTACATTTTCATTCAAACTTACACTATGATTTGCAAATATATGCATGGCATAGTCGTCTAGTGTCCACACATTGCCATCAGACATTGAATAAACAACTTACCATTTTAGGGGAGTTTTCGAGTCTATTCCCCATAATAATAACATCACCACAAACATGATAAATGATATAAACATTGCTCTTGTAATGGGGAATTATTTGTATGTAAACATGAAGGGAAGTATTTTAATTGTTTTCATATTATTAACTAAGACTTTATTTTAATTGTTTTCTTATTATCAACTTCTAAGTTCATACATTTGAAATCATCATTGACTATTATCATATGCATCTGACAAAGTAGATTGATTACCACATTCTAAAATCCTAATCTGTTGAGGAATAGGGTACTCTTTTTTTCTCATCGACGCCCTTCCTCTTACGTTACGTAGAGATTTTGTTAAGCATCGACTGACTTTCCCATATCATATTTACAAGTTCTGGTAATGCTAATTTATATTCAAAATCACATGCAAGTGCATCGAACTAGTGATTAAATTAGCTTACATCATGTTAATGGCTCAAAATTTCGATCGACAATCTATTGATTGGTATTTGGTAGTAGAGTGCTGCAAAATGACTACGTTGAGAATTTTTTGTGGATTTATGGACAAACACATGCATATGATGACAAATTAGTTACATGCAGATGAACAAACTTGCATTTCTTACATTATCATGTGGGGAAGACATGTTTGTGAGATTGTTGTTCGGATTCAACATCGACTGAGAAATGGTTGCTAGAAAAAGACAAGACTCATCTTCGCACCCACATTACGACCGATTGAGACATTTTCAATAGCTTTGATTGATCAACCCAAAAGAAATCCCTCTAACGTCATTTCCCCATGCAGTGAAGTGGGAGTTCCATAGGTGGGGATGAGGGTGAGTTAGGCATACCTGTAGGCGACTACCAACTACCGATTTGTGTGAAACACACTCGGTCCTTCACCACCATAGAGTTCCCCTGTTCTATCATGAAAGATATCAAAGAAAGGGAAACCAGATTTCCCGGTGGTAAGGCTCGCATGCAACATGAAGTATGAAAGGGGGATGGAGGAGATTGAAACTTTCAACATCTCCTGGATAAGAATCTCGCATTAGGAGATGACTGTGTTTCACTGTCAGCGAGTAGCCTTCCAGTGGAGATAACACAGTAACACAAACTTTTATGAGAAGAGGTTCACCATTGCCAAAAGCATGTGGGAAGATCAGAGTAGACTATTCGCTATATAAAGATGAAGGAAGCTTAAGGCATGGCATGATGGTGTACCCTCATGTACTAACTCCAACAACAATTAATATATGATATAATGCCGAATCTTGTCTATCAAGTCTTGAAATCGCGGTCGTGCTCTTCAACTTTCAAAGCGCTTATCCCAGGTTCCTCCAGCTACCTCACCACATATATAGAGACACACACTAAAAAGTTTAAAAGGTCAGAGACCTATCAACCCTTCAATCATAAATGGAACATCCTGGATGACCTAGAATGGTTTCAACGGTTGGATGAGGCTCATGGGTGGCCCACTTGAACTTTAGGTCCACTGTGAATTTTGGATCATGTACAGGGTCTGGATGGGCCACTAGAAGTGTCACAAAAGTGGTGACCTTGCGTGCCCACACTAGTTTCTACTCTTAGAGTTAAGCTTTAGTTAGTTTCATAAATGAATTTGGGCTATTTTTAGGTCTTATTTGTGACCAATTGGGGCCTACATATGGCAATGGAAAATGACCATCTGGTATCCTCATGTATAGGTTGTTATGAGTAGATTTAGGCTGAGCTCAAAGCACAGAACACTTTCTACTTCCACATAACAATTTAGTATTGAAGGAGCAGTCAGCCACGAGTAGATCATGAACCGAGTATTTATAAGAGGAAGCTAAGTCCGCCTCGGCCTTATTCACTCAGCCTACTTGGCCTCAGCATTTGGCACTCACCACTTGGCTCAGCCTCGGCCCATTCGGCCTCGGCTTCACTCGACCTCATTCATAGGCCTCAGCTCGATAATAGGCCTCACCCATCCTCCTCGGCCTCATCCGCCTCGGTTTATCGCTCAGATAAGATAAGAAAAGGATAAAATATTATCTCGAATAATCCGCCGGAGATAAGGGTTATCCTACCTTATCAAAATCCATAATTGGAAAATCCAGATTTTTCGCCACAAGTCGTCTCTCTCTCAATGCCTATGACTTGACCCTCTAAAATTCCTATAAAAAGGTCCTCCATGCTACGACCTAAGGTATGCAATCCATCGCAATTAAAACTCCAACAAGCTTTTCTCTGAGTATCTGTACTGACTTTGACATCGGATGGACGTAAGTCGGTCTCATTGGCGGCGGTCCTAACCTTCTCGATGGTTGCAGATCCTCCCATCTATTCCATTCCACCACATTTGAAGATCGGAAGACGAAGATCTAGAGTTGGTCCCCAATCAACTTCTGTTGGCAATTTTTAGCGTTAACAGATTGGCACCCAACGTGGGGCTCGACTTGATCTTTTTCTTTGTCATTCAATCGTTCTTTACCCCATCAATGGAGCGGCTCCGCCATCATTTTCAATCCAATTGTTCAAGGGTGCTTCTCAACCATCCAAATTATCGTCTTCAATCCAGCAAATGGGAGGCCGCCCACAGTTCTAACTGATTACATGTGCAAGAGCTGCCGCTGATCGTGCCTCCAATGTCAACTAGCCTCATCAACGGCTAGTAAGGATCCTCCAACAGCCATCCACTCCAATCGTCAGGAAGACCATCAGCATCCCCACACTCCCTGCTCATGTACAACAACTGGACATTTAACGGTCCAATTAACCATATGATCCCCACCTGCATCAACGTCCATCAATCTCCACCATCAGCAGGTTGAAGACATCAACCGTCCAAACTCTCCAACAGGATCTCACGATCAACCATCTGATGGAGGGATCTCACTCTATCTCATGTCCAAGAAATGGATATCACATCTCACGTCTATGGATGTGCAAGAGCTGGACCTGGACGTCTTTTCAAATGTCCAGCCTAGCTTGTCCACATCTACCTAACTGATTGTTGAGCTCTTAATTGTGCATATTCTAACCCCAATTCATCACTCATTATGCATGGTTGCATGATTTAAAGACTAATCTAATGCATGGATTTGTGATTCTAGGAATAAGAGAGAGGATTTATCAATTGAAGACTTAAAGAGGCTATTTGCAAGCATTGAAGATCACAAGACTAAGTGTGAAAGGGTGGAAGAAAGAAGCAAAGGAAAGAAGAAAAGAAGGCAGAAGAAGACAGCCAAGACCGGTCGTCCATAGCCTAGGACCGGTCGTCCGACCGGTCTGAACATTCAACAGAAGAGACTTTTACTGAAAAGGTTGCTGGACTATCCACGACCGATGGCACGACTGGTCGTCCACTACTCAGACTGGTCGTGCGACCAGTCCTTGGATAAGAAATCTAGATTTTGAAATTATGAAAACTTTCTGGACTGTTTTCACACTTTTGCGACCGGTCGTCCATGGGCTTAGACCAGTCTCATGACCGGTCGTCAGTGTAACAGAGTGTCCGTGAAGCTCCGATTTTCTCTACGCAATTGCGTAATTCCCGCCAATCTATAAATAGGACTTCTCCTCTTCATACCAGGGCATGCTAGGACGTGGGGATCATCAAGGAAGCTTAGGAGACGGATTCTACTTCAAGTTTTCCTCGTTTTTCTTTCAGTTTTAGTAGTTTTTATATTTTTGAGGCTTTTAGTTCAAGGATGTTAGAGATGAACTAAAACCTCTTAGTTAGGGCTAAGAGGTGAAGCTTTGATTTGTTTTTTATGGATTGATGCAACCTAGGTTTCCTTTTTATGTTTTAATTGAAGAATTTAGTTTACTATGAGTTTGAATCAAGTACCAATTCAGTTTTACTTTGATCTCTTGATGACTCCGGGCTCATGTGATTCTTAGTGATTCTGAACTTAGTAGCTTATCTTTTGAGTGTTGGTTATGCTTGTGTAGTTCATTGATCTATCATTGACTCCGAGCATGGTAGACCCTTTGATTGCCTTGTGTACAATGGCCTGATCTTCATGTGGGAACTCATTCAACTAAAGTTCTTATATTTTGTTATAATTTGAAATAGTGGTTTGCTGATTGAATTTGGTTTAATTAAAGTTCTAATCATTGGTCGTAATAAAGTCTAGTGACAAGATTTGATGAAAGCTATGGTTGAGAAGCTCAACTAGATTGGAAAGAGGCTTGGCTTATACAATTGAGTGTGCCCAAGGCCTGAGCATTGTTGTGGGAATTGAATCAATGAATAAGCAACTGTTTTAGATAATTGTTGATTGAACCGCTCTATATTCCGATCGGATAGAGATATGAATTCGATTCCGATTGAGTTATGAGAGACCTAGTTGTGTTGATGCATTGAAACTTATCAAAAGTGGATCCTTGGCGCTCTAGTGCCTTTTTAGATTGATATTACCTTACACTTTCACTGTTTAAACTCAAATCACTATTTTTCAGCTTTAGTTCTTAATAGGATCTTAATTATTAGTTGTTTTAGATAAATCCTGAGAATACCCGTTCATAAATCTTTGTGGGAACGATACTCGGTCTTTCCGAATTATTACTACTTCGCAACCCTATACTTGGGGAGTGAACACTGATGAAGTACCATCACCATCCATCTGCATCCATTCCAGTTATGGGAGATGACCCACCTTCCACACGTGTTTTCATCTCACGTTCAAGACCAGTTGCTGCTTCATCACACAGCTGTCTATGTGCACGTCATCGACCATGAAGGAAATCTGATCTCCATTCTCTCAAGCAGCAACAATCAAGGAAATCTGGTCGTCCTTTTAAGTCCAACAGAACTGGATGTTAGCAGCCACATGATCTTCACATCTCTTCTAGTAGCACTCTCATATGGTTAAACAATGGATGATATCAACACTTCTAGCTTTCATCTCCAGCTGTCTCATAATCCAGCCATCCAACAGCAGTGGGCCACACCTTCCTCATCACTCCTGGCTCTTTTTCAACACCAAGCTGATGGAAGATCCAGATCTCAAATCCGAAGATTGCATCTTCTCTGACGTAGATCTTTATCTCGACCTCAACTACGCTTCATCGATGAACATGCGATTCTATCACCAGAATGGACCCGACGCGGATAGCGTGGTCCCCGTGCAATCCAAGAGATGTCCAGATGGCGGGGTCCATACTTACATCAATGCCACCTCCACCATCAATGCCGCCGCCGCCATCGATGTTCCCTTCTACTGCATGTCACTCCTTTCTTTCTCAAGAATATCATAGGACCCCAAATGGAGTCGTCAATACACACGATGCGTCTAGCTTTGGTTCCTCAAGATCATTTGGATTTGGACATAGTGACGTGAATATGGTCCCTCAAGCTTCTCTTACCAACCAGCACTCCCAACTTGGTTGTGCATCTTTACCATGTAGACCATGCCATTAACAAGAACAAGGAGAACCCAACACCGATTTGACCGCACCATCATCCACATCGGCTGACAAGAAGTCCGACAAGTTCACCTTGGTCCTCTCATCTTCCCCTTCATCTGGAGCATCCCAAAAGCGCTTGTCATGCCACCAAAGTAGAGGAGTCATAGCTTCTGCTGAATTCGAGCCATCTTTCTGGAATTGCAAGCAGTAAAATAATGGGGGTATTCCGCAAGGTCAAGGATTCCAAGAACTTCCTTTTGAAACCTTGGAAAAATGAAGCACGTCTTCTAGTGATGCTTGAGATATCCTCTGATCATCTGCTCCTAAATTTTCTTGGCGGCTTGTCATGTCATTGAAATGCAACGACTTCTGACACCAAGGAATGTTATCAACAACAAGCGAAGACAGCTTGTGAGAATCGATGACGGAGACTGTTCTTCGGCACTCATCTTAATTAGGTGCACTCGGCACTTGGCTGCCTCGCCTCGGCACTCGGCCATTCAGCCTCGGGCACTTGCCAATCAGCCCCATCCACTCGGCTCGATCTCGGTTCACTCGGCCTACTTGGCCTCGGCCTTTGGCGCTCGGTCGCTTTGGCTCAGCAACATGCATTGGCACTCGGCTGCTTCGGCTTGGCAAGAGGCTTCGGCCTTATCGGTCTTGTCACTCAACTCGACCTACGGGCCACATCAATGGAGATTCAGTCGGTAGCGTCAGTTACCCAATCAAGAGACAATGCCGACCAGAGCGTCCCCTGATTGAGTGTAAATTACATTCAGTTGGCAGCGCCAACTGCCCGAGTGAGGGACAATGCCAACCAGGGTGTCCCCTGACTAAATATAGTCTGGTAGCCAGACAACTAAAAATAACAAAAACATAGCGTCTGGGCCGCATAACCTCCGGGCACCATCGCCTCTGGGCACTATAGCCTCTTGGCACCATAGTCTTCGGGCCATAGTCTCCCGGCCGCATAGCCTCCTGGCAACATCGCCTCCGGGCACCATCGCCTCCAAGCCATAGCCTCCAGGCCGCATAGCTTACGGGCAACATTGCCTCCGGGCACCATCGCTTCTGGATACCACCGCCTCCAGGTCATTCTAATTAAGCTCAGCCTACTCAGACACTGTAATAGTGACCTCTTCAAAGTTCCGTGCTCTTACTTTCTGACCACGAAACTTGGAGGGCTTCTATTATGGGTAGATTCGGGCTGAGCTCAAAGCATAAAAGGCTTTCCATTTTCACACGACAATTCAGTATTGAAGGAGCAGTCGGCCACGAGTACAATCATGAACTAAGTATTTAGGAGATGAAGCTAAGTCCGCCTTAGCCTTATTCACTCGGCCTACTCGGCCTCTGCACTTGGCACTCGCCACTCAGCTCGGCCTCGGCCTATTCGACCTTGGCTTCACTCAACCTCATTCATAGGCCTCAACTCGGCAATAGGCCTCGGCTCGGTAGAAGGCCTCGCCCATCCTCCTCGGCCTCATTTGCCTCGGTTTATCCCTTAGATAAGATAAGAAAATGATAAAATATTATCCCGAATAATCTGCTGGAGATAAGCATTATCCAACCTTATCAAAATCCATAACAGGCAAATCCAGATTTTCTTCCACAAGTCGTGGATCTCTCAATGCCTATGATGTGGCCCTCTAAAATTCCTATATAAAGGTCCTCCATGCTACAGCCTAAGGTATGCAATCCACCGCCATTAAAACTCCAATAAGCTTTTCTCTCAGTATGTATACTGACTTTGGCATCGGAGGGCCGTAAGCCGGTCCCACCAGCGGCGGTCCTAACCTTTCTCAGTGGTTGCAGATCTTCCCATCCATTCCGTTCCACCTCAATTGAAGAACGGAAGACGAAGGTCTAGAGTTGGTCCCCAATCAACTTCTATTGGTGATTTTTAGGGTTAACATAGGCTTCAAAACTGACAAGGTGGGCCCCTTGATTGCATGTGCATAATTCGTGGCGATGGCCCAAACATTGGCTCTTGAAAAACCTTTGCAGAAAATATAGTGCAGAAATGGGTTTGGCCTAGCTTTGGGCGTATCCCACGATCGTATAGGGCCACCTTCTGACATTCTGTCAAGTGTCCTAGGTGTTCCTATATATGGGATTCAAAATACATAATTTTGGTCCCGTTTAATCTGCATGTACAATGTTTGGCGAAAGGCCAAACATGGCTGCATGAAATTTTGTACAGAACTTTCTACGTAACTTCAGCTGGTCCCATTTTGGAATTTGATTCCCAATCATATGGGGCCCATTTTGGATATCATTTGGATATCATTTTTCTAGACATTTGTATAAGTTGAAAATTCCAAGTGGTAGCCTCCACATATCACGTATGTGGGGCCACCACGGAAGCCCAAAGTTTGCCCCCCGAAAAAAAAAGCAGATGCAGTTTCAGAAATGGGGTGTCCTATAATATGTGAACTAAACATTCCCCAAGGTGGGACCCTTCGATACAAAGCGTGGGTCCCACCATGAGGTGTCCAAGAGACCTACTTGTAACGCATTTTGGTACTTACAAAATTACAGAAAACTGAAAATTCAAGGGAGGAAAGAAGGGGGAAATATGATCCACCTCTTGGGAATCCGAATTAATGGTTGAGCTTGGAGGGCTTAAATGATCCTAGGTTAGTGATGAGTGGTCCCCCCCCCCCCCCCCCCCCCCCCCCCCCCCAATAGACTGTGTTATCTTCCTCAACTGAGTAATATCCAATCGCATTAAATTTCATTTCATGGTGAGTTGGCCAACATGCCGAAAGTAACTTAGGATCCAAACCCTCTCTTAGCAACTCTGCAAAAACTTTACGCTCTGTTTTTTTTTTTTTTTTTTTTTTTTTTTTTTTTTTCTATTTAATTATTCTTCTTTATAAAATACAAATGATACGTTTGACATTCTGAATTTGCCCCCTCAATTTGGTAGCAGTTTTATTTTGTTTTCCTTTCCCTTATAAGAAGGTTTCAAGAGCAATCAGTTGAATCAGAAGTGTCTACCCACTCAAAAACTTCCAATCTATCATTTTCGTGTGACATTGGCTCCACTAAAAGATAGCCTTATACAAAATTTATCCTCATGATCCATTCATTAGGTGGTCCAGACCATAACAATATTTAGCTATTGATAAATAACCAAATATAATTAACTATTTATTTTGAAGGATATAAGCTTAAATAGCTTTGTTGGTAGGCTCTCACTGTGCTGGGGAATTTGTCAATTCTGCAGCAACTGTAAGCTCTGTTTTTTTTTTTTTTTTTTTTTTTAACTATTTAATTATTCTTTCTCACAAATTCCATATATGTGTTTGAAATTTCAAATTTACCACCCAATTTTTAAGTGATCAATATACCATATGCCACACACACACACACATAGAAAAGGTTTCAAGTCCAAATAATTGGATCATAAGTTGCTGCCCACTCAGTGATTTACTTCCAACCTATCATGTTCCTGCGACTCATCCAACCCTTTTAATAGGCCGGCTCCGCCATGAGGATAGCCCTGTACAAAAATCATTGCCATCCACTCATTAGGTGGATAACAATAATTTTTAGCTATTAATAAATAATAAAATGTAATTAATTATTTCTTTTCAGGAATATAAGCAACAATATGTTAGAAGGTTTCATCCCACCTTAGCTGGGGATTTTGTTGTGTACAACAAGCTCTGGCATTTTTGTTTTTTAAATTCTATATAATTTTTCTTCTTAAAAAATGTCATGGGTGAGTGTAGAATTTTGAATTTTCCAGCTAGCATTTTTATTTTTTATTTTTCCTTTTTGAGAAGGCTATCCATCCAACCAATTGGACCATAAGTTACCATCCGCCTAATGAATTATTTCCAACCTATCATGTCTATATCACAGCCGACCCTTCCAATAGTTGAGCTCCACCATGGGGATAGCCTTGTAGGAAAATCATTCCATTTCATTCATTAGGTGGGTGAGACCATAACAACAGTTTTTTTGCCATTAATAGATAATAAAATCTAATTAATGATTTATTCTCAGGGATGTAAGCTACAATCGCTTGAATGGCTCACTCCCACCTGAGATGGGGAATTTGTCAAATCTGCAACAACTGTAAGTTCTGACCATTTTTATTTTTTATTTTTTATAATTTCATTTAAATATACTTCTCCAAAAATGTCATGGATATGTCTGGAAGTTTGAATTTGCCAAACAAGTTGGTAGTGATTAATAAGCAACATTTTTATTTTCTTCTGTTAATTCCTGAGAAGGTTTAAAGTCCAACTCATTGGACTGTAAATTTCTGTCCACCAGTGAATTATTTCCATCCTATAATATCCACATGACATCCAACCTTTCCAAGAGGTTGGCCCCACCATGAGGATAACCTTGTATGAAAATCATTCCCATCACCTCATTAGGTCGGCTAGATCCTTACAACAATTTCAAGCCATTGATAAATAACAAAATATAGTTAATTATTTATTTTCAAAAATATAAGCTACAATATTTTCAGAGGTTCCCAACAACAGTAAGTATTGAATTTTTTTCTTTTTTCAATTCTATTTAATTATTCTACTTCCGAAATGCCATATGATGTGCTAGGAATTTTGAATTTGCCACCCGACTTAGTCGTGGTTATTATGTAGTACTTTTATTTTATCCTTTTTCCCTTTTAAGCAGGTTTTAAGTTCACCTAGTTGTACCATAAGTTACTATCTAGTGAAATATTTCCAACCTATCATGTCCGTGTGACATCAAACTATTCCGTTAGGTTGGCTCCACCATGAGGATTGCATTGTATAAAATCATTCCCATCCCACCCATCAGATGGGATTGACTGTAACAACAATTTTCAGCCACTGATAAATAACAAATATAATTAATTAATTATTTTCAAGAATTCTAGTAGGAATGCCTTCAAGGGTTTGCTCCCACCTGAGCTAGGGGATCTGTCAAGCCTTCAACAACTGTAAGTTCTAACTTTTTCTTTTATTATTTAAATTCTATTTAATTATTCTACTTCAAAAACACCAAGGATGTATTTGGAATTTTGAATTTTCCAACCACCTCAGTAGTAGTTAATATGCGGCATTTTTATTTTCATCTTTTCTCTTTGAGAAGGTTTCTAGTCCAACCAATTGGGCCATAAGTTGCTGTCCACCCAGTGAATTATTTCCAACCTATCATGTCTGTATGACATCAAACCAATTGGATAGGTTGGCTCCACCATGAGGATAGCCTTTATGAAAACCATTCCCATTTGACTCATTAGGTGGGCCAGACCATAACAATAAATTTTAGCCATTGATAAATAACAAAATATAACTAATTATTTATTTTGAGGTTTATAAGCAACAATAGCTTGGATGATTCCCTCCCACCTGAGATGGGGAATTTGTCAAGTCTGCAACTACTGTAAGTTCAGGCTTTTTTAAATATTTTATTTAATTATTCTTCTTAAAACATGCCAAGGATGTGTTTGGAATTTTGAATTTGCCAACCAACTTGATAGTGATTAACATGCGGCAAGGTTTCAAGTCCAACCAGTTGGACCATAAGTTTCTATCCACCCAGTGAATTATTTTCATCCTATCATGTCAACGTGACATCCAACCTTCCCAATAGGTTGGCTCCACCATGAGGATAGCTTGTATGAAAATCATCCCATCCACTCATTAGGTGGGCCAGGCCATAACAACAATATTTGGCCATTGATAAATAAAAAATAATAATTAATTATTTATTTTTAGGCATATAAGCTACAATGGCTTCAAGGGTTTGCTTCCAGGTGAGCTGGGGAAATCGCCAAGTCTGCAACAACGTCTGAGTTCTGTTTTTCTTTTTCTTTTTCTTTTCTTTTCTTTTCTTTTTTTTTTTTTTTAAATTACTCTTCTTCAAAAATGCCATATGATGTTTGGAATTTTGAATTTGCCACCTATCTTAGTAGTTATTATTACAAGGTAGTTTTATTTTCATCTATGTCCTTTTTAGAAGGTTTTCAGTCCAACCAGTTGGACCCTTTGTTATTGTCTACCCTGCGATGTTTTTCCAACCTGTGAACGTTCGTACATCTAAACTTTCCGATAGGTTGGCACCACCATGAGCATAACCTTGTATGAAAATCAGTCCCATCCACTCATTGTGTGGGCTAGATAATAATAATAATTTTTAGTCATGGATAAATAACAAAATATAATTAATTATTTATTTTCAGGTATATAAGCAGCAACATTTACTTCAGTTTGCTCCCACGTGTACTTGGGAATTTGGCAAGTCTGCAACAACTATTGAGTTCTGTTTATTTATTTTTATTTCTTTTTTAATTCTATGTAATTGTTCTTCGTCAAAATTGCCATATGATGTGTTTGTGATTTCGAATTTGCCACCAAATTTGTACTGATTAATATGCAGTAGGTTTTATTTTATCTTTCATTTTTGTTTTGTGAAGGTTTCATGTCCAACTGGTTGGACTATAAGTTACTGTTCACCCAGTAAATTACTTCCAACCTTTCATGTGTTAAAGATGAAGCCCGATTCTGTATTTGGGTTATAAATAACGCATCCTCAAAAAGCATAATGAAGCCTATCTCTTCGATCTTCAATAAGCATTGCTAAATCATTGGCCCCCAACATCTCTGGCAATGAGTCACCATGAATTCAAAGCTTGTTATCTTTTTCTGCAAGATAGAATAACGGTATGGAAAACTACAAAAAAATGCGTTGGGAAAGAAGAGTAAAAATGGTAAGTTGGAAAATGTATTTTGCAGGGGAGAAAATAGTTGCTAGAATGAGTTTGGACCCTTTATTTACAGTCACATGGGCTCTGACCGTTTGACAAATGTAACTCATTGGACAGATACTTTCCATCTGCTGAGATGATTTGAGATTATTCCTCTAGCTGTTAATCGCACAAGAAATATCTACAATAGGATTCATGATCTATAACTGCTTTTCACAGATACATGGATAGGAGTGGGCTAAGCGGCGAGATTCCTTCAACATTTGCTAACTTGAGAAACATGAAGATCTTGTAAGAGCTTATGATTATACGACGCATGACTCATGGTGCACACCAATGGGCATTAAAATGGAAAAGTTCACAATGGTCTGAATTCAACAGACTAATGCCCATTATCCAGAGCTTAGGATCGTTGTTATCCAAAGCTTAAGATTGTTGGATCAATCTGATTTTGGGGTTATGACCCATTTAATGTGGGACCCATGATTTCGGACAGTTCATTTTTTGTTAATTATATGGCATGTCTATCGTTTCTGATCCCTTAATTTATTAATATTTATGATGGAAAATCTGATTGGATTTCAGGTCGGCATCTGATAGCCAGTTGACAAAGATACCTGATTTCATTGGGAGTTGGAATCTTACCGGATTGTAAGCTATACTTACGGCTCTTAAACTCCTATCTTCTCATTTTGTATGTATGGGATTGCATAACAAGGTGTTGAAATCGGACCCCTAAAATCTATGCAGCAACAAGGGCCTTTGGCCGACCGACCGGTCAGGGTCGACCGGCCGAATTATTAGATCTTTGGACAGTGACTCTGAGGACAGGTTTGGGCCTGTTCGCCTGACCGGTTTTGGTGGTCGGCCGGCCGATGATCAGGTCGACCAGCCGATAGTTTCGGTTTCTAGGTCGGTTTGTTGCGCAATTTTACGTAATATGTTTTAATTCTGATTTTTATGCTATAAAAGGGGTGTAATGCTTGATTAGGGCATTACCCAAAAAGGTGTTGGGTATCCTAGAGGGATTGAGAGAGTTGTAAGGTGAGAGAAAAGAGCTTGGGTTTTATCTTATGGGGCTGAGATCAGGGTTTTGAGTGTTCTTCGTTTTCTTGTAACTTCTGATATCATAGTTGATCACTTTGTGCTGTGGGTTTTTACCCATGAGGGGTTTTCCTACGTTAAATTCGGATTGTCTTCTCTTGCTTTGTCAATTTGCTTGTTGTATTATGATTGCTTTATGTGATTCGCTTCCGCGAGATTCCCAACAAGTGGTATCAGAGCGAACATTGGGCGCCAGAAAGAATCTGAGACAAGGCATCAATGGCGTCAGACATGAGATTTGACATAGAGAAGTACTCCGAAAAAAACAACTTTGAGCTTCGGAAGGTTAAGATGAAGGACCTAGTAGTTCAGCAAGGATTGGAAGAAGCACTCGTTGGGAAGCGACCGGAGACTACGAAAGAAGAAGAGTGAAAGAAAGTGGATAAAAAAGCTATGATCTCAATCCAGTTGTGCATAACGGATGAGGTCTTGTACAACATCATGAGGGAAAAGACTGCAGCTGATACATGTTGGGAAAATCGGCCCGCAATGGAAGCAAACCAAACACACAAAGTATGGAATTAAATGAGCAACACAATTCAATCAATCACACTCAGAATCAACCACGCAGAAACAATCCATTTTAACACGGAAAACCCCCCTCTTGGGTAAAAAAAAAACTATGTCATAAATCGAATCTATTATGAATCAAAAGATTACAGAGATAAACAACCCACAAGCAAGGAACCCAAGAGAAAACTCAAACTCTCTCTCTCACAAAATGCTCTCCACACACCCTAATACAATTAGAAAGCCCTGGACACCTTAGGATACCCTCTAATCCCGGTTACAACCCCCTTTTATAGAGGAAATTTTGAAATTAAAAACATCTTACGCAAATTTCCGTAGCCATGCAAATCACTACCACCGCTGATGACCGTTCATAGCCCCCTACCGACCGGTCGTGAGTAGCCAGGAAGAGTCCAGTGAGATCTCTCCAAAATTCGACCCATCCGGCCTCAAGAACCGACTGGTCTTGGTTGGTCGCAGAACACCTGGCGACCAGTCGCAGACCACTCCAAACGATCGTCAGGACCTCAAAACTATCCAGTGCCTAAACTATTCTCAAGGCCAATATTCGACTGGTTTGCAGACTCTATCAACAATCTCCACCAAGGCTTTAAACGTCGAAAAAACATCCTTTCTTTCTTCATCATCTCAACTTCAACATATCTCCACCACTTCTCATGCCTCCATCAACTCTATTCTCGCCACACCCCTTGTTGCTCTTCTCATGTGGCCCTTGGGCACATGCCACATACGAGTAACCGTGGATCCTGCTGTCGAGCTCGCAGTTTCACCATAAAATGTGCTCCCGATCAATTTGTAAAGATGGTCACACCTCTATGCCTTCATCCACACGATTGCCCCCTTCATCACTTTACAATAGTGATCGTGGTCGATGAACCTGCACCTAGTTACCTCGAGTGCACCAAGAGATATCACATTCTTCTTTCGCTTAGGAACATGCTTCACACCTTTCAGTATTCGTTCGATCCCATTGAACATCCTAATGCGCACCGTACCAATACCCACCACCTTGCAGGCGTAGACATCGCCCAAAAATACTGGTCTACCATCATTCGCTCTGTATGTCATGAATGAACTCCGGTCAGGACATACGCGATATGATGCACCTGAATTCAAGAGCCACTCTCCACCGAGAGACCACTTACCGGACACAGTCAGTACATTACAAATATCACACTCATCCTCCGTGGCTTTTGTGGGATTAACCCCCTCTCTAGAGGAATCTTCAGACTTCTCTTTATTTGTCTTGAGATTCTGACAATCCCTCTTCATGTGGCTTTCCTATCCACAATTCCAGCATCGTACCTTGGCCTTCTCTTTGCCCTTGGCTTTATACCCCATTCGTGAATATCCCCCATCGTGCTCAGAATTTCTTCCCCTCACAATCAGTGCTTCTGAGGAAGAACAAGAATTCACGTCACTGCTTTTCTTTCTCATCGCCTTTGACTAGAGTGATGAGATAACGGTCTCAACGTTAATGGTCTCCCTCCTTGCACACAAAGAGTCCTTAAATGACTCATATGAATCTGGAAGAGAATTTAATACAATGCATGCTTGATATTCGTCCTTCATTGGTTCATCTATCTCCACTAATTTACAAATTAGCAAATTGAACGTGTTAATGTGGTCCTCCACATCCGCTCCCTCTACCATCCTCAGGTTAAACAACCGAAGCATAAAATATAGGCGATTATCCAGAGATTTCTTCGCATACACGTTCTCCAACTTCACTATTGTATCATCCGCAGTCTTCTCCTTCATGGCGTGATAGAGGACGTCATCCTTCAAGCACAATAGGATTGAGGTTTTGACCTTCTTATCAAGCTTTTTCCACTAATCCTCTTTCATAGTCTTAGGTCGCTTCTTCAAGCCCTTGCTGAATTAGGAGGGCTTCGATCTTCACCTTCCATAGTTTTTACCAGAGAGCTTCTCTATGTTGAATCTCGTGCTCGATGTCATGCACTCATCTCCGATTTGAATTCCACAACCACCCAATGATAGCTCTGATACCACTTATTGGGAAAATCAGCTCGTAGTGGAAGCAAACCAAACACACAGAGTATGAAATCAAACGAGCAACTCAATGCAATCAATCACACACGCAATCAACCATGTAGAGACAATCCATTTTAAAGTAGAAAAACTCCATCTTGGGTAAAAACCACGGCACAAAGTGAAACTACTATGAATCAAAAGATTATACAGAGATGAACAACCCACAAGCAAGGAACCCATGAGAAAATCCAAGCTCTCTCTCTCACAAAATGCTCTCCCCACACCCTAATATAATTAAGAAACCTTGGACACCTTAAGATACCCTCCAATCCTGGTTATAACCCCCTTTTATAAAAGAAATTCCAAAATTAGAAACATCTTATGCATATTTGTGTAGCCATACAAATCACCGCCACCGTTGACGACCGGTTGCAGCCCCCTGCCGACTGGTCATGAGTGGTCAAGAAGAGTCAAATGAGCTCTCGCCAAAATTCAACCCGTCCAGCCTTAAGGACTAGCCGATCTTGGTCGGTCGCGGAACACCTGGCGACTAGCTGCAGACCACTGCCGATTGGTCGTCAGCACCTCAAAACTGTCCAACGCATAAATTGTTCCCAGGGCTAATATTCGACTGGTCGCCCGATCTGGCCAAGTGGTTGTGGGACCCTGTTTTCGCACAATTTGAAAACTCTAGCAATAATACATGGGCGAAGTTAGAGAACGTCTACGCGAAGAAGTCTTTCGAGAATCGTTTGTATCTAATGCTTTAATTGTTTAATCTGAAGATAGCAGAGGGGGCCAATGTTGAAAGCCACATTAACAACTTCAATAGGCTCATTTGCAAGTTGTTGGATGTAGATGAACAGATGAATGACAAATATCAAGCATGCATCTTGTTGAATTCTCTTTCGGATTCACATGAATCGTTCAAGGACTCATTGTGCGCGGCTAGGGAAACCATTAACATTGAGAGCATTATCCTAGTCCTCCAGTTGAAGGCGATAAGAAAGAAAAGTGGTGGTGTAGACTCTTCTATGGATGAGGCACTGGTTATGAGGGGAAGAAATTCTGATCAAGATAAGGGATATTCGCGATCGAGATTTAAATTTAAGGGAAAAGGGAAGAGCAAGTGAAGTGCTAGAATTGTAGAGAGGAAGGGTACATGAAGAGGGATTGTCCGAATCTCAGGAAAAGGCAAGAGAAGCCTGAAGATTCATTAAGGAGGGCTAATACAGCGAAATCAACAAAAGATGAGTGTGATGTTTACGGTGTATTAACTGTATTCAGGTCGAGGTTACCCTGTGATGGGTGACTTTTGAATTCAGGTGCATCATATCATATGTATCCTGACCGAAGTTCATTCATGGCATACAATGAGTATGATAGTGGATTGGTGTTCATGGGAGATGACTACGCCTATAAGTGATGGGTATTGACATAATGCACATTAGGATGTTTGATGGAAGCGAATGAGTCCTGGAAGATGTGAGGCATATCCCTAGGCTGAAAAAGAATTTGATCTCTCTTAGTGCACTCAAGGCGATGGGGTGCAAGTTTATCAGCTACGATTGGTATTATAAGGTGAAAAAAGGGTCACTCATGATGATGAGGCTCGGAGGTGAGAAAATATTTACAAGTTAACCGGGAACACTTCTCACGGTGGAGCTACGATGACTGTAGCAAGTGCGCAAGGGCCACAGGAGTGTGCGGGATGTGAAAGTGCGGGGATAAAGTCAGTGGAGGCATGAGAAGCGGTAAAGTTATTGTTCACTCCCCAAGTATAGGGTTACGAAGTAGTAATAATTCGGAAAGATCGAGTATCGTTCCCACAGAGATTTATGTATGGGTATTCTCAGAATTTATCTAAAACAACTTATAATTGAGACCCTATTAAAAACTAAAGATAGAAAATAATGATTTGAAGTAAAATAGTGATTATGAAAGGTAATAACAATCTAAAAAGGCACTAGAGCGCCAAGGATCCACTTTTGATAGTTTTCAATGCATCAACACAATTAGGTCTCTCACTACACAATCGGAATCAAATTTATATCTCTATCTGATCGGAATATAGAGCCGTTCAATCAACAATTATCTAAAACAGTTGCTTGTTCATTGATTCGATTCCCACAACAATGCTCAGGCCTTGGGCACACTCAATTGTATAGGCCAAGCCTCTTTCCAAACTAGTTGAGATTCACAACCATAGCTTTCATTAAATCCTATCACTAGACTTGATTACGATCAATGATTAGAACTCTAATTAGATCAAAATCAATCAACAAACAACTATCTTAAATTATAAAAAAAGATAAGAACTTTAGTTGGAATGAGTTCCCACATGAAGATCATGCCATTGTACACAAGGAATTCAAAGGGTTTACCATGCCCGGAGTCGATGATAGATCAATGAACTACACAAGCATAACAATGCCCAAAGGATAAGTTACTAAGTTTAGAATCACTAAGAATCACATGAGCACGGAGTCATTAAGAGATCAAAGTAAAACTGAACTAGTACTTGATTCAAACTCAAATTAAACTAAATTCTTCAATTAAAACATGAAAAGGAAACCTAGGTTGTATTAATTCATAAAAAATGAATAAAAAGGTTCACCTCTTAGCCCTAGCTAAGAGGTTTTAGTTCATCTTTAACATCTTTGAACTAAAAACTCTAAAAACTCAGAAAACATAAAAACTAGAAGAAAAACTATGAAAACTTGAAGTAGAATTCGTCTCCCAAGCCTCCTTGTTGTTCTCCACGTCCTAGCATACTTTGGTATGAAGAGGAGAAGTTCTTTTATAGGTTTAGGACTCTAATTGCGAGAACCTTTGAGAAATCCCACAAAAATAGCGCTTTGCGCAGCAAATTTTGGAGCTTGTAAAACAATCTTTGTTACGCTGCCGACCGGTCGGATAACCAGTCTGAACCCATGGAAGACCGGTTGAACGCCCGATCGTAAAAGTCAGATTATGTCCAGCAAGCTTTTGGAATTTTCACCACTTCTCTGTTGAGTGTCGACCAGTCGGATGACCGGTCTGAGTGACAGTCGACTGGTCGGACGACCGGTCTTAATTGGTCCAATGAGTTTGGGCAGCAAGGGTCTTCCTGTTGAGTGTTTGGACCGGTCGGACAACCGGTCCTGGGCTATGGCCGACCTGTCGAACGACCGGTCTTAAGTGCAGTTTTCTTTACCTCTTCCTTTTCTCCCTTGCTTCCTTCTTCAATCCTTTTGCACTTGGTTCCTTGATCTTCAATGTATATAAAGTGCTCTTTTTAGCTTTGAATCAGTGAAATCTCCATATGCATCTTGTTCCTACAATCACAAATCATGCATTAAATTAGTCTTTTAAACATGCAAACCATGCATAACATGTGATGAATTGGGGTTAGAATAAGCACAATTCAGAGCTCAACAACTATGATGATGATGGGGTAGAAATGGAGGATTGTGCACGGCAAGATGTTGTATGAAGATTGGAGTCGCGGTGGAGATTGTTGAAATCAAACGCCTTAAATTTATGCATCAACAGGGGCCATCGGCCGACCAACCGGTCAGGGTTGGCCGGGTAAATTATTGGATCTCTAGACAACAACTCTATGGACAGGTTTGGGCCTGTTCGGCCAACCAGTTTTGGTGGTCGGCTGGCCGACAACTGGTGCTTGGCCTGTCGACGATTAGGTTGACCAACCGATAGTGTCCGTTTCTTGGTCGGTTTCTTGCGCAGTTTTGCGTAAGATATTTCTAATTCTAATTTTTATGCTATAAAATGGGTGTAATGCGAGATTAGGGCAATAGTAAAAAAGGGGCTACGTATCCTAGAGGGATTGAGATAGTTCTAGGGTGAGAGAAAAGAGCATGTGTTAGCTTGGGTTTTCTCATATGGCGCCGAGATCTGGGTTCTGAGTGTTCTTTGTTCTCTTATAACTTATGATATCATAGTGGATCATTTTGTGCTGTGGTTTTTACCCATAAGGTGTTTTTCTATGTTAAATCAAGATTGCCTTCTTACCTTGTGGATTCGTGTGTTGCATTGTGATTGCTTCGTGTGATTTGTTATCGCACAATTCCCAACACAAGGTCTCCTACTATCCATTGGTAATGGATTGGAGTACGTTTCCTGTCATATCTTACTCTAAAATGTGGATAGGGATTCCCGCCATGTTCAATGATCGGCCATCCAGTGGGCCACACATGTACGTGGAATGTGGACAACCAGTCATTTTTTTAGCTTGCAAGTGGGACCTACCATATGAGTAGCTTAGCAGTCGCACACAGCATACCTAATTTTCCATGATGTGCCATGGAATTCAGTGAGTCTGATGTTTTGGACGGTTTACTTTGAGTTAATGCATGCCACATGTACACATTATAAGGTATGAAACCGGTACTGGGCCGGACTATCATCCCGACACGTCTGCTCTTGAGTCGAATCGTGACTCACCTGAGTCGGGTGTGAATCAGCCTGACTTGCTCCAGTGGCTCATGGTGTGGAAATGGATGGGTTGCACAGAGTCCAAATTAACTCATACAAATCTGCATTTAACTCATCTGATTCATCTATCCATGGCCAGAGTGCAAGTGGGTCAGGACTCAGGAAGTGTTTGAAAGATTGGGCCTGATTAGTAATTGGGCTTGGGAGCCATCAAGTCATTGTTCTTAATATATGGTACGGTTGGGCTAGGGCTGTCGATGGGCCAGGCCTTGCGGCCTGGATTTTTCACTGTTCGGGCTAGGCCTAATCACCCTACGTTGTGCTCAGTCTATTACATACAAACCCAGGCTTAACTTATCAACCATCGCCCTCCTAAGTCCCAAACTCATTCAATCGGGGCCAGAAACCCAACAGATCCGCTCATGGGGTGGGCCACACATGTAAAAAAGAATATGGTGGCAAGGGAAATTATCCAATAGCAAGCAATCAATGGACATGTATGGCTTATCAAGGAAATCTACAAAGCAGGCCCCACCTGATGAGCGGCTTTGTTCTTGGACAAACGTCACACACCATAAATTGTTTTCTATATATTGCAGGTACTTGTCACAAAATTACATAACGGGGCCCTTTCCCGCATTCATCGGCAATTTAACGAACATTAGCTCCTTGTAAGTATTCGAATTTCTCCCACAGCCAAATATCCGCCGTTTCTGTAATTTATCACTCGTTAACAGTCCACGGGGCATGATCTTAGGGCCATCCAGACCATCCAAATCTCTGAAAACATTCATGGATGTAGCATATATAGACAAGAAAAAAGAAATTATACAAAGAATTTGAAAGAGGCCATTTGATTTTTTTTCCTTTCGGATTTTGAACACTCGCTAATTTACTTTTAACCATTCATCCGGTAACCATCAATTGGATGGTTAGGATTACTTTATCAGCTGGATTTTAGATATATGCTCCATCCACATTTTCTCGACAATTTGGATGGTCTGGATAGCTGCACATGAGTGACACATGATCTGTGAATGAGCCATCATCACTTTAAAAGTAGCCTTTACGTGTTACAGTGGTTTGTATCCGGTGCAATCATTTATCTTATAAAGCTCAAAAAAAAAAAAAAAAAAAAAAAAAAAAAAAAAAAAAAAAAAACCATAGCTGTCCCTATATATGATCCGACTTTAGAAGATGGAAATGGACGGTTATAAATAAAAGTCCAACTAATGCCTCCAATTGGTGGCTACGGTCTTATTTATGGACCCCTAGAAGTCGGTGAGATCTAATTTTCCAACCGTTGAACTTGGAAAGCCGACCAGTTTCAACTGGATTTTAGATATATGCTCCATCCACTAACCGTACGTTGGTGGCTTCTAGTTGGATGGCTAGGATTATCTGATTAGCCTCATTTGGACCACAATGGCATACCTGCAGGATCGGAGCTCTTTTTCTTTTTTTCTTTTTTTCCAAACACGCACTCACACCACAATCGGGATTCGAACCCATCACCTTGTGTTGAAAATCTTGTGAGTCTACCACTGAGGCACTGAGGCATGAGTAAGGACACAGGGTTGGAGCTTTCCATCCGCTGATCATGGATGATGGAAAAAATTGCTTTAGCTAGAAGTTGTTTTGTACACTGGCCACTTGACCCTACATGATTTTTTAGCCAGAAGATCTGATCAGTGAGACGCACCTCATAGAAAGGTTGGATCTGCGCACTGTGCCATATTCAAAGCTGTGCTTGTGTAGAGATGGACAAGGCTCTATGCACCTGTGGATGTTCAAAACTATGGTTGGGCAAGTCCAGCAAGGTATGAGGATAGTCAACCTTTCATTTTGTGGGTCCGACTATGGACCGACAATCGCTTTGATCATAAAACTGGATAGTTGTATTTTTGCCATAACAACTCTCAGATACGCTGAAACTATGGCATGGGGCCCACATAAACCATAAGAATCATACCACACAATATTGTTTTCTATATAGTGCAGGGAGTTGTCATCAATTGTTTTCTATATATTGCAGGTACTTGTCACAAAATTACATAACGGGGCCCTTGCCTGCATTCATCGGCAATTTAACGAATATGAGCTCCTTGTAAGTATCCAAATTTTTCCACAGCCAAATATCCGCCGTTTCTGTAATTTATCACTCGTTTCTGTAATTTATCACTCGTTAACAGTCCACGTGGCATGATCATAGGGCCATCCAGACCATCCAAATCGCTGAAATATTCATGGAAGTACTGTACGCAAGAAAAAAAAGAAAAAGAAAAGAAATTATACGAACAATTTGATAGGAGCCATCTGATTTTTCCCTTCCAATTTGGAACACTAAATAATTTACTTTTAACTGCTCATCTGATAACCATCAATTGGATGGTTAGGATTATTTTATCAGCTGCATTTTAGATATATGCTTCATCCAGAGTTTCCCCACAATTTGGATGGTCTGGATAGCTGCACGTGAGTAACACATGGTATGTGCACAAGCCATCACTATTTTTCAAAATGCTGGTTAACTGTTACAGTGGTTTGGATATAGTGCCTAGGCCTGGCAACGGGTCGTGCTCATGTTGTGTCATGTTCGGGTCATGTCGTGTCAAAAATTTGCTCACCCAAACGCAGCCCGTCAATTAAAAGGTTGAAATTTAGTAACCCAAACTCATTCGTTAATTTAATGAGTTAACCCGTAATCCGACCTGTTTAACCCATTGGGCCAGTCTATTCATCAGATGGCCACACCTTTGATGAGGACAACAGACAGTTTGACCCAACATACCGCTGTGGTCCACCTAGTAGGTTCATTTTATCATCGAAACAATAGTATTCATTAGTGAGACGAAGAGGAATCATATGTACATTGCAATATTGCATATGATGGAGTGCCAAGGTTTAGGTGGGCCATGGTTTGGTGATCTAGACCATTATGTTAACCGGTTAAACGGGCTCGCAGGTGAAACACTGACCCGACCCACTATGTTAATGGGTTAAACGGACTTAAACGGACTTGCGGGTGAAACACTAACCCGACCCGCTGTGTTAACGGGTCTTAGCATATCAACCCGTTAGTCACCCGGACACAATAAGGCTGGACCGAACACCAGTTTTTTCATGAATTTTGCTGGGCCTAATAGTGCCATCAGTTAGCATATAAAGATTTACCTCTTCACATACGGTGATAAATCGGATGGTTGATCATAGCAGTGCGTATGATCCTTGCCACCGATTTGATGGACTTTTAAGGATGGCAATGTACGGTTATAAATAAAAGTCCAACCAATGCTTCCAATTGCTGGCTAGGAACTTACTAACCATCGGGCAGATCAATTATGGAACCTGATGTCGCTGAGATTTAATTTTCCAACCGTTGAACTGGGAAAGCTGACTAGTTACTTTCTAACCGTTCGTTGGTGGCCTCCAGTTGGATGGTTAGGATTATCCGATCAACTTCATTTGGACTGTCACGATTGATCTCGAGGGCGCATCCATGAACAATATAAATCTCATCGATCTATATGCAATCGCATGTCCCACAATGGCATACGTGTAGGATCGGAGCTTTCCATCTGCTAATCAGGCCTTTTCTCGTTGGGGTGGACACACAACAAATGGACGGCTGAAAAAAAATTGCTTTAGCTAGAAGTTTGTTTTGTACACTGGCCCACTTGAGGAGTAAATGTACATGATTTTTCTGCCAGAAGATCTAATCAGTGAGGCCCACCTTATAGAAAGCTTGGATCTGCTCACATGTGCCATATTCAAAACTGTGCTTGTGTAGAGATGGACTAGACTCTATGCACGTGTGGATGTTCAAAACTATGATTGGGCAAGTCCAGCAAGGTATGAGGATGGTCAAACCTTTCATTTTGTGGGTCCGACTATATGGCCCGCTTTGATCATATGATTGGATAGTTGTACTTTTTTCCATAGCAACTCTCAGATACTCTGAAACCATATATAGCGTGGGGCCCCCACATGAACGATCAGGATCATGCCCACACCATTTTGTTGGTGCAATCATCCTAGTATTTATTGATGAATTATATGATAATTTCCATCACATGGTAGATCATACTTGCAATCAAATTCATCCTACACATGGCATATATGTACCTTAATCTGCACTGTCAAAATTGAATATAGCCTGACGGGGCAAAATTTGGACCGTCCAAATTGAGGTAACTGTGCATGCAACGTGTAAGTTGAATGTGCCTGATTTACGGTGCAACTTACTATGACTATCATTTTATTTGATTTTTTGTTTTCTCAGCTCCGTTAGCATGAATGCCATGTCAGGGAGCATCCCCAGAGAGCTAGGAAACCTTCGGAATCTAATCTACTTGTAAGATTTTCTTCACAATGAAGTGTATGATGATCTGAACTACACATTCGTCGTAAGGCTCCATGGATGGACCATAGACGAAAAATCACATTGATAGGATGATCCTAACCATGTAAGGATGTAGTGCAGAAATCACTGATCAGATTTTAGTGAATTTTGTGCACCATTTTTCTAAAGGGAATGCCTGTACGTAGCACGTGGCAAAGATGTTGTGATCGGAACCATTGTCCTATTGGGCCATCCCATAGATGGGCCGAAACCCAGAACTCAAGGGGAGTAGACCGTGGTAGCTGTCTGATAAGTGGCTTAAATAAGAAGTGGTTAGCATTAACATTGTACCATCATCCGATCACACTGGATCAACAGTCCTGATCACCACATGTTCGTGACGTGTACTTTAAAGAGAGAACTGCAGACGCAGATAGGGTACTGAGTAAACTCTATGGGGCCACCATTATATATGTCTTATCTACGCCATCCATCCATTTTATCATCTAATTTTAAGAAAAAATTAAGCATATCAAAAGCTCAAGTGGACAACACCACAAGAAACTATTTGAATTGAACGCCTACCGTTGAAAACGTCTCACAGGCCATGGAAATTTTGAATCAAAGCTGGCAAATAAACATCCCTGTGGGCCCTAGGAAGGTTTCGACGGTGAAAGTCATTATCACCACCGTTTCATCTGGTGTGGTCTACTTGAACTTTGGATGTACTTCAATTTGGGGCCTATGCCCTAAAATGGTCTGGAAAAAGGGATGAAACGTGTGGATAAGACACACACATCCATGGTGGACCGTTCAGAATTTACTCACTAAGCTATAACGCACTGAGTTACTCTGTACCCAATCGGCTTCCAACAACTGCATAAAACTCTTATCCAGCAACGGTTATGATTTGTCCGATCACTATGATCTCTCATCGATGGCCCATTCACATATCTGCCACAGAAAGTGGGGAAACGAAATTTTCATCCTCTCGGGTTTACTGAATATTCTCTTTACCGTTATCCCTACTTGAAACAGAAGTATAGTAGTCCACATGAGTACATCAAATTATAGTCTGGAATCTGTGCGATATCCCATACCACGATCGGAAGTTCATAACCATTCGGGTGGGGGTCTGGGTACTACCCGCAACAGGACCTATCTAAAGACGGAGGGTCCTGTCAGGGTCTCTGTGGGGCCCACCCTGATGTATTTGTTTTATCCATGCAGTCCGTACATTTTGTAAACTAATTTTAGGTGATGATAAAAAAAATAAAAAAATAAAAAAAAAGCACATCGAATATTCAAGTGGACCAACAGGAAATAGTGAGGATTAAATGGCTACGGCTGAAAACCTCTTGGGGCCACAGAAGTTTTGGATCAATCTAATATTTAAGTTTTCCCTTAATCCAGGTCTGTGTGAATTTATGAACAGCTTGGATGTAAAATAAACATCATGGTGGGCCCTAGGAAGGTTTCAACCGTGGGGGTCATTGTCACCATTGTTTCCTTATAGTACGGTCCACTTGAGCCTTTGATCTGCCTCTTTTTGGAATCATGCCTTAAAATTATATTTAAAAATGGATGGACGGCTTGGATAAAACACATATATCATGGTGGCCCCGCAGAGATCCTAACAGTACCTTCCCTCTCTAGCTAGGTCGTGGTGGGGGTAGTACCCAATCCGCCTCCAACCATTCATCCGTACTTGAGACACTACAAGGGCGATCGATGCCAATTCTATGGACCCCACCAAACTGCTGGGAAAGTCTATGTCAATCCGGGGGCATTGTGATGATCATCTGCATGTACACCATATTGGGACATGTGGCATAAATGTACATCAAGCAAGATGGGCCTGCCTTATATGGGTCACCGAAAAGCCACATTGAATAGATCATTCGGAGTGGCTAATTGATTGATGAACACCAGTGGATGGTTGAGATGAAAAATAGTCAACATTTTGAAATGAAAATACAAATGTGCATTGATCAAAGGTCAGGATGGTCTAATCAATCTGCTTTGGGGAAGGTCAGGATGGTCTAATCAATCTGCTTTGGGGAGGTACCCTATATCAGTGGGTCCCACTGTTTGGACGGTTTAGATTGAGGTAGCTGTAAGCCATGTAGTAGAGTAGCTCGGCGCATGTACATTGCTCTCATACTCTCTCCCCAGCTGAAATCGGATTGCGTAATGAGTTACCACCCCCTTATCTAACTGAGTAAACTCTGATGTGCCCACCGTGAATTTATGTGGTTTATCCACGCCATCCATTTGATTTTTCAGATCATTTTCAGGGCTGATCTCAAATTTAAAGCATATACAAAGCTAGCACTCGATCCATAGCTCAAGTGGTAGACTGAGTGAAGATAACCTCAATTCCCAAGTCGAGGTGGCTAACGTTGCCGTGTGACTAACAGTGGGGACGGGTGTACTAACAGTGGGGTGTGTGCGAACACAAAAAAAGAAAAAAAAAAAAGCATTTACAAAGCTCAAGTGGACTACACCATAGGAAACAGTAGGAATAGTGATTTACATGGATGAAGGGAACAAACAAATATTAGATTGATCCAAACTTCTGTGTAGGGCTGTAACCCATTTAGACCCGATGGGGTACCTGATGGGGTACCTGGACCCAACCCCATTTAGACCCGACCCAGACCCGACCCATTTGTTAAATGGTATGGGTCTGGGTCCAAGAATAGACCCATTTGTTAAACGGGTTTGGGTCTGGTTTCCTTTATTTTAGGCCCGACCCGACTCGACCCAAACCCATTTAGTAAGTGGGCGGGTTTGGTCTATGTTACAAGGGACCCGTCCAGCCCAGACCCGTCCAAACCCGGTTTTAAGCCTTCTAAAATGCTTGCATACTTGATCTAGACCCGGACCCATTAGACCCGGCCCATTTATAAATGGGTCTGGGTGGATCTCCCTCTACCAGACCCGGACCCATTTATAAATGGGTCTGATGGGCTGACTCGGACCCGACCCGGACCCGCCCATTTAGTAAAAGGGTCTGGGTCTAAAATTTGGACCCAGACCCGTTTAGTAAATGGGCGGGTCTGGTTTTGGCTAAACCCGCCCCGAACCCGACCATTTACAGCCCTACTTCTGTGCCCCCGAGATTTTTTCAATGGTAAAAGTTCATTCACACTGTCTTTTTGTGGTGTGGTCCACTTGAGCTTTGATTATGCTTCATTATATTTGTTAGAGCCATAAAATTACCTTCTAAAAGGGATGGATGGAGTGGATACGAGACATAAGTCACGGTAGATCCCTCAGAGTTTTACTCGTACTTAGTTGCTCAATAGGCAGTCGGCTTCCTCCCCAGCTGTTCCTTCTTTCTCCTCAGCACATGATGATTCAGACCGTTCATCTAGATGCTTCCATAGTATAAGCTCAATATGAAAGAAGCTCATTGGTTGGGGATCATCACCGCTGATATGAAAGGGAGAGGACATAATTTTTTTCCAGATGGGCCATCTACAGTGGGAGGGTCTAGATGAACGGTCTGATTCGCTCAGGTGGTGCGGCACACCTTGTCATGTAGCCACATCTTTGCTACCAACATGCCGCTTCCGTGGGGAATTCACACCAGTCAAAATGGTAGGCCCCACTGTGAAGATACCTAGCACAGAAATCAGGCCACACCTGTCAACAGTTGAGCTGCACCGTTGGAATGTGTGGATAAGGGACGGTCAGACTGAACATATACAGGTCTAGCCAACTTAAATGAGGAGCCCATCTGATTTTTTGAGCTAGGTGATCATCATCATGGGGGAAGATTAAGGGTGGTCCCGGCCTCACTCAATATGGTGCGGCCCTTTTCATGGGACTCACCTTGATGTATGTAATCTATATCCACACCATCCATCTGTTTTACCGGATCATGCCCTAAAATGAAGAAGATCCAAATATCAGGTGGACCAAACTACAGGAAACAGTGGTGATTGAACGCCCTACCATTAAGACCTTCCTGGGCCACCGTACTGTTTTGGTAATGTTTATTTTCCATCCAACCTGTTAATAAGGTTTCCCACATATCAGGGAAGAGAGCTTTACACAAGGATCCAAAGGACTACTAACCACTTTATGATCGTACATCATGGTGCTTTAGAAGATAATAAACCTCTTAGATTGGGAGAGCTTTATGATTTTAGAAGATAATAAACCAATATGATTTTCTTTGCTCTATCCCTAATTCCTAGAATAACATGGGCTTCAAACCATCTCCACACATAAACCTGGACGAAGGTAAAAAAACAGATATCAGCTTGATCCAACCTATGTGAGCCATTATTGGTCAATCACCACCGTTTCCTATGGTATCATCCACCTGAAAATTGGATTTGCTTCATTTTTAGGCTCATACCATAAAATAATTTGGCAGAATGAATGGACGGCATCAAGGTAGGCCCCGTGGTAGGGTCTGCACCATCTTGAGTGGGCCAGGGCTGCACGTAATCCCTCTCCTTCATCATAGGATCTGACATTGGCATGGTACGGGTGTTCTGCACAAACAACACGTTGGCAGGAAAGGTTTGGCTGCACAAGCCGATGAACGTTATTGCAGTGATTTCAGGCAATAACAGGGTAGTTTTGGATGTGAAATAATTAATTATTTATTTTTTATTTTCAGGAATATAGGATCAAATAACTTCTCTGGTTCGCTACCACGTGAGCTGGGGAAATTGACTAGTCTGGAAGAGCTGTAAGTTCTCTTATCATTATTATTATTATTATTATTATTATTCAAAAATAACATATGGTGCGTTTGGAATTTCAAATTTGCCACCCAATCAATAATGATGAATATGTGAATATTTACCAAAACCTTCCTCATAAATGCTAGTTTTACAAATCCATACCTCTAACTTTCATATTTCTGAAATCGTTCCTCCAAACCTACTCACGAGTAGAGCTGTACACGAATTGAGCTAGCTCGAAAAAGCTCGGTTCGGCTCGATTAGGAGGGTGGATTAAGCCAAGCCAAGCTGAGTATGCAGGCTCATTGGAAATTTGAGCCAAGCCCGAGTTTTACCTGAACTCGGCTCGAAATCAAGCCCGACTCGACTCGGCTCGTAGAAGGCTCGGTATATTTTTTACTTAAAAATTATATATATATATATATATATATATATATATATATATATATATATAGAGAGAGAGAGAGAGAGAGAGAGAGAGAGAGAGATAGAGGAATGCTCACCTGCGAACTTCTCTCACGAGAACTCGTGAGCACTTTTTCATGGCTCATCGCACATGACGTGAGCCCAAAATTTGAGTCGTCCACGTGATGCAGCACCCAAAAAAACTCTCAGCGCATCTTTCAACCTGTTCCAGAACTTTGGTGGGCCATGAAAGAAGGAAACAATTTCCTCCCTTGATTTGCCTCTTGCTTTCTGCTGCGGCCCACCAGAGTTTTGGATTAGGTTGAAAGATGGGCCTTTGGGGTTTTTTGAGGTGCTGCATCACATGGACGGCTCGGATTTTGGGCTCACATCATGTGCGATGAGCTATGAAAAAGTGCTCACGAGTCTCTCGTGAGAGTAGTGCCCAAGTGAGCATTCCTCTCTCTCTCTCTCTCTCTCTCTCTCTCTCTCTCTCTATATATATATATATATATATATATATATATATATATATATATATATATATATATATATATATATATATATTCATGCCCTTTCGCCCTAATTCATTTCTTTCAGCGCCCTTTCGCACTCGTCCGCTCACCCCTAAAAATCTCAAAAATAAAACCCCCTCCCCTTCAACCTAATTGACCTCGCCCGGCAGCCCCGGCCTAACCAGCGACCTCCTTCGAGCGTCGACCTCACCTCCTCGCTCTCAGGCTCTCCCTCATCTCTGATTTCTCTCCCTCATCTCTGATTTCTCTCCCTCGTCCCCCGGCCTTACCTCCTCCATCTTCGGCTCTCCCTCATCTCTGAATTTGTAAGTTGTAACTCGAAATAGGCTTGAAAAATGTCGGCTCGAAAGGCAAGTTCGATATAGGCTCGAAAGCAAGCTCAAAAGCTTAAAGCTCGAACAGGCTCGAATTCAGCTCGAAAGCTCGTCCAAACCAAGCCAAGCCCACCACCTGGGCTCAAGGCCCAAGCCGAGACAAGCTCAAGCCCAGGTTGCCCGCTAACCAAACCAAGCTGAACTGGCCAAAGCTTGGTTCGGCTCAGCTCGTGTACACCTCTACTCATGAGGTTAAAATGACATATTCACCCTTATTTAAGGAGATGGAAACCGATGAACTAGAAAAAGTAGAATCCAGATCGTCTGCTCATCCTCAGCAAGATTTTCCTATTTGAGGACGCTTGATTGGTCTAGCTAAGCAAATGTCAGCACTGCTACATTTAATGTAGTCAGTGCTGACAACGTTAGTGCTTAGCTGAACCAATAAGGTCGTCAGCAAACAGGAAAATACTGTTAAGGGTGAACAGACAATCCGGACTCGAAAAAGTAAAGTCTTCCTATGCGTTGACAATAAAGCTTTTGTATGTTTCACACATGTGACAACAATGCATAAGTGTGGGATCTAATCCATTCATAGGGTTAATTTAATACCACTTTGACACAAGACAAATAACTTCTTGCTCTAAAAGCTCGAATTAATAGAACGTGACAAATCATTCCCTTTATCTCACAGCCCAGGCTCTTACTTTACATAGGCCAGGCCATCTACCTAACCCTCCTTCATGGCCCTACTTCACATGAGTTTGCATCACACTAGCCACCTGCCTCACATGGGTGGGGCTCGCCTCACACGAGCCATAAACCTCACATGGGCTGCCCACTCCGAGTGTGCCCCCGTAGCACATAGGCCACCCCACTCGAGCCTGGTATGAAAATGTTCCTGCATTAACCACCCCTTGTGAATCTTTTACCTGTTTCCTTAAAAGGAAAATATGGTTCGAATATTAAGATGTAGGCTCCAATGTCGGAAACATATGAATGGGTTGGAGGAAAACTTCATTCAAGTTTTTATGGGCTGTACATTTGTTTTGCAAATTGTAGCCCATCTGATAGGTGGATCAACTTAACTCTTAGGCTAGGGATCGATCTAATGGTGTCATTTGAATAGTTGGATTGGGTCATGAACCTATCGTGGCATGCGGGAAAGTACATAGCATGTATATCAGCCGCCTTTTTTGATCGGCTTGTGCTTCAGATACGAAAGAGTTGTGGATGTGGATTTCATGGTGTGCCACACACCACCACCGATGTGGTTAAGCTCTGCTAGGCCCACTATGATATGCATGTGTTTTATCCACCTCGTTCATCCATTTTTCAACTCATTTTAGGGAATGATCCAAAAAATGATGTGGATCCAAAGCTCAAGTAGACTACACCATAGAAAACGGTAGGGGATTAAGTCCCCACTGTTGAAAACATCCAACCTTAGGAAGTTTTCAACAGTGGCCATTCAATTCCCACTGTTTTTTGTGGTGGGGTGCACTTGAGCTTGGGATCCGCATCATTTTTAGGCTCATGACCTACAATGAGATGGAAAAATGGATGGATGGTCTGGATAAAGTACACACATCATGTGGACCCCACAGAACGCAGGCCATGTAGTGCCACTGAATATCCCAGACAATCCGCACAACTTAGCGCAAAACTCCCGCTCCAAAATGAGAAAAACTTTGAAACTTGTAAAACTCCCGGTGTAGATGGAGCATGAATCCAAAAGTAAGCTTATTCCATCATCTAAATATTAGATTGGTGAATATTTATTGGATGATTAAATGAAAAATATCCAAATATATCGGACGGTTAAATGAAAAAACAGATGGATTGAGTGGATTTGTTACGAACTTCTCTGTGACCCCACACAACTCCGGGCATAGGGGTCACAGGCAATCGACTTCCCATATCTCCTCTTTAAAAGTTTTTATTTCTGAGCATTGCTAAGCCCCTCCCGTGCAATAAAGTTCATGAACATGCCACACATGTGTCAACATGGCATCTTCAGTCCTAGGTCCAATACATCAACCAGACAGTACCATTTCTATGCCTTAGCTTAAGAATCAAGTTGATCTACCTACCGGATGGGCTACATTTGCAAAACAAATGTACAGCCTGAAATACTTTGATTAGGTTTTGTCCAACTCATCCACAGTTGTTCCAATATTGGGGCTGACATGCTAATGGAACCAAATTTTCTTTCGAGGGAAATATATATAAGTTCGGACTAACCTGATAGATGGATTAGATCTCTTATATATGTGCCATGCAAGCACATGTGAGCATGTACCCCAGCATTAGTGCACATGCGTGTGCTTAGCAAAGCTCTCCGTTTCTTTTTATCATGGCTCTGTCGGTTTTCATCTCATTTCTCAAAATAAGGCTAGATCGGTACTTTTACCCTTAGTAGGAGGTTCGGATGCAAGCTTTTGTAAATACAAAACCTCAGAGCAGTTTTTGAGAAAACCAGCAATTGTGAGGAATTTTTGGGTAAAAATCCTTTTTTTTTTTTTTTAAATCTTTTCTTTCATTTTTCTTTTTGAGAAGCTTTCAAGTCGAACCAGTGTAACCATAAGATACTTTCCACACATTGAATTAGTTAAAACCTATTATGCTTTTGCGACATCTAACCCTTCTTATAGGTTGGCTCCACCATAGGAATTAAGGTGGGCCACACCATAACATCAATATATACCATTGTTAAGTAACAAAATAAAAGTGTGGTCCACGGATGAGAGGATGTGGTGATCTTTGCAAAAGGTAATCCCAATAATTGGGCCAACTTATAGGACATGGATGGATGTCAGACGCACATCAACTAGTTGGCGACACTTTCCTTTTAACCTTTCCTCATAAAAGAGGAGTTACAAAGCCTTAATGTAGCTGACTTGAACAGCGTCATGATTTACAGTGGTATGGTGGCTGAAAAATGTTAGCCTTCGGATGGCCTGTCCAGGCCAGGCTCATCCTAGCCTTGTTAATAGTCCAATAGTGCAGCTGCTATGGGCTAATTATTTTCATGTTATTTGCCAGGTACCTGGAATAGGCATAATTAATTACTTGGCATATGTGGTATATGTGCACATTAAAATTTTGATACACGTAATATATTTGTGGTGCTTGAAAGTTTCATAGATGGTATATATGCCATATAACAGATGGGTTGCTTGACCTTATATAGTGTCTCATGTAGCATATGTGTTGTATGCATATATCCTAATATGTGTGAGAAATGTGGCACATGAAGGACATAGATTGTTTATGCGACATTTGTAGCGGCTGAAGATGCATGGTGGTACTTTTGACATATTGGCATGTGTTGCATGCATGACACGTGTCAGTCACCATGTACCATTACAAGGACAAGGTTGTTTTAGTTTTTGTACAAACAAGATAAATAATCTTTGTTTTATTAGATTTTGTGCAAACAACAAGTGGTTGATAAATAGTGGAGTACGTGATTGCCAAAGTAAACATTTGCTACTACCAAACAGTTTCTGAAGTAGGCTGTGACTTGAATACGAAGGAAGTCCTCTTCCTCTTCTTGCCGCATTTACAAAAGAAACCTAAGTCTGAATTCGGGTTATGAACAATCCATCCCCGGAATGCATGATGAAGCCCAGATCATTGGCCTTTACCAACTGTGGCAATGAATTACTAGAAATTCAATGTCTGTTATCTATGTTTGCAAGGATAGAAACACAATATGGAAAATTACAAAAAATGCACCAGGAAACAGGACCAAAAATGAGAAGTTTAGAAAATATATTTTGCAGAGAGAGTGGTTGTTGGAATGTGTAGAACTCCCTTCCTGCACCCTTTGTTTACATTCACATGGCTGTTCAAAGCGCCCATTCAACCATGTTAACTGCTTTGACCATTTGAAAATTGTAACTCAATGGCCAGCAACTTTCGGTCCATTGGAATGGTGTGAGCATTCCTCTAGCTGATAATAGCACAAGAAATCTTACAACGTACTGGATTCATGAGCTAATATGTTTGCTTCTCACAGATACATTGATAGCTGTGGGCTAAGCAGAGAGATTCCTTCAACATTTGCCGACTTGAAAAAAGTGAATACCTTGTAAGAGCTCCTGATTATAAGCAGCATGGAAACCATCAAAATCATAGGCTCCACCTTATATGGCTCATGAACCAGCAGTAGTACAACTTATGGTGTGAATCCAATGAGCATTAAAATGGAAAAAAATTGGCAATGGTCTGAATTCAACAGACTAATGCCCATCATCCAGAGCTTATGATCATTCTATTGATCTGATTTCGGGATTATGACCCATCTCCTGTGGGCCCCATGATTTCCGATGGTTCAATTTTAGTTAATTGTATGCCCTATCTATCTTTTCTGATCCCATAATTTACTAATATCTGCGTTTGCGGTGGAAATTAAATATGATTGAATTTCAGGTGGGCATCCGATAACAACTTCACAGGAACTATACCTGATTTCATTGGGAGTTGGAATCTTACCAATTTGTAAGCTAATACTCACAACGTCTTTACTGATTATAACTCCTATCTTCTCATTTTCTCATTTGGTACGCATGAGATTGCATAACAAAGTCTCCCGCCATCCATGAATTCTATCCAAACTCAAATTAGGTTTGGTGCCACATCCTGAATGTGGATAGGAATTCCCACCACGTTCAATGATGTCATTTAGTGAGCCACACGTGTCAGTCAAATGTGGACAACTGGCCTTTTTTTTCTTTTACCTGTAAGTGGCACCTACCATATGAGTAGCTTAGCAACTGCACTCAGCAGATCTCATTTTCTTGATATGCCATAGTATACTTCTTTAAAGAGTATTTGTAACACTGAAAATGTTGATGCAGGAGAATGCAAGGCAATGCTTTCGAGGGTCCAATACCATCGAGTTTTTCTAAATTGACGTCACTGATCGAGTTGTGAGTGTCGGTGTTCATTAACTTGTTTTAATCTTCTAATGTTCTTCCTTTACATTATTAATTTTTTATATTGGAATTTGTGCTCTAAGGGTGAGTTTGGTTGCACCAAACATTGTGAAATTTAATGATATTTGGTGAAACCAAACACACCCCAAGTAGAATTTCCAAAAATCACAAAATGGGGTCTCCTATGTTATGCAGGAAAAAAGTAGTTCTTTTGTATCCATGCGAATATTATTTTGATTTCTAAAGTGAAACTCTTGAAAATTGTGAATTGTCCTTCTCCAAACATGGCCTCAACTAACCGCATGCTCATGCAGGCGGCTCAGTGACGTGTCTAATGGGAGCTCCTCGTTATATTTTATTGAGAATATGACATCTTTAGAAATCTTGTAAGGCTATATGATCTCAGCATATGTAGTAATACTAATCTATTACATCTTATTTTTCTTTTTTCATCCATGATTCGGTAAGTTAAAACAACGTACTTATATTGGTTTTGTGCTTTTTATGCAGAGTCCTAAGAAACAATATGCTTTCTGGTAGTATTCCATCCACCATTGATAAACATCAGTCATTGGTGCAGATGTGAGTTTTTCAAGTTATGTTTGGTTCAGATTGCGATTTTCATTTTTACTGAGTTCATACATTTGCAGTCTATATGACTGGAGTGGACCCCAGTGCCTTCAAGTCATTGATTTACATGAGGCATAAATAGATGAGATCAGAACTGTTCATTGGGCAATGAATTGTCCCAGTCCAAAAATCGCATTGCTTGGATGATCCTAAGTAACTGGTAACATTTATTGAGAAAAGGTTCATTTTATAGATGGTTAGGATAAGCCCAATCACAACAATTTTGGGTTAGTGGCCCATCAATAGCAAAGCAAATGAGATGCATGGTCTGGTATATGGTGCATGCTATACCAGCATGAAGTTCATAGATGCTTGATTGTTGGACATGGGCCGGTATGGAGCAGGCGTAGATGTGGTGAGATCGAACACCGTCTCTCTCACAGATAAATACTCTGAATCCATGGAGCTTCTGCGAATTCTCAACCGGACTTCCTTGAATTCACTAGAGAAAACTCAAATCCACGAGTAAAACGAGTAGAATCTCAAAAATAGTTTTATTATTAATCAAAGACCATCCCTTCATAAATGAGTTTAAGCAACTATTTATAAGAAAACTAAGCCTAAAAATCCTAAAAACGTAATAGAGAAGAGTTTGAATAAAAAACAGAAACAAATCGTCCAAATTTGGATAATTCCATGCAAATCTATGGAGACGGTCGGTTGGTCACAAAGGGTTGTCGACCAGTCATTGTTAAGTGGCGGCCAATTGTCGGCCCGTGGTAGTCGGTCTCTTGGAGTTCGAAATAGTCCAACGAGCAAGGCTGGTTTTAACCGAAATTCGACCAGTCGCTAGGCATAATTTGGCCAGTCGCAGAGGATGTGCGACCGATCGACAGAGCATGTCAACTAGTCTCCTTTTTTCTATCTTCAATCCTCTCTTCTTCACCTTGCTTCGGAGCATCTGCTCCATAAATGCGTTCAATCCTCGCCGTCGATAAGAGGGTCCTCTCTTTACATTAGACTCCCTCACTTGAAGTAAACGCATCCTCAAGTTTTCCTTCAGGTTGGGGTCAAGAACGGCTTTCATCTTCATCAACAGAGGCGTTGTAGCAGCTTTATCTCATGACACATAAGGGGCACACTCTTCCTTCTTCTTCCTAGGTTCTGTTTCCATGCTGCATACGACAAGGAGAGATTTTCCATCGACCTTAGATGTTTTGTGGTCCTTCTTTGGGATTGTGGGGGCGAGAACAATCTTCCTCCAATCTTTAATGAATATGATGATGTTGTCACATCCCTGTTGCAAGGCATCTCGAACGAATTGCCATGGCGACCCGAGTATCATGTAACAAGCATCCATGTCGACGATGTCACACAACCCTTGGTCCTTGTAGGATTTTTTTCGACCGATAAAGAGACAAGGCATCGTTCATTTACCATTGTCACACCGCCTTTCTAAATCCATCCAATCATGTACAGAGATGGATACGGTGCAGTCTCTAGCTTCAACTTATCCACCATCATCTGTGACACGATGTTTTCACAACTCTCGTCGTCAATAATCACATTGCAAACCTTTTCACTAACCATGCATTTGGTGTGAAAGAGATTGTGGCGTTGTGATTCGGTTTCCTTCTTTGGTGTGTTCATCTGTCTCTCCACAACCAAAGACACACCCTGATCTCCCGGGATCCATTCAACTTCTTCCTCATGATTGACATGTTCAGCAACGTCGTACCCTGGATCATTCTCTTCCTCTCTAGAACTTCCATTTGTGACGACTAAATTAGCCACCGGTCTTTGAGGGCATGTATTCGATAAATGGCTCGATTGGCCACAATGAAAGCAGTGATCAGGCCTTGACCTTCCATACGGATTCAGAATCTGGCTCAGACCAAGAGTAGTTGCTATGGCGCGTTGGGGCCTCGGGGGATTAGTTCCTGCTCCTTGGATCACGGAGTGAGGAGGTGGGGGTCACATCTCAACGGTTGCTTTCCCATTGGCTTGGGAGGCATCCTATGAAGGGTCCACCGTAGGGGCTGGCGTTGAAGGGTAAGAATGAGCAGTGACCCAAAGGCCAAAGAGTCTAAGGCCTAGGCAGGGCCCAAAGAATGATCTTAGTGGGCGCCCGTCTTGGTCGGACAATAGAGCCGAGGTGAGGGAGATGTCAAAGATGGCACCATCCAGTTAAGCATGTTGTCTTCATCGTGCAATGGTTAATTTCACAAAAGGCAAACTCATAGGATGACCTTCTAGACTGACCCGAACAATTGGAAAAACATAAACTACTCCCACGACTGAGTAGACTTAGTAGATCGGTGATCAATCCTCGGAGTGGGGGGCAATAAGTATACGACATACACAATAGCAAAATCGACAGATCAAAGATCAACAGACATCAACAGATAGTAAAAAATTATCAAAATATCATTCCATTTGATTAAAAACTAAAAAGTTTTTACAAGCCCCTTTTGGGCTAAACAAAAATAAGCAAAATAACACAAAGGTCTAAGCCTAGGGATGCATGCCAACAGCACCGGTAGTATGGAGGTTGGCCTGAGCAATAACCCCATTTGTTCCCTTGGTTGTCTGAGCCTCGACATGAGCCTGCTCGTCACCGGTCCCTTCAGTTATCGCCTCTATGTCAAGAAAAGAGAGGCCGAGCTCCGAGAATCGCATCTGTATTTCAGCTCGGTAGCTCTTGTAAGTTTGATCGGGCTTAGCCCGATGATTGACTAAGGCTTTAGCTGCCTCTGATGCCTTCTCCTCCAAAGCTTTCTCCAGTGTGGCTACCTTCTGTCACTCCTCCTTTAAGGCCGCCTGCCTTTTTGAGGTCTCCTTTGCTCGAGAAGTCTCGCCCACCTTGGCGGCCTTTTGCTCTTCCTTCACCGCCTGTAGCTAAGCTTGGACGACTTCTAGCTCCTTGGTCTTTAATTCGACCTTGGCCTTAGCGTTGCGGGCCTCATGCTCTAGGCCACTTATTATCCCCCTTGCCTAAGTAAGGGTATTCTTAAAGTTAAGGGAGCAGAAGGTAAATTGCACATAAGAGACAGAGGTCAGGACTACCACAAAGGGAAGAAGAGCAAGGGGAGAAGAACAATGAAGCTTTGGACAACTCACCTCCATGGCGCCAACCGCCATAGACTCGAGGACTTTCTCCTCAGGCAGCTTCAAAAGGGCGTCCACCCTCTCATTGGGCATCGCCTTACAAGCCCATTTATAGAGGTGGTATAAGTGCGTGGGAAGTTACGGGGATGGAGCCCTAAAGGGGCCAACAGCAGCCCTAGGGGTTGAGCCTTACGCTCCCCCAACGCTGAGACCCCCCTCAGTACGGCCCTGGTCTTGCCCAGGTCAGGCCGCGAAATCTACCACCTCTCAGGATGACATAGGAGTGACACTAGCAATGGCCAAAGTCTCCCTAGCCTTTGCCATAGGAGCAAAGGCCCCAGTAGATGCTCTCTCAACCTTTGATGTGGGAGTAACAATAGGAGTGGGCGTAGGAGCGGTTGTGACTGCCTCGGATGCAGTAGTAGGGCGCTTGGAGACTGCCCTCATCTTCTTAGCAGCCAGGAGATGCTCAGTCTCTACCCTGGTTGGGCACCTCCTCTTCGGCGCTGAAGGAGGTGGAGCAAACATCTCTGAAATTAAAGAGCAAAATGTTAGCAAAACAGCTAAGGATCAATAGAAAATGCGAACTTCCAAGCTAAAAGACCGAACTGAAAGATTACCTCCGGGGATTAGGCCAATTTGGTGAAGGAGGTCTTCAGACAGCTGCTCTCTCTGACTCCTCTCGGGTAGAGGTCTCTAGTGGGCTAGCTGGACCTTCCCGACCAAATGGATGGTGAGGTTGGGCTGCTTTACCTGATGGACTGCAACATTTAAAAATGAAGCGACGTCGGCTCAGAATAAGCAAGGTGAAGACAAAAAAAAGGAGCTCGGTATGACATTCCGACCTGGTGTGGTAAAGGCGGTGGGGACCTGGGAGCGTAAAGTCCTCAGCTTGGTAGAGGGCACCTCCCACTCTTTGGACATAAAATAAAAAAATAAAAAGAAACCAATTGTCTTTCTAGTTTTTAATGGAAGACGTGTTGTCACTGATTAGGGCCTCGCCCTTGCCCAACCAGAACGAAATTTAGTACCAGCCCTTGACCCTCGGCTACCCTTAATCTGATATAAATGCATGACATAGTGCGCTAAGAGCTCAGCATTATTGACCCACTGTCCCAAGACGTAGTAGCAAAAAATTATCCTCCAAACATTGGGAAAGAGCTAACCTTGGTTCAAGCCTAGGCGGATGAGAACCTCTCTCACTAGAGGGTGGAGAGGGAGCCGAGGACCACATGAGAAAAATATTGAATAGAGCGCGACCTCACCCCGGCGTGGTCGGCTCAAAACAACTCCATCACCAGGAAGACGAAGGCCAGTGGAAGAAGGAATACCATAGTCCTTTTTTAGTCTGCTAAGGTTGGACTTTGTGAGTGTAGACTTAATAAATCAGCTTTGAAGGGCCTGACCCTACTTGTGCCAAAGGTGGAGGTCGGATTGATAATCATCTGCGTCCAAAATGACTTTTGCACCGTACAACAATCATGGCAACGCTTCAAAATTCGAACCCACTATTAAATTCCGCGTTTCCCACCCATCCATTAACAACGCTGAGGAAAGAGTTTGAAATTTTGGAGTTTCTCGCGTAAGTAACAAAACAACTCGATCTTCATGTTCCACTCCCGAGCCCATGCAAGTCAGCCTCAGGAATGGGGGGCTATTGTTGTGGGTAATTCCAAATTAGCCCACATACCATGAGGAAAGGCCGCGAGCCTAAAAGGCCTGTTTTCTGGTCCTTGGCCCTTCCCCAAAGCCAAAGGGGCTGAAGAGGCAGAGCTACTAAACCTTAAGACCTTCAGTGCAAGGTCGGCAACTACTAATCTTTCTACTACGCGTGTCATTCATGAGAGCATGAGCTAGTGTAAAGGTCGCAACCTTGGCCCTCCGTCAAATCGGAAGCCGAGGTGATGTCTACGAGTGCTCCTAAGTTAGACTAACAAAGGCAGAGAATGACCTCAATCGTTAGAAGGGACCTATGACATCGATTAGGAACCTATAAGGGAAAGAGCTCGAAAACTAAGCCCCATGAACTAAGCAAACCATGTCGGCCTAGCTACCTAAGAAGCACTCGACAAGTACGGGCACGATCTGCCCAAATTGGTCCAAATAGACATCCGACCTTATCACGGTCAAAAATCTCTCCCACCATTACGGAACATAATTCACATCTGATCATGACTCTCCTAACATATCCTAGATTGACTCTACCACTTAATGGTTTATCTAACCCTATAAATAGGGACACCTTCTACAGAACAAGGTACGCAATTCTATACACTCAGCCCCTTACTTTCGTCCTACCTACCTGACTTAGGCATCAGAGAGTCCACTGTCAGACACCGGCACCTCCCCTTTACCCTTTTCTATTATCTCGTGCAGTTTCGACAATCGTCATTGAAGTGTCGTCTTCTCTTCGAGGAAGACGAACGCACCAACAAGATCACTCGGCCGGCCTTATCCGACCTCATCCGTTGTCCAAATCTAAGCGATAACAGTGTCCCAAAACAAAAGTTGAGAAATCAGTTATGTCCTTGCCTTATTCCAGTACAATAAGTAGCTTAATGTATGTCATGCTTTACACCAGATTGGATATTACTTATACAATTTGCGTAGTCAACCGTTACTAGAGTAACCTAAGCCAATCTTAGTAGCAAGCCATCAAATACATATTCTGTTATCTCAGAGGAACTAAGGATCTAATGTTATGTTATGAATGCATGAATCTCAAGCTCAAAGGATATTCGAATGTCACTTGGGGTAATGACTTCAATGAGAGAAAGTCTGCTTCAAAATATGTTTTCTTACTCGGAAGGGGGGGGGGGGGGGGGGGGGGGGGGGGGTGGTATCTCTTAGTCGAGTAAGAAACAGACATTCATTACCCTTTCATCTAAAAAGGCCAAGTGCATTATATGTTGTGTTGTAGTTTAAGAGTGCATATGGGTTCGTAGATTTTTAAAAGTTCTAATTATTGTATCAGTCATTCATCAGCCTATATCATTGAAGATAGATAACACCTCTGCCATTAACTTAGCAAATGACCCTTAAGACCAACAAAAGTCCAACCATATTGACATCAAGTATTATTATGTCAATGATTAAGTGAGAGATAAGGTCACCCTCAACTACATTCCGACAAAGGAAATATTGGTTGATCTCTTAACAAAATCTACAACTAAGACCCATTGTGCGTTCACATTAGGTAAATGGGATTGAAAAGAGCTTAAGTGATATGATTTCATCATGTTCTCATTATCCTTCATTAATGAATAATACATTCCTTTTATTCGGTATTAAGTGCTTATACTGACTATGTTTGTAGAGTATTAACATTTGTCTCGAGATCATGTTAAATCCCTATTTTTGTCAACAGGTCGTCACCCACTCACACAAGTTGATGTTCGCTCCCCAAGTGTAGGGTTGTAAAGTAGTAATAATACAGTAGAGACCGAGATCGTTCTCAGGGACTAATATAGGAATTCTCAAATTTTCTTCTAATAATCTCCAATTGAAATCCAATTACAATAATCTGTCAATATGAATGTAGGAGAATAATCGGTAACTTGAGATGAATTTAACAATCTAAAGAAACACTAGGGTGCCGAGGATCTACTTGTATCGATCCTTGATGCATAATTCACTTTGGTTTCTCAATTACACAACTAGAATCAAAATCAAATCCCATCTAGCCGGAATATGGAGTGGTTAATTCGGCAAAACAGTCTGTCCATGTGTTGTTCATCAACATGATTCACTCAATTCAAGTTAGGACTTGAGCACACTCAATTGCATAAGTCAATCCTAGTTTCAATAGATTAAGTCCACAACTATGATAATCATCAAACCCTGTCACAAAGCTTAACTATATCATGGTTTGAACTTGATTCAAATCACAAAAATAAATAACACATGTTTCGGACTTCTCATAAAAAGTAGAACTTTGGTTTGAACTTCCCACATGAAGAGCCAAGTCTAGAGCATCTTGAATCCGATTCCTCGGAGCATACAGGTCTATATCTATGCAAAACAACTAAGCACTAAAGCAATTCTTCCAAACAACCATGAGTCATCATAAGATTAAGAAAAAGTACTTAGAACTTTATTCAAACTCAACAAACCATTGTTCAATCAATAAAAATCCAACTTGAAACCAATAAAAATGAATTAAAACATCTTAGATCTACTACAAGCTTCACCTCTTAGCCCTAGCTAAGAGGTTAACTAATAAAAAGTATAAAAACAAACTAGAACTAGAAGAAGAAAACTAGTTGTAGGAGGCTAGGAAGCTTCCTGGTTCTTGAATCCTTTGCTCCCCCCGTTGCTAGATGCCCTAGGAATGAAGCGGATGTCTCCTTTTATAGCTTTCACACTCCACAAATGAAGAATCTTCCAGAATTTGCGTAAAACTTACGCACTGCACAGAGAAAATCGAAAGCCAGATTTAGAAATTTCTATTTTTGGGTCTGGGCGATTGATCGATTGGGCTAGGCGATCAATCGACTTTTCGGGTCAACTGTAAAAACTGCAATCTGGACATCTGGGTGGTCGAGTGATCAATCGTAAGTGGTTGGGGGATTGATTGCTGGGTCCAAAAAGTGTTTAGAGAGTTCCAGTAGTAATTCTTAAAAAATTTGCTTTCTATCGATTGATCTACAAGCTGGGCGATCAATCGCTCAGGATGAGAGATCAATCGCAATTCTGTACTTTAATCCAGCAACAAATCTGTCAATTCTGCTATGAGAGATCAATCGCTCAGAGTTGTCGATCAATCGCTCATGATGAGAGATCAATCTCTCAGGCTAGGAGATCAATCTCTCAGGATGGGAGATCAATCTCTCAGGGTAATTTTTCTTCTTTTCTTTCTTCTTCGTGTTTCTTTTCTTCACTCTTTTTCTTGCTTCTTTTCTTTGATCTTCAACATGTATTAGGAAGGTCTTTTATCATTAGTTTGGTGAAGTCTCTTCCTTACTCCTACAATCAGAAAAGCATGCATTAGATAAGTCTTTAAACATAAAAGTCATGCATAATGTGTGATTAATTGGGGTTAGATTATGCACAATTCAGAGCTCAACAGTTGACCAATCCTAATTGTGTAAGAGAGGTGCAATAGAGGTGGCGTTCATATATTGAGGTGTGAACCACCCTCTATTGTGAAGAAAAGAGTATGAGGATACGAGTGAGTCGTATTCGCCTTCGGTCTTAAAATATTGAAGATGAGACTAATCAAGTCGAATAACATAATCACTTCATTGCACTTTGTGCAATTATTGCTATGGCTTAAATAAGTGTCAGGTCATGAGGTTATGAGATAAGTTATACCTCAGGTAAGAGACTTGCTATTGTAAACCCAACATATGCCTTGTATTGTCTACTTTATGACGTAGATTCCGGCCCCGTGTAGGGACCTTTTACCCATATATTGCTTTGATTCTATCTAATCATTATAACGTGAGAGTAGTCAGTCCCGCAGGTGACTCATTGTATGCTTAGCTACCTTCATTTTGTGTTTGCAAGGGTGAGACTGAATGTTACTACTTTAATATACGATGACAAAGAGCCCTTGATTAGTCAGACTCAGTTATGCAAAAAAAAAAAAAGGATTACTTAATTCTAAATTATACATCTGCATGGGAAAGATCCCATGACAATTACACTGAATTTTTAGAAATATTAATGTACACTTAACAACTTATCCACTAGCAATATTGAGTTTTTAATAGATTGTTGTAGATAATATTCTTTTTAGAAGTATATATAATATAGTATTACTTTAAAATGTTTCAAACTAATGTTTGTGAATAGCTGAGCTTTTAGAATAACTCAATAAGTTGGATAAGCACATATATTGGACAAGTACTTCAGATTGGAAGCTAACTTCATCCTGTAATACTTGCAAATCTTTAGTTATTGACTACTAGTTAGGTGGTCACTTAGTACTCAAACACCTGTGAGGAGATAACATTATTCTAATTGGTCTTACAACTTTAATTCTTTTTATTGTGATTTTTTTATTTTGGCTGCTATGATACAAGCTAGATGAACAATCTATATTGTGTCGATCCTACAACGTGATTGAGTGAGATATGTTGGACATAGGCTCGTGGGACCTACTTGTGAACAACCACTAGTGAGTGGGTCCCACACAAGTTTTCCTCGTTTTATCATTTATGATTTCTCTCTATAGTTAACTTTTAAACTCCAAGGTTTAAATTTGACTTCAAGCTTGAAATTGAGATAGGTGAGATCGGATGAGACTGGATAACTTCCTACCTCATCCAAACTCCTTGACCCTTTCCTTTAAACAGAGATGGGATCCCGCATAAATGGTATCCTACAGTTATGAGAGAAAGGGAGAAATAATATATCGTAGACTCTGTCCATCCATCCCATCCCTTGATCGTAATTAGGGGCATCCTAATCATAGAATTAGATGGATGATAAGGCTTCTTTGCTCCTGCAATGGTTAGGTGGAGTACATGACGTGCATTGTAGATTTTCAGGTTTTGCGAATGTCACATATTGCGTAGACCGTCGGGTCCCTCAGGCTCCCACATTTAGGCCAACTTTCATGATAAACTTCAGCATGTGACTAGGGGCGTCAAACATAGGCAATCTTAGCTTTAAAAAACTCATTAAGTCATCTCAAGTCAATTGGGTTTTGAGTTAAGATGAATCAATGAGGAATTCATTTGATGATTAAAAAACTCAAATAAGTTTCCTCATTTTCGCTAGTTTGCAAATTTTATAATGAGTTTCTACTTTCAACTTTTGGGCAAGTCTTCGACTCAAGCTAACCCAATAGACTTAATCATTTGAGTCAACTTTTTTAGTTTTTGACCCATGACATAGATATGAATTTTGCTAGTACTGCTTGCCATTTGTTGCTTCTCACACTTGTCTTGACCTGTTATGCCTCACCACACTATAATGCGGACCATGCATCTAGTAGGCATACAAAGGACCTCTCACATGCCGTTGATCTCTGAATCACCTTCTTAGTAATTCCATCTTACTTTTGTTTTCTTCTACCATATTAAGTTATTTACTTTTGCAGGGATTTGAGCTTCAACAATTTAAGTGGCCAAATTCCAAGCTCTCTCTTCAATATTAGTACGCTTGTTTACTTGTAAGAATTAAACAACCTTTCTCAATCCAATGTTCTTTACATAATTCTCTCTGATCTATGTATGTCATCATTGCGATTTTCAGGTTTCTTGGAAACAATAGCTTATCTGGTACACTGCCATCCCAAAAAAACGAAAGTCTTCTTAATGTGTAAGTTCATCTGACTCATTTGAACTTATAGCCTTGGGCATGTTTGGAGACACTATCAAGTTGAATTTCAATCCCTAGCCCTGTTATCACGTAAAAGGGAGGATAGAATGGAAGAACAAAACTAGGGTTGGGGAATATCCAAGCTTTGGTACCATATGGAAGGGAGATGAAATTTGGGGGAAAATGTTGTGAAATGAATGTGTGTGTGTGCCCCTCATGGGAAGCTGAGGTCAAGCTGTGTGGGCTCCACTGTGGTGTCTGTCGAACATCCACACTGTGCATTTGGTGGGTCCCATCTAGGTTACAGGATGTGTCGGAACTTAGATGGGACATATCATCTAAAACCATGTGAAAACATGCCTAAAACATCTAAAAGCACTTGGTCGGGCCCACCTAAGTTTTGGATATAGCTGAAACTTGGTTTGACGCCTCATCCAAGTGGGACACACACAATGGATGGGCTGGATGTGTGAACCACATCTCGGTGGGCCTTATAAATCACCATCAAGGTTTTAATGAGCGAGTAACCACTCTCAGTTTTTGTCTATGGTGTGGCCCACCTAAGTCATGAATTTACCTAATTTTTAGGCTCGTAGCCCACCATGGAAGGGTGCATCTGACTGATGAGGTGGATGTCTGACACACATCATTGTGGGACCCACACAGCTCCACCTCATGGGAAGCTCCCATGAGGTTGGACATCATAGTACCATTTTCCATATACAGACATGCACGCACACACATACACACACGCACGCACATAGAGTCTAGTAAAGTACAAATACCCAAAGTGGATTCTCCTTCTTCAGCATTCCAGTTGAGGGTCGTCTCCAAATTGTAATTATGTTCTGTTCAAGTTGGACTAGAAATAACCACACTTGCAATTTGAAGGTTACTTCCCCCCCAAGACTAATGCTTGAAGGGGCATAGACCTAGTTCTATGTTTGTTATGTTCTCTTTGTTGAATTGAATGTTCACAATCCTTTTCTTTCTTTCTTTCTTCCTTTTTTTTTGAACTGAATGTTCACAATCCAGCCCAAATTTTTTAAAACCAAATATCAATAAAGAAATTAAGTGATCTATACAACAGACACCAGGCAATTTCGGGCCTACCTGCAACACAAAAAATGTCGGAGCCCGCCTATCATATTCCCCCACACAAGTAAAGATCCACATCTCAACCTAACATAACCTAGGCCCACTCAATTGAGAAAGAGACTTCCTCAGATAGACTAGGGGAGATTCGAAGGGCTAATGAAAATTTGATTCGTCTAGGACAAGCTCTATAGACAGGCTAGACAATCCGCTATGCCATTAGATTCTCTCGGAGTGAAAGAATCTTTGGGCAAACACAGCGTATGAGTGAGTCAACTCAGACCTAAGAGTACTAGAAGCTCCAACCCGGAGGAAACGCTTTGTTAAACATGTCCACTACAAACTTAGAGTCACTGGCCACTTTAATTTTTGAGAAACCTCAGGCCACACAATAGTAAAGGCCCTCAACCAGTGTGCAGGCTTCGGCCTTAGAGTTTGATTCCAAACCATAACCAGAAGAAAAAGTGAAATCAGCTCCCCCCTCCCATGTGCCGAACCGTCAATGTTAAACTTTACCCGGTCTACATCCGGTCCATCCCATTTCACCACCGGCATGATTTTGCCTCGGGAAGGACCCGAGATAATTCCCATGGCCTGGAGCGCCATCTGGAGAGAAAGACTGTGACTCTTTGGGGAAGGGAGGGATGGGCTGAAAATCTTCAACCACCAATGTACCCGGGAAATCGTCTAGGTCATGTTAACTAGAAGACCATCAAAACGGCACCGATTCCTGTCAACCCAAACTTACAAAAAAAATTTAGGGAATCAAGTTGTGCAACGTGAAGAAACAGCCAGTGGATGAAACTGCCAACCACAATTGCTTAGCCCTCCCTACTGCCGATTGGACCGACAAAAAAACTAACTATAAAAGGGAACTGAAGTGTTTCCATACCCGCGACTCTAGATCTCCTATGGCGAAGAGATGGTCCAACGATTCTTCTGCTGAAGACGGGCAGCGCTCGATACCATAACACTCACACTTGGAGGCCAGCTTTATACCCCTTGCTTGAATTTGGCCATTAACCAGGATTACCCCTTGAACAAGTTTCGAACCGAAAAGTGATATCTTGGTCGGCAACTTAGAATGTCAAACCCATCTAGCCCAATACTTTCTACCAGCCGCAGACCTGCACAGACCCCAAGCCAATTTTACTTCAAAAACACTCGAGGGGGAAGCAACCCACATGCATTTATCATCCCTTGATGACGTGCATGTAGAAGCCCTCCTCTCTGATGTGCTCAAAAACTACTTGTGGAAGAACAACCTAGAGAAGGGCATGGGGAAGCAAACCCCCTGGACCCAGAACATCCTTCAATCGAAGCTACTGGAGGGAGCTAATCGAGCACCCAAGAGCTGAGAGGGCTCGGCCCTGTCTAATCCATAGAACATATACAACAGTCCCAGCGCCCAATTAGCCAACGAGACGACTGACCAACACTGGGAAGAGGCCCTTTATCCAGTTTCAGAAAGGAGAAACAGAGAACTAGAAAACAGCTCGATCACTGTTGGAGAGGTCCATACCATAGTTGGTACACAAAAAGGATGCTTAGATGTTAGAGCTCTCGTTGAAACTAAACAGACCACGCCAGCGTCATCCTGAAGCTCTTCGTCACTTGAGTCTTCTAATACCCAAACCAACCTCGACATTCGTCAGGGAGATTGGCTTCCAATTGGTCCAGTGAAGCTTCTTTCTTGCCTCTCATCCCCTAAAGAAATCAACAAAAACTTTCTCCAGGGATGACAACACACTCGCTGGAACGTCTGCAGCTGCTAGTGTGTGAACTGGGATGCTAGAGAGGATGTGGTTAATGAGAATAGATCTTGCCCGCCTAGGATAGAAGCCTGTCTTTCCACCCTTCCATGTGCTCTTGAATTTTGCCTATGAGGGGTTGGAAAAACATAGTTTTAGAATGACCATTGAAGATCGCAACTCCATGATACTGGACGGGAGCAGCTGAATGGGAGATACCCATGACTCTTTCCATCGATCTAATGTGACCTATTGGCAACTTAAATGAAGTAAACAAGCAAATCTTCAGCTTATTGACCCTTTGCTCAGAAATCCTTTCATATCTTTGCAGGAAGTTCATTACCACTCTCAGAGACTGGTTGCTACCATTTATAAACAGAATCGTATCATCCATAAATATTGAGTGACTAAAGGACCCCCGCAACGAACTTGGAAGGGTTTGTATAAGCCTCTCTCGACAAGTCTACGAAACCCGTGTCTAAAAGCTTCTTCTACGATAATAAATAGGCTGGAAGAAATTGGATTCCCTTGGCACAGACCATGAGAAGATTTGAAGAAGCCACTGTTAGTCTTGCCCTGTCTCATGGGCCGTACGGCTGGAGGGCCGTTGTTGTGGGGCCCTTGCCCCCTCTTGGATATTGTATTTATTGTATTATTGTTCCTGCCTTTTTTTCTTTTCTGCCCCTGGACCCATGTTGGGTCTTTCTCTTATGTGTAGAGGCATTCTTGTATTTTCCTCTGGTTGTATATATGCTCTCTCCCTTGTTTGGGTTAGGGAAATTCATTCTCAGCAGCCTATCATGGTATCAGAGCAAGGTTCTCATGCCTGCCCCAACTGAGATGCTCCATCTTAGATCCGTCCCCACCATCTTCCCCAAATCCGGTCTCCTCACTATTTCCGGCCGTCAGCAGCTCCTCCAGCTCCGTCGGCTCCATCTGCATCTCCGTTTACAGCTCCTCCAGCTCCGTCAGCTCCATCTGCAGCTCCGACAGCTCTGTTTACAGCTCCTCAGCTCCATCTACAGCAGTTCCTCCGCCTGCGACTCCGCCAGCAGCAGCTCCTCCGTGTTTTCCCAAATCTGCCAACCGTTTTGCAGCAGCTCCTGTCTCCTCACTATTTCGCAGCAACTCCTCCTTGTTTTCCCAAATCTGTCAGCCGTTTTGCAGCAGCCTCGTCAACCTCCGTCAACAGTAACTCCATCAAATCTGTCAGATCAGCCATTCGTCTGCAACTTCGTCAACAGCCGCTCCGTTAGATCCGTCAACCGAACTCCACCTCTATTAGCAGCAGCTCATTTCGCTGTTCTCTCGCTGTTTTCCCAAATTTGTCCAAAGACTCTCTGTCTTATGTCGGGCGATTGAAGATTGCCATTGGGCAACCGAAGATCCCTTGGCTGGCACAGATTAAAGGGGGCATCCTTCACTTTTGGTCTTTCTCTTATCTCTACTCCTATTCCCTATTGCTATGGACAAAGAATACTATCGGGCTGATGCCCCTCGATGTAGTTTTGATGGCACCAACTACGGGTTGTGGTCCATCCATTTCCAAAGCTTTCTTAAAGGTCGGGGGTTGTGGGGCTTGGTTGATGGCACTTTTCCGACCCCTTTGTCTACTGATTTAGACAAACTTGCCGATTGGGAGATGAAGAATGGGCGCATCATTACTTGGATCCTTGACTCCGTCGATAAGACGATAGCTATTGGCCTGACCCCGCACTGAACAGCCAAGGCGATGTGGGATCATCTCAATGTGGTCTATCGTCAGAGCAATGAAGCCCGTCTCTATCGTCTAGAACAGGATCTGGCCCATATTACTCAAGGTGACAGGATCATTCAGGCATTTTATTCCGTGATAGTGGTAATTTGGACCAAAATGGCGATGATGGATCCTGAGTTTCCCACTGATTTTCAGATATTTCACGATATGAGGGATCGTACGCGGGTTCGCCAATTCCTTATGAAGCTGAGACCGGAGTGTGAGCATTGTCGAGCTGCTCTTCTCAATCGCAGCCCTCTTCCTTCTCTGAATGTTGCTATCAATGACCTCTTGGCTGAAGAGCAGAGGTTAAAGGTTCTTTCTACCTTACCTCAGTATTTTGCTTCCTCTGATATGGTATTAGCGGCTTCCGCTTCATCCAATCGTCGTAGCTCGAGTAGTGTGACGTGCCATGGCTGTAACAAATTAGGCCATGTGATCTCTCAATGCCGCGAGTTTTGTGCTTATTGTCGACGGATTGGACATGGCCTTATCGATTGCCGAACGAAGGCTTATGCTTCCCCCCTGGGACGTGGTCGTGGTAGCCGTGACCGTGACCGTGGTCGTGGCCGAGGTCAGGCATTTACGGCCACTTCTACTTCTTCGATTTCAGAGCCTGTTGTGAGTGATATTGCCAGCTCCTCCTCACCTTTGACTCCCGAGATGATTTAGCAGATAGTGCAAGCCCTATCCGCTGCAGGTCTGTCAGGTAACTCACATTTGCTTCCATGGTTCTTTGACTCTGGTGCTTCGAATCACATGACTAGTGACGCCTCTCATCTTCATGATCTCCAGCCATACACTGGTACTCAGGTTATCTCTACTGCTGATGGGTCTCGGTTACCCATCCAGTCTGTTGGTTCCTTGACTTTCTCTCCTTCTTCCAATAGAAAGTTTTTTCTTCGTGATGTCTTTCATGTTCTTAAACTTTCCTCTAATTTGATCTCTGTGGGCCAGCTTACGACCAACGATTGTTTAGTCATGTTTCTTCCTGATTGTTGCTTTGTGCAGGATCTGGCAACGGGGAAGGTGGTTGGGAAGGGTAGGCGGAGTGGACGTCTATTCATGCTGGAATTTGATCAATCTGTGACACCGGCCAATTATTTTTTTGCACCTTCTGACACTGAAATTTCATTAGCCAACCGAAAGTGGAGACTATGGCACTGTCGTCTTGGTCATCCACATTCTGACCGGTTGCTTCATTTATTTTCTTCAGGGATGTTGGATAAACTGAATATTAACAAATCTATTTTGGATCTCTCTTGTCATTCATGTTGTTTATCAAAAAGCAAATGTGCTCCTTTTCCATTAAGTGTATCTCGCTCTTCTTCTATATTTGAGCTTGTTCATACCGATGTCTGAGGACCTTCACCTATTTTATCCATGTCTGGTTTACGTTATTATGTTGTTTTCATTGATGATTTCACTCGTTACACATGGATCTACTTTATGCACTCCAAAGCACAGGTCTTTGACATCTTCCAACAGTTTGTTTCTATGGTAGATACACAATTTGGGGCGAAACTCAGGACCCTCTGCTCTGACTCAGGGGGCGAGTATGTCTCTCTGGCCTTCCGTACTTACCTCCAGGATCGTGGGATTATCCATCAAACCACCTGTCCTGACACTCCCCAACAGAACGGAGTTGCTGAACGCAAAAATCGTCACATCGTTGAGACTGCAAATACTTTGATGATTGAAACGGATGTCTCGCGTGCTTTTTGGGCCGAAGCTATGTTACATTCCGTCTACTTGATCAACGGCATGCCTACGAAGCTTCATAAGAATACTTCTCCCTACTTTGTTCTTTACGGTTCCCCTCCTGATTATTCCACATTTCGTGTTTTCGGTTGTGTGTGTTATGTTCATCTTGCTGCACGTGCACGTCACAAACTTTCACCTAAGTCCATTCGATGTATGTACTTGGAGTTTGGAGAAACCCAAAAATGATTTCGGTGCTATGATCCTGTTTCCCGTCGCATTCGAGTGTCTCGTCATGTTGTCTTCCTTGAGCATGTTCCGTTCCATGCCTCTTCCGCTGTTTCCATGCCTCCACCTTCATCTCTTGACTTGACTTCTTTTCCTGACATTCATTCTGCATCTCCTATGTCCTCTCATCCCTTGCAGGTCTATTCTCGGCGATCAAGACAACCTTCTCCTTCGGCCCATCCCACTACTTCCCCTGCTGTCGATCCAGATCCTCCTCCTTCGACTACTCCTACTGCATCCTCTGCTGCTGATACTTCTTCGGTACGTCATTCTAACCGCTCTCATAAGGCTCCTGATCGGTTGATCTATTCTATGCCTGCCATGTCTTCCACCTTGGATTCCATTTCTAATCCCACGACTTACTTGCAGGCTGCTTCTCAGAGTTGTTGGAGGGAGGCTATGGTCGAGGAAATTCGCGCTTTGGCTGACAATCATACATGGGAGCTTGTTCCGCGCCCCACTGGGAGTCCTATTATTGGTAGCAAGTGGGTGTATTCTGTAAAGTTAAGGTCTGATGGCTTCTTGGACCGTTATAAAGCGAGGCTAGTTGCCCAAGGATATAAACAAGAGTATGGAATTAACTATGACGAGACTTTTGCTCCCGTGGCGAAGATGAAGACGGTTCGCACCCTTCTTGCAGTCGCCTCCTCTCGTGCTTGGCCTATCTCACAAATGGATGTGAAGAATGCCTTTCTTCATGGCGATATTCTTGAGACAGTTTACATGAAATTGCCTCCAGGTCCCGATACGACTTCCGATGATATGGTTTGCCGTCTGAAGAAGGCTTTGTATGGTCTCAAGCAAGCGCCTCGTGCTTGGTTCCAGCGCTTTCGTGATGTCGTTGTTGGTGCGGGATTCTCTCAGAGTGGACATGATCCTTCCTTATTTACTCGTATTACCAACCGTGGCATTATCATTGTTCTGGTATATGTGGATGATCTCCTCTTGACTGGAAGTGATCCCTCTAGCATTACGGCGTTACAGCAGGTCCTGCAATCCTCCTTTCAAATGAAGGATTTGGGCCCTCTTACCTACTTCCTCGGTCTTGAGGTCTCACGATCTGCCCGTGGGCTCCTTGTTGGACAACGCAAGTATACCAAGGACCTCATTGCCTTGGCTCCGTTGACAGATCAGAAAGTTGTTCAGACCCCCATGGAGTTAAATGTTCAGTATGGCCGTGATGATGGTGACTTACTAGGGGAGCCTACTCTTTACCGTCGCTTAGTAGGAGGTTTGGTATATTTGACGATGACTCGTCCCGACATTGCCTATGCTGTCCAAGTTGTCAGTCAGTTCGTTTCGGCTCCTCGATCCCTCCATATGACAGGTGTCCTTCGGATTATCAGGTACTTGCGTGGCACAATTGACAGGTCTATGTTCTTTCCTTCCAGCTCCACTTTGGATCTTCGGGCTTATTCTGATGCTGATTGGGCTGGATGTGCGGTCTCTCGCCATTCCACTACTGGTTATTGTGTCTTTCTTGGCTCCTCCCTTATTTCTTGGAAGTGCAAGAAGCAAGGTACGGTTTTGAAATCTAGCACTGAAGCCGAATATCGCACGATGTCTGCTGCATGTAGTGAGATTGTATGGCTTCATGGGCTTCTTGGCGATCTTGGACTTCCCCTTCAGTCACCAACTCCTCTCCATGTGGATAACCTCAGTGTGGTACAGATTGCTTCCAATCCCGTCTTCCATGAGAGGACAAAACACATCGAGGTTGATTGTCACTTCATTCGCGAGAAATATCGGTCTGGTCTCATTTTTCTTCCCCATGTGGCGTCTCAGGATCAGAGGCAATGAGGTCTCAATTTGCTGACATTCTCACTAAGATGTTACCTTTTGCTCGTCATTCCTTCCTTGTTAGCAAACTGCTGCTTGTCGACGACCTGCATCAGTTTGAGGGGGGGTGTTAGTCTTGCCCTGTCTCATGGGCCGTACGGCTGGAGGGCCGTTGTTGTGGGGCCCTTGCCCCCCCTTGGATATTGTATTTATTGTATTATTGTTCCTGCCTTTTTTCCTTTTCTGCCCCTAGACCCATGTTGGGTCTTTCTCTTATGTGTAGGGGCATTCTTATATTTTCCTCTGGTTGTATATATGCTCTCTCTCCCTTGTTTGGGTTAGGAAAATTCATTCTTAGCAGCCTATCAGCCACATGGTTTCCCATTAACCATAACTGAGAACCAACAACTATTCTAGCATTTTTTCTACCAGGAGAATCCACTCTTGATTAATTGAATCCAAACTTCCAAAGCACCTCTAAAAGAAAACCCCAATCTACTCTATCAGGAGCAGCTTCAATAGAATGTTTCCTCCTGCACTTTTCTATTAATATCCTAGAAGACAACTTGAGCGAGAGAAATGCTTTTCAGAATAGAGCGGCCTTAGACAAAAGCCCCTTGCTCTTCTAAAATGATCCTGGGAAGAAGAGTGTCTAACCTGTTAGCTAGGACTTCAGAAAAAAATTTGCACACAGTTGCACAGACTGATAGGGAAAAAGTCAGAGAACTTAGCTGGTGAGGGGGATTTGGGGATGAGGCAGATAAGGGAAGAAGCAAATGCACAAGGTATAGCATCACCTCGAAAGAGAGAACGAATAGCTTCAAGAATATCATGAGCAATTGTGTCCCAACACCCAATAAAAAAGGCACCTGAAAAACCATTCGGCCTGGGAGCACCATCCGTTGGTAAAGCTTTAACTGCTATTCTCACCTCCTCGAGAGTAGACTCCGAAAGCAGGGCTGTATTTTCCTCTACCGAAATGTAGGTTAGAATAGCATCCAGGAAATAACCAACTGGCTCCCTTTGCTCAGCCTTAAACAACTTAGAGAAGTAGCTGACAACTCTTCTTTAATTATAGACAGGTTAGAAGTTTTATCACCTGGAACAAGATCGATTTCCAAAATAGTTACTTTCCTAGCACGCTCATTCACCATATGATGGAAGACCTTCCTGTTGCGGTCTCCCTCTTGTAGCCACTTGTTCCTCGATTTTTGCTTCCAAAACACTTCCTCCATTAGCTCCAGCTAGATGAGGGATTCCTTGGCAACATTGAACCGCATCTAGTCTTGCAACTCTGAGGAATCCTGAGCGCACACTTCTGCTCGATTAAGCTCCTCCTCGGCTTCCTTTAGCTTCTGAAAAACATTCCGAAAACTTCTTAGTTCCAGGCTTTAAACACATGCTTGAGGTTCCTTTAGTTTGCTTTGGAGAATGAACATGGGCTACCCCACATCCAAGCAGATTTCACCATGTTCTTGAAAGCTTGATGTAGCATCTGCATTCGCTGAAAGCGAAAGGGACTTTGGGATGCCTTTTGACTCTTTGGGAAGGAAAGCAGCAGAGTGGCATGGTCTGAACTCACCCTAGGAAGATGCTGCACCTTGAAGTGATGGAAAATGAGTAAACTAATCAATGCTACAAAAAGCCTGGTCCATCCTAGCCCTTACACCAGACTGCCTTAGGTGGTTGCTACTCCTGGTACCCTTGTTACCAATAAAACCTGGCATCAATGAGCCCAGTAAGTTTGATAGCATCAGCAAATTCCATGGAGCTACCTTGGTCTAGAGCTCGGCCACCTAATCTTTCAAAAGGCCCTGTCACAGCATTGAAGTCCCTGCAAACAGCCGATGTCCCTGGCCTAGTTCTTGCCAAGTTTGACAAGTCCTACCAAAGCTGCCTTCTCAGGATCTTAGAAACTTGGTGTACAACACCGAGACTGTCAACCTATTCAAACACCCCTGAATGTCAACACCCACAGAGAAAAGTTGGTTAGAAGCTGAAATGATATCTACAACCAGGGAAGATTTAAAGAAAATCCAAATTTTTGCCACTGCAGCATTTAAAATAGATGAATGGAAGCTCAGTCTCAAACTAGTTCTGATTCTTTTACGTACCCTCTTCTAACATGGGTTTGAGAATGGCCACAATCCCTATTTGAAATTACTAATGTCCCTCTTAGCTGATCTAATTGTGGAAGAATTTCCCACCCCGAGTGTTCCAAACAAGGTTGTTATCCATCAGAAACACAACCTGAATTCATGGCCCTACACTTGAGTCTTCTCAATCTACCATACGAGTCCACTGAAGCCTACCCGCTATCTAGCTTGACTAAATCTGCACCTGAACCAATTCTGCCGCCGAACTACTGATCTGTACTTGCTTTCTGGTCCAACTTGAATGAACCTGCAAGATCAGATCTATCCTCACAGATATCAATTCCTAGATCTATTCCATGCTGACCCAATTGGAGAGCCATCTGTTGGGATTCTGATACAACAGAGGTATGATCACTGTTGCTGCCATTTCCCTACAAATGTTACTAACACCTGCTGCTGCCGAACCACACCCTAGTCCTTGAACTGTGATTTCTCACTAAAGAAAGGAGCCGGGTCTACTATAAGATGCAAGCCCTCTGAAAAGTCTCCCCTCTTATCCAGCTCTAAGGGGTGAGAAGATATACCTGTATTGACGAATTCTGTCCTCGAGTCAACCAAAGTCGATGTTACTGCACGAGACTCAGGTTACATTGGCAAGAAATATCCCCCCCAGCCACACCCCC